>OU342735.1:370275781-370758281 GCA_910589765.1 Avena atlantica
CATCACACAAGGTTCAAGTCCCTATGAAAATAGCAAACGAACTAAAAGCAATCGATTCGTTATGCGAATGGAGTTCATTCACCCAACCATGAAAAGAAAAAGAAAAGAAATATGAAACACTACAAATAATTATAGGATAGGGAGTTTCAAAGGTAGGTAAAAGAAAATGAAGTACAATGGAACATGTGGAAGGTAACCCACTGACCCGAGGTTGTCAGAATAGAAATATTGAAGTGGATATAAACTTTTTGTACCCATCCTTGCCCTTACCGCGCCGCACTGCCTCTTGGTATGGGCGTGTGGTACGGACAGACTCCGCACATACTGCACCTTGTCTTCTTCTCTCTCTTTTTTTGAAGGGTTCTGTCGAAGTTGGTACGACAAGGTGGTACGGGCGGGATGCGCCTGTACGGGTGGTCGTTATGTTTACTGGGTTGCCTTCATGTTTCCTTCGCCTGGTAACAAGGTCGGTACAGGAGGACGGTACAGACGCGTCCCACCGTATCGATGCTCGTTAAGCTTACTGTCACCTTCCTGGAGAATTGTCGTGGGAATGGCCACGGCAGATGCTGCGATTGGCAGTGATTAGTAGAACGAGGGGCAAGGGCGGCCAGCCATCTGCGGTGCGAGATGAGGGCAAAGACACAGGGATTTACCCAGGTTCGCCCCCCCGGAGGGTAAATACCTACTCCTAGTAGATTGTATTGATGAGAGATTACAAAGGGCGAGCTCGGTGGCTAGGCGACAAGTCGAGGGGGTGTATGATGGAACGTAAGTGCTATGCGTACCCTAGGGAGGTTTATATAGAATCACCTCGCTAGGGTTTACAAATCTACAACCGAGTTAGATAAGGACTCAGAGGGTTTTGACCAAATCCGACTGGGCCTAGCTACACTTCTGGGCCTTTAGCTTCCAGTCGCCTGGCTTCCTCTTGGGTCGCGGTCCAGTCAACGTCCTGCAGGCCCACTCGCTGAGAGTATGATCCAGTAGGGAACGTCGTGCTGGGTACACCCCACTTGGCATATCCCCATCAGTAGTCCCCGAGGCTGTCATTGATTCATCACAGGTGTTCTTTGGCAGTCGGAGTATTCGGGTCCAATTTGGACGCCCAGTCGAATTGGAGATGGACTCCATCAATGAGAGAAAGAATCTTTAGCATGCATCTTCAGTCGCACTAACAACGACCAGTCGAATCGCCAATTTGGCGTGTGGTCGAGTCGTAGCTTCGGCGAATGGGTCGGCGAGTCAATTAGACGAAGTTGGACCGTCAGCTTGGTCTAACTAGCCGTTCGGTAATCCAACGGTAATATCGGCGTAAATACCACGTGGTAACGGCTCCCCGAAATTGGCCAGAACCAACTGCTATATAAGGAGAGTGACGGCTGAGTTGCGAGCATTCCTCACATTTCCTCCGACTCCGTGCGCCCTTCAACCTCCCATTCCCTCCAGAGCCTCCAGAGCGATCAAACGAGCCCAGATCCTCGATTCTATGGCGCCTCAGAAGGAATTGTGGGGGAAGTCCAAGTGTACCGGGGCGACGTTGAAGTCCTTCGAGGATGTTGGGATTCTATGCGCCGGGAGATGGCGAGTTCCCGCGACTGAGGAGGTGGAGCCCGATCCACGTGCCGGCGAATTTATTTGCTTCACCAGCCATCTCGAGAGGGGCTTGGATTCCCCACAGCGCTCTTCTTCCGTCGGTTATGCGCGTATTACGACATCCAACTGTTAGATCTAGGGATGCACAACATCGAGCATATCACCTTTTTCGTGGCGTTCTGTGAATGCTACCTAGGCTGTCGCCCATACTTTCCCCTGTGGCAAGAGCTGTTCCACGGGCGGATTAGTCGCGACGGGGCAGGCGACCCAATGTTGGCAGCGGGCGGCCTCACTTTCCAAGTGAAGTCCAAGGTCTCCTTCCTCGACCTCATGCTACCGAAGAAGGCGGCAAGCAAGTGGAAAAACACTGGTTATACGCCAGCGAGTAAACGCCGGACGGCGAGTTGCCACTCCTGGAGTACTCCACCGAGCGGACCGAGCCGCGCCTACTCCAATTCGCCAAGCTCCCGCATGACCAACGGATGGTTATAGATGAGATGCTGACAACGATTCGCCAGCTGAAGAAGGATGGTCTCAAGATCATCAATTTATATAATTGCTGGCTCGAGCAACGATTGGTGCCCCTGGCCGGTCATGCTGACTGGATGTACGAATACACCGTTAAAGATGACAGGACCAAGGCCTGCACTGCCGAGTGGAAGGCCGACGACTACGCCTCCGTGCCTAGGAAGATCACCGACGCGGAATACTGTGATCCGAAGGCCGGGATCGTCCATACACCACGAAGCGCAAGGTGCCAACTATAATTTTGTTTTCCCTTGTTTATTATCGCAGTCACATGAATGCAGTCGTAGTTTACTAATCATGTGTCTTTGGTTTAGCTGTTCCAAGTTGTGGAGGGCTGGTTTCCTCCCGCCAATGACGAGAGCTCGAACAAGGCCGAGGAGGACAACAGTGAGTCCTCCTCCGGTGATGATGATGACGAAGACGATGATGATGCTGAGTACGTGGAGGTCGCCGCACCCGTGGTTCGGAAAACCCGCGGGCAGCGGCAACGTGAACTCGAGGCCAGCAAGAGCCTCGAGAATCACGACGGGAGTGAGGGCGACGTCCACGAACACAGTTTGCGGTGCGTGGCCATGCTGTCCAAGAAGAAGTTGCCGAAGAAGAAGAAGAAGAAGAAGAAGGAGGTGCCCAAGGCAGTGTCGCCGCCTCGGTGGGAAACTAGCTCCGAAGTGACTAGCACGGCGACGATGCAGGGACCAAGGCGTCGAAGAAGGCGCCGGAGACAGCGAGTATGACCATGGTGGAGGATGAGGTGCCACTGGCATCGCTTCCACCCCCGTTCTCAGCCCTCACATGCCTCGGGGCCGCTTCAATCGTAGAGGCCTCGCCATCGAGGGAGGCACCCGTTTCTATCGGAGGGGAACTTCCTGCTGCCACGGCCTCGTCGATGAAGAAGGCATTCGTGACATGGGCTCTGGCCCTATTCGAAATTGGCATCAGCCGCAAGCTGGGCCCAGAATTGTTGAAGCTGGCGCACATCCGCACCGGCCTGCGTTACATCCCAGTCGCCAGGTGAGTGTTTGCCATGTCAAGTTGAATCTCTAGTTTGTAGATGTTGTCTGAATCGTTGATCGTTTCCTTTGCAGGACTGGCATGAAGAAGATTGGTCACCCTTCAGTGGCCAAGGTCCCAGTAGACGTCTCAGGGAAGGAAGTTGATCCCTCGAAGAAGAGGAAGGGCGATGATGTCGAGGCGTCCGCCGAGGGTGCGAAGAAGATGAAGGGCGATGATGTCGTCATCGTCTTGGACCAGTCGGCGAACGCGCCAAGTGAAGCTCTGACTAGAGAAGACACGACCGTAGAGGCCGACGTGGACGCGGGGTCGCCACAGGTGGAGCCAGCGGCGCTTATCGGGGCGTCAGGCCCCACGCCGAGTGCTTTGGGAGCGGCGGGGGCGACCTTCCCTCGCTTCATGGCGAGGGCCTCTACTGCGAGTGTCACGGCGCAATCGGCCCAGGTACCCGACATTTTGGGCTCGGAAGTCGAGCAGCGTCGCGGACGCACACCCTTCGTGCTGCCCTCGGTGGACACGGTCGAGCTCCACGACATGCTAGGTGCGGCTATTCAGGTATGTCCAGTCCCCGAGGATCTGCTCGCTGAATTTCAGCGGGTAGATTATTATTTCTTTTTGTTGTCCAGTCCCCGAGTGGCAAGTCGCTGAATTTCAGCGGCTTGGCACTTAGGAAATTCTTCGATGTCCAGTCCCCGAGTGGCTAGTCGCTGAATTTTAGCGGCTAAGCACTTAGGAAATTCTTTGATGTCTGCTTACATTAGTTTCGTCTGTGCAGGGGCTCCAACGTGAATCGGCGGAGCGACTGGCCGCCAAAGAGTGCCTAGAGCGCGACCTCCGCTCTGTGCAGGAGGTGAACCAGCAGCTGCAGGAGACCGCGGGTAGGTTTTTGAGTTACCCTCTCCATTGCTTTCTTGTTCTCGATTGTGATCTCACCCTTGTTTTGCTATAGAGGGGCATTCGGCCACGATTGCGAAGGTCCGCGAGGGTTTTGTCCTGGTCGGTGAGTTGATGGCTGCCCAGTCGTCGTTGCCTGTCGCAGAAAAGCGGGTGGCTGAGCTGGAGCGGGAGCTCAAGGCCGCTAAGGAGGAAGCGAGCTCGGCGGAGGAGAGGGCCAAGGCGGCTGTCGCTGCTATAGCTGACGAGCGGAAGGTGTCTGATGCTCTTGTCGCAGGGCTACAGAACGACTTTTCGGGTCTTCAAGATTTCATCACGGGGCGCTGCCGTCCCCTCATTGGTGAGTTTCTTGGGCTTGTAGTTGTTGTTCCAGCGAGTCCCCGAGCGTGCGGGTCGCCTTTGGCATTGAGTCCCCGAGGGGGTGGACCCGAGTTGTGCGTCCTTCTGACGCTAAGTTGTTTGTTCTTTGTAGGGAAGTTTCTTGACGACGAGCCCGAGGCGCAGTCGTATGATGCTAGGCAGTGCGTCACCATGCTGGTGGATTCTTCCACCCTTCCGGCGACCTGCATTCGCGCGTACCTCCAGGAGATATCACCGGCACAAGTGATTCCTAGCGAGATCACGGAGGTGTGGCGCTACCTAGAGAGGGTGCCAGCAGTGGTGGAGTACATGTCGCGGTCAGCTTTCTGCCACGGGTCTGCGGCTGCACTGAGCCTTGGCCTTGCGCACTTCCCGAAGATGTTACCAGCGGGTACCCATCGGCGACTAGCTCGGTTGAGATCTCCGAGGTGTTGATGTTGATTGATAGGGCGGCTGTGTACTCGGAGCAGGTGCTGGCGATGGGCGACCTCCTATCGTACCAGGAGACGATTGTTGCTCCGAACGACCCCGAGCCGGTGCATCGTGACTTCAAGACGGAGCAGCTGTTCCGTTCAGTGATGGCGGGCACCTTGACCACGCATCCGTCGAACCCGTGGGTCCCCTTCATCCGCGTTCGTGGTGGCAGTGGCGCGTCGTCTTCGAAGCCTGTGGAGTAGATATCTTGCCGATTGGCGTTAATTTAAATAAGTGTATGTATGTCCTTGTAAGCGAACAAAACTTTTGTTGCCGTAAGGAATGCGAGTATGCTTGAGTCAACTTTGATTTGAGTTTGGATTGTTTTGTTGTGCGAGTCCCCGAGTGCGTTTGCCCTTTAATGGGGTTTACCTCGTGTTTCTCTTGTGTATGTTTGTATATTGTAGTTAGTTGAGGTCGACTCGCCGTGGCTTGGGAAGCCAGTCGCTTGGAGACCCCAAGGGGTGATCTGTACTTAGCTATTTTCCCGAACACGAACGAGGTCGGTTGGACGAGTCCCCGAGCGTGGTACTTAGCCGCTATAGTCGCATGCCCAAGGTAGGTGAGGACGGAGCATGTTATGCTTGGCGCGTCTCTCCGCCTGACTCGAAAACCAGTCGTGTGGCGAGTCCAGGGCGCGCTCTCATACTTGGTGTTATCCCTAGCCGTGTAGCTTTGGACTGGCATCAGTCCCCGAGCGTGGTACTTGACCGTTCGAGTCGCTGCGCCGAGGATGCGGAGGACTAGGTCACTGTGAGAAGTGAGTGCGGTTGTCTTGGCCCGGCGGGCCACTCGAGCGAGGCGACTCCGATGGGGGCTCCGGGTTGGCGTTTTTGTGGACGACGCAAGGCCAGAGTTCCGTCGATGCCCTTGCGTCGCACTACTTAGCCGTGCTGGTCGTGCAACCAAGGGTTGACTTTCGTGATTAGCATAATGTTGTTTTTACGAGTGGGAATGGCACAAGGGTTAGAGAGTAGACACAATTTGTGCGAGTCGAATATCTTTATTGCATGGCGGGGAGAATACAGGTCGAAGTTCTAGGTGTAGAACTTCCTTAGGAGGTTTACATTCCATGGCCGCTTGACGTTGAGTTGTCCGTCGCCTCGGACGTCGATGAGTTAGTAGGCATCATTTCCCAGGACTCTCCCTATGGCGAATGGTCCCTCCCATGGGGGAGAGAGCTTGTGCATGCCCTTCTTGTCCTGGATCAGTCACAGGACCAGATCGCCTTCCTAGAAGGTGCGAGTCTGGACTCGGCGACTGTGGTAGCGGCGGAGTCCCTACTGGTAGTTGGCGGTGCGGGAGCGAGCCAGGTCGCGTGCTTCGTCGAGCTGGTCAACCCCGTATTGGCGTCCGAGCTCGTTGTCGACTTCCGCGTAGTTGATGACATGAGGCGAGCCGTGCTCGAGGTCAGTCGGCATGAAGGCTTCGATGCCGTACACCATGAAGAAGGGCGTGAACCTAGTCGATCGGTTGAGGGAGGTGCGGATGCCCCAGATGACGGATGGGAGCTTCTCGACCCAGCACCCTGGCGTTCGGTCAAGGGGAACTTGCAGTCACGGCTTGAGGCCGTGGAGGATGCTCTGGTTGGCGCGTTCTACCTGACCGTTGGACTCCGGGTGGGCGACTGAGGCGAGGTCGAGTCATATGCTGTGCTCCTTACAGTACTCGGCCATGGCGCCCTTGGCGAAGTTGGTGTTGTTGTCCATGATGATGCTGTGCGGGAATCCGTAGCGGTAGATGAGCTCGCGTAGGAATTTGGCGGCGGTCTTCCCGTCGCACTTGCGGAGTGGCTTGGATTCCACCCACTTGGTGAATTTGTCGACTGTGACCGGGAGGTGGGTGTAGCCAGAGGGAGCCTTCTTGAAGGGGCCCATGATGTCCATGCCCCATACGGCGAATGGCCATGTGATGGGGATGCTCTTGAGCGCCGAGCTCGGTATGTGCGTCTGGTTGGCGTACTTCTGGCACCCGACGCAGCGTTGGAAGATGTCGACCGCGTCGTCATGCGCAGTGAGCTAGTAGAAGCCATGTCGCATGGCTTTGGCGACCAGGGACCGTGAAGGGATAAGGGTAGGATACACTAGCGCAAATCAAAATTTTCTACCGCGTATACCAGGAGTACCGTTGTCATAAATCGCGGGATTACCACTAGACGCGCAGTTGCGGAACTTGATGAAGCGCGTCGAGGCAGTGTAGACGATCTACATCTCCTTCTTGTTCTCGTCCCACGAGCATCTCCCCTTGCGCGGCTCGTCCAAGCGCTACAGATGCAGCGCCTCTGAGGTATCCACACGCACAGGGTGGAAGCATCAGACGCCGGACTGCTAGGTCCGCGCGTGCAACACAGGCATGAGGAGTGGTGGCTAGGTGGAATGGTCTAACCCTGGTCAGCATGCCCCACCCTCTCTTATATAGGCGTCCCTAGTGGGCTTCTACACTAGCAGCCCATTAGTAGCCTAAGCCTGGTCCAATTCAGATCTAATCCTCATTAGGCTTCCAGCCCCTTAATTGTGTGACCCTATTGGTTCATATACGTATAGACATGACACGAATACACTAATTCTGTCAATAGTTGGTAGCAGCCTCTAGCAAGACGTGCCATCTCCTAAACGCGTACAAAGATCATATCGGACGAACCATCACAAGGTTTAGTACATGTCTTTCCCCTTGCCTCACGATATTTGGTCTAGCTCCAAGCTGACCTCCCTTTCTCGATACTGTGATTCGGAATCCCTTTACTAGGTTAACTCTTAACCATATGTAGCACGACCATGCTTTTCTGGATCCAATCACTCGAGGGGCCCAGAGATATCTCTCTCAAGTAGAGAGGGGCAAATCCCATCTTGATTGACCATGCCTTGCAGCATGCTTCAGGACAAACCCGAAAGCTACCTTTATACCTACCCAGTTACGGAGCAGCGTTTGATAGCCCGAAATTAGGTCGATCCACATCTCAAGTACATGCGATAATCTCAGGTCTAAGGACAAAACATACACAATGTGTAGAGAGAGAGCTGCAACTAATTTCCAGTCTCAAGTTGGGTCAGTCCAACTCCATGTTCATAACATGTGCCCACATCATTCGTTTGACATCTCCATGTCTATGACTTGCGAAACATAGTCATCAACCAATCGATGTGCTAGTCTAATATTCACGCGTGTCCTCACATGAACTCCGACTAGGGACAACTCTTAAATAACCATACAAGTATAGATTTTCACAAACAACTCACATAATTGCCAATTAATACAAGTTGCCTGATATGGATATTCAAGGAACATTACAATAACTCATGGATAGATAAGAAATATAATCATCTCTATGATTGCCTCTAGGGAATATTTCCTTCAGTCTCCCACTTGCACTAGAGTCAATCTAGATTGTATATAATACCTATTGCTCTTGCGTGCGCCTCATGCGCAGGCTGTGAGAGTGGCTTTGTAAAAGGATTAGCAACATTTGAGTCTGTATGTATTTTGCATATCATGACACTACCATCCTTAACCAACTCTCGAATCTGATGGTAACGCATGCGAATATGTTTGTTCTTCTGGTGCTGTCTAGGTTCCTTGGCTTGTGCAATAGCACCATTGTTGTCACAATAAACGTCCATGGGATTGAACGTGCCCTGAACCACAACGAGAGCGATAAGGAAATTCCTAATCCAAACAGCTTCCTTTGCAGCCTCCGAGGCAACAATATATTCAGCTTCTGTTGAAGAGGAGGCTACTGTATCTTGCTTGGAACTTTTCCAACTCACATCACCACCATTCATGACAAACACATAACCAGATTGCGATATGGAGTCATCTGAGTCATTAAGGTAACTCGCATCCGTGTAACCCCTTACACTGAGTTCATCCTCACCTCCATAAAGTAGGAACACATCCTTAGTCCTTCTGAAGTACTTAAGGATATTCTTTACCGCTGTCCAGTGACCTTCACCTGGATCATCCTGATATCTGCTCATCATTCTTAGAGCATAGGAAACATCTGGGCGAGTACATATCATTGCATACATGATGGATCCAATAGCCGGAGCATATGGAATCCTGCTCATGCGATTATGCTCATCAGTAGTCGAAGGACACTTAGTCTTGCTGAGTTTTATGCCATGGGACATGGGAAAGAACCCCTTCTTAGCCTCTTCCATGCTGAACCGTTTCAACACTTTGTCAATGTATGTACTCTGGCTTAATCCAATTAGCCTCCTTGATCTATCTCTATAGATCTTGATGCCTAGAATATATGATGCTTCTCCTAAGTCCTTCATCGAAAAACTATTTTTCAAAGAGGTCTTAACAGACTCGACCATAGGAATGTCATTTCCAATCAGCAATATGTCATCTACATATAAGATTAGAAATACCATCATTCTCCCACTTTCCTTCTTGTAAACACAAGGTTCTTGTTCATTTTTGATGAAGCCAAACTCCTTTACAACTTCATCAAATCGAATGTTCCAACTCCGAGATGCTTGCTTCAGCCCATAAACGGACTTTAGAAGTTTGCATACCTTTCCAGCATTGTTTGGATTGACAAAACCTTCGGGCTGCATCATATACACGTCCTCAGTTAGGATTCCATTTAGGAAAGCCGTCTTGACATCCATCTGGCATATTTCATAGTCAAAATGTGCAGCAATGGCTAGAATGATCTGTATAGATTTAAGCATCGCTACGGACGAGAAAGTATCGTCGTAGTCAACTCCTTGAACTTGTCGAAAACCTTTTGCAACAAGTCGAGCTTTATGGATGTGAACATTTCCATCCATATCAATCTTCTTCTGATAGATCCATTTGCACTTGATGCCTTTAAAACCATCAGGCAGGTCAACCAAGTTCCAAACTTGATTGTCTCCCATGAAATCTATCCTCGGATCTCATGGCGATCAGCCATTTCTCAGATTCTGGGTCCACCATCGCTTCTGCATAGGTCCCAGGCTCATCATTGTCTAATAATAATAATTCCCGTGTCTCGTGGAGCCTCGCCAACCTTCGTGGTTGTGGTGCTTCTATTGCCACGAGTTCCTCAACTTGTTCTGCTACAATAGCATCACTCGTAGAAGCATCCCCGACTGGCTCATCTTGAACTTCTTCAAGTCGCACCGACCTTCCACTCATTCCCTTTGTGAGAAACTCTTTCTCTAGGAAAACACCGCTACAAGCGACAAACACTTTGCCCTCTTCTCGGTTGTAGAAGTAATACCCTAAGGTTTCCCTCGGATATCCCACGAAAATGCACTTATCCGATTTGCGTGTTAGCTTGTCCGACTGAAGTCACTTGACAAATGCATCACAACCCCAAATCTTTAGAAAATACAAACAAGGATTCTTTCCAGTCCATATCTCATATGGTGTCTTAACTACGGATTTAGATGGTACCCTATTAAGTGTGAAAGCTACCGTTTCTAGAGCATAACCCCAAAATGATAATGGTAAATCCGATTGGCTTATCATCGATCGAACCATGTCCAACAAAGTTCGATTGCGCCGTTCGGAGACCCCGTTTCTTTGAGGCATTCCGGGCGGCGTGAGATGTGGAAAAATTCCGCAACTCTTAAGATGATTGCTAAATTCGTGACTCAAATATTCTCCTCCACGATCAGATCGCAAGGACTTTATTTTCTTGCCACGTTGATTCTCTACCTCACTCTGAAACTCCTTGAACTTTTCAAAAGTTTCAGACTTATACCTCATCAAGTAGACATAACCATATCTATTGAAATCATCAGTGAAAGTAATGAAGTAGTGATATCCTCCTCTGGCTGTCGTTCTCATTGGTCCACACACATCAGTATGTATGAGTTCCAACAAGTCTATTGCTCTCTCGGGTAAACCCGAGAAAGGCGATTTGGTCATCTTTCCAAGTAAACAAGCCTGCCATGTCTCGTATGATTCAAAATCAAATGAAGTTAGAAGACCATCACCATGGATCTTCTTCATGCGCTTTTCACTTATATGCCCCAAACGACAATGCCATAAATAGGTAGGACTCAAATCATTAGGCCAAAGCCTTTTAGCACTAACATTTTAAATAGTGCATCATCAAGATAAAATAAATAACCCATTCACAATGGGAGCATTAGCCATAAACATATCATTCTTAGAGATTACACAACCATTGTTCATACTCGCAAATAAATATCCATCCATCATCAAACATGAAGGTGATAAAATGTTTCGACCCATACTTGGAATGTAATAACAATTATTCAACTCCATAATAAATCCTGACGGAAGGTGAAGTTGCATGACGCCGATGAACAATGCAACAACCCTTGCTTTATTTCCGACGTGAAAATCCACTTCGCCTTTCTGCACTTCTCTAGTCCTTATTAGCCCCTGCATCGAATTGCAAATATGAGCAACCGATCCGGTATCAAATACCCCAGAGTTAACATAGGAATCAGCGAGAAGAATGTCCAAAACATTTACAACAAGCGTACCTGAGTGGGAAGTACTCTTACTTCCACTCTTCTTCAAAGAAGCCTAGTACTTGCTGCAGTTTCTCTTCCAGTGGCCATGTTTATGACAAAAGAAGCACTCAATGTGTTCTACAGGTCCAGCCTTTTGCTTGGGTGCAGGCTTAGGGATCGTATCCTTAGCCTTTCCCTTCTTCCTCCAAGAAGTACCCTTTTTCTTGAAGCTAGGCTTGTTCTGCACAGCCATCACATGGCTATGCCCTGCACACTTCTTCATGTCACTTTCTGCTGTTTTTAGCATCCCGCATAACTCATTAGGGCCCTTCTCCACCCCATGCATATGGTAGTTAGAAATGAATTGCCCATAGCTGGATGGAAGAGACGCCAAAATGAAGTCAGTGGCCAACTCTTGGCCTAGTGGAAAACCAAGATTTTCCAAAGTCTAACTGTAACCAACCATTTTGATCAGATGGGGGCGTACAGCTGCTCCCTCTGCTAGCTTGCATTCGACAAAGGACTTGGCAACATTGTACCTCTCAGTCCTTGCCTGATCTTGGAACATGTCCTTAAGCGCCACGATCATATCGTACGCATCCTGATCCTCAAACTTATTTTGGAGTTCAGGTTCCATGCATGCAAGCATAAGACAGCTAACCTCAACAGAATCATCACATGCTCTCTTGTAGGCGTTCTTAAGGGCAGCAGATGCATTATCAGTAGGTTCATCGGGGATTGGGGTATCCAGAACCGTTTCCTTTTTATCATACCTGAGAACAATTTGTAGGGGTTCGTAGCATGGAAAACAAAAAATTTCTACCGCTTACAAACAAACAAGCCAAGATCTATCTACTAGATTGTAGCAACGAGTCGATAGAATAACTCACCCTTGAAGATTCCAAAGTGTTTAACGAGAGCGGATTCTCGTGGGTGATGTAGTCGTACTCTTGCCGATCTCAAGATCGTGTAGACGATCCTTCTGGCGCTGCGTTCCGTCAGCGCTCCCGCAGTCGGTCACACGTTCAGTACTCGATGAAGACCTTCATATCCCTTGTTCCAGCAGTCAGCGGAGGTTGTAACACTCTCCTCGCGATTCCGGCAGCACGACGGTGTGGTACCGGAAGTAGAGGGGAGATCTCGCAGGGCTTCGCCTTAAGCCGGAGCGAGTATGGTGGACTATGAGAGAGGCCTTGGTGATCTAGGGTTTAGAGGCACCAAGGAGAGAGGGCTAGGCCGGCGGCTAGGGCAAGGGGAGGGCCCCAACTCGGCGGCTAGGAGGAAACCCTAGGGCGGCGGCGGCGACTTGGTGGCCGGCGGCTAGGGTTAGGGTTTGATGGGGCAAGGTGTGTGTCTAGAGGGGCACCCCTGCCCCTCCTTCTATAGGTGGGAGGGCGCGGCCAAGGGGGAGGGAGTCCTCCCCCAAGTCGGCCTCCTTGGACGGCGGTGGAGGGAGGAGGACTTCCTCCCCAAGTAGGTTTCGTACTCTCCCTCCACCAAGCAAACTAGGATTTGATTTATCCCTTTATTTTGCTCAGCGATGACACCTAGTACATGATGCAACCATTCCAACTTGTTATGACACATTCATGTACCCTTCCCCTCCGGAGTTTCGGACCTTCCGGACCCTTCTAGAACATTCCCGATGAAAACACCGGAATCATTCTCCAACTCCGAAACATGACTTTCCTTATATGAATCTTATTCTCCAGACCATTCCGGATCTCCTCGTGATATCCCGGATCCCATCCGATACTCCGAAAAAAATTCGGTCTCTTACTCATCATTCCATAACTACTCAACAACATCGAATCCTTAAGTGTGTCTCCCTATGGTTCGTGAATTATGCGGACATGATCGAGACACTTCTCCGAACAATAACCAATAGAGGAATCTAGAAATTCATATGGCTCCCACATATTTCTATGATTACTTTGCGATCGAATGAACCACTTACATACGATAACAATTTCCCTTTTGTCTCACGATAGTTTACTTATCCGAGGTTTTGATCATCGGTATCTCTGCATACCTAGTTCAACCTCGTTACTGATAAGTACTCTTTTCTCGTTCCCGTGATATGTGATCCCTTGTGAGCCAGTCACATGCTTGCAATCCAATTGGATGACATTCCACTGAGAGGGCCCAGAGTATATCCATCCGTCATATGGATGTACAAATCCCACTCTTGATCCATGTGTCTCAACCATACTTTCCGAACACTAAATGCCACCTTTATAACCACCCAGTTACGGTGTGGTGTTTTATGTCATCAAAGCATACTTCCGGTGATGGTGATAAGCATGATCTCATGGTCGAAGGAATTAGGTTACTATGTATCAGAAAGCATATAACAATTAAACTATTAAAATGACTTGATCTTTATGCTACGCTTATCTATAGGAGTATGTCCATCATACCATTCTCCTAACGATATGATCTTGTTGTTAATAACATCTCAATGTTCATGATAGGGAAACCACAATCATTTATTAACCAACAAGCTTGTATTATGAAGAGGCTTTACTAGGGACTCTAATTTAGTTTACAAATCACACAAGTATTAATGTTTCCTTGTTAATACTGTTATAGCATGAATGTAAACATTTATCATAAACACAAAGATATAATAATAACTACATTTATTATTTCCTCTAGGGCATATCTCCAACAGTCTCCCACTTGCACTAGAGTCAACTAATCTAGATTACATGGTAATATACCGAACACCCATGGCAGTTTGGTGTTGGTCATGTTTTGCCCTCGGGAGAGGTTTAGTCAACGGATCCGCCACATTCAGATCTGTGTGTACTTTGCAAATCTTTATGTCACCATCTTGGACATGTTCTCGAATAGCGTGAAAACGTAGCTTGATGTGCTTCAGCTTCTTGTGTGACCTTGGTTCTTGCACATTGGCTATGGCGCCCCTGTTATCACAGTAGATAGACATTGGGTCCAGCGCACCTGGAACCACACCGAGCTCTGTAATGAACTCCTTCATCCATATCGCTTCTTGTGAAGCCTTCGAAGCAGCTATGTATTCCGATTCAGTTGAAGATCTCGCCACAACGCTTTGCTTTGCACTCCTCCAGCTAACTGCTGCACCATTCAAAGTAAATACTTATCCAGATTGAGATTTAGAATCATCCGGATCGGTGTTCCAACTAGCATCGGTGTAACCATTAACAACGAGCTGTTCATCACTTCCATAAGAAAGAACCATATCCTTAGTTCTTCTCAAGTACTTAATGATGTTTTTGACCGCTGTCCAATGATCCACTCCTGGATCACTTTGATATCTGCTAGTCAAACTAACAACATATGCAATGTCGGGTCTAGTACATAGCATGGCATACATTAGAGATCCTATGGCTGAGGCATAGGTTGTCTTACTCATCCTTTCTCTATCTTCTGTCGTTGCTGGACTTTGAGTTTTACTCAAGGTCGTATTGGGCAACATGGGCAAGAACCCTTTCTTGCTATCTTCCATTCCAAACCTCTTTAGAACTTTTTCCAAATATGTACTTTGTGACAATGATATTAGGCGTCTCGATCTATCTCTATAAATCTTTATGCCTAATATGTAAGCTGCTTCACCAAGATCTTTCATTGAAAAACTATTATTCAAATATTCCTTGACACTATTAAGAAGGTCTACATCATTCCCAATCAACAATATGTCATCTACATATAGTGTTAAGAATGCTACAGAGCTCCCACTCACTTTCTTGTAAATACAAGCTTCTCCATAAGTTTGTATAAAACCAAAACTTTTGATTACTTTATCAAAATGTTGATTCCAACTTCGGGATGCTTGCTTCAATCCATATATGGACCGTTGAAGTTTGCATACCTTGTTAGTATCTTTAGGATCGACAAAACCTTTGGGTTGCATCATATACAACTCTTCATCAATGTCTCCATTGAGGAACGCTGTTTTGACATCCATCTGCCATATCTCATAATCATAATTGCAGCGATTGCTAACAAAATCCTCACAGACTTTAGCTTCGCTACTGGTGGGAAAGTCTCATCGTAGTCAACTCCTTGAATTTGTCGAAACCCTTTTGCGACAAGTCGAGCTTTATAGACCGTAACATTACCATCAGCATCTGTTTTCTTCTTGAAAATCCATTTGTTCTCGATAGCCTTCCGGCCATCCGGTAAGTTCACCAAAGTCCATACTTGGTTTTCGTACATGGATCCAATCTCGGATTTCATGGCTTCTTGCCATTTATTGGAATCTGGGCTCATCATCGCTTCCTCATATGTCGCAGGGTCATCGGTGTTGTCCACCAACATGACACTCATAACGGGATCATAGCAATCAGGAGTGGTACGAGTTCTCGTTGACCTGCGAGGTTCTATAGCAACTTCAACCTAAGTTTCATGATCAACATCATTAGCTTCCTCTCTTATTGGTGCAGGCACCACAGGAACTTCTTCCGGTGCTGCGCTACTCGCAAGTTCGAGAGAAGGTTTGACAACCTCGTCGAGTTCTACTTTCCTTCCAGTCACTTCTTTCGAGAGAAATTCCTTCTCTAGAAAGGATCCATTCTTGGCAACAAAGTTTTTGCCTTCGGATCTATGATATAAGGTATACCCAATAGTTTCCTTTGGATATCCTATGAAGACGCATTTTTCCGCTTTGGGTTCAAGCTTGTCCGACTGTAACTTCTTTACATAGGCTTCGCAACCCCAAACTTTAAGGAACGACAATTTAGGTTTCTTCCCAAACCATAATTCATATGGTGTCACTTCAACGGATTTAGATGGTGCCCTATTTAAAGTGAATGCGGCTGTTTCTAATGCATAACCCCAAAAGGATAGCGGTAAATCTATAAGTGACATCATAGAACGAACCATATCTAAGAGAGTTCGATTACGACGTTCGAACACACCATTACGCTGTGGTGTTCCCGGCGGTGTCAATTGTGAAAGTATTCCGCATTTCTTAAAATGCTCGCCAAACTCGTAACTTAGATATTCACCTCCACGATCAGAACGTAGAAATTTAATCTTCTTGTTACGTTGATTCTCCACCTCACTTTGAAATTCCTTAAACTTCTCGAAAGTTTCGGACTTATGTTTCATGAAATAGATATACCCATATCTACTCAAGTCATCTGTGAAGGTAAGAACATAACGATAACCACCGCGCGATGCTACACTCACTAGACCACACACATCGGTATGTATGATTTCCAATAAGTCCGTAGCTCGCTCCATCATACCAGAAAATGGAGTCTTAGTTATTTTACCCACCAGACATGCTTCGCATATTTCAAGTGATTCGAAATCAAGTGATTCAAGAAGTCCATCGGAATGGAGTTTCTTCATACGCTTCACTCCAATGTGACCAAGACGACAGTGCCACATATAGGTCGAGTTATCGCTCAATTTCAAACGTTTAGCTTCAATGTTATCAATATGTGTATTTCCACTATCGAGATTCAATAAGAATAGACCATCTATTAAAGTTGCATGTGCATAAAACATATTACTCATATAAATCGAACAACCATTATTCTCAGACTTAAACAAGTAACTGTCTCGCAATAAACAAGATCCCGATATAATGTTCATGCTTAACGCATGCACCAAATAACAATTATTTAAGTATAAAACTAATCCCGATGGTAGATGAAGAGGTAGCGTGCCGACCGCGATCACATCAACCTTTGATCCATTTCCTACGCGCATCGTCACCTCGTTCTTCGCTAGCTTCCGTTTATTCTGCAGAACCTGTTTTGAGTTACAAATATGAGCAACCGAACCGGTATCAAATACCCAGGCACTACTACGAGTACTAGTGAGATACACATCAATAACATGTATATCGGATATACCTTTCTTCTTGATGTTGCCGTTCTTCAAATCCGCCAAGTACTTTGGGAAATTCCGCTTCCAGTGACCTTCTCCCTTGCAGTAAAAGCACTCAGTATCAGGCTTAGGTCCAGCCTTGGTCTTCTTCATCGGCGTGGTAACTTTCTTACCACCCTTCTTGAAGTGTCCCTTCTGCTTAGACTTTCCTTTCTTGAATTTGGTGGTCTTATTGACCAACAACACTTGGTGCTCTTTCTTGATCTCCACTTCTGCAGATTTCAACATGGCAAAGAGTTCTGGCAACGTCTTGTTCATGTTTTGCATGTTGTAGTTCATCACAAAGTTCTTGTAACTTGGTGGTAGTGATTGGAGGACGCGATAAATCCCCAAAGCATTAGGAATCACTATACCCAAGCTTTGAAGTTTGTTTGCGTGCCCAGACATCTTAAGCACATGCTCACTGACGGAGCTGCCCTCTTCCATCTTGCAGTTAAAGAACTTTTCAGAAGCCTCATAGCTTTCAATTGCCGCATGAGTCTCAAAGATCAATTTGAGATCCTCGACAATATCATATGGGTCTTAATTCTCAAACCTTTTCTGAAGCTCCGATTCTAAACCATACAAGATAGCACACTGAACTGTGGAGTACTGAGTCTTCCGAGTGAGGTAAACATTCTTTACTTCATCGGTAGCATCAGCTGCAGGAGGGTCACCCAGCGGTGCATCCAGCACATAGGTCAAATTACCAGCATTGAGGACAATCCTCAAATTGCCGAACCAATCCGCGAAGTTTCTTCCATTGTTTTTCAACTTTTCTTTCTCTAGGAACGCATTAAAATTGATGGTAGGGGCCGCTATTGATCTACAACATATTTGCAATAGTTTAGACTAAGTTTATGACAAATTGAGTTCTAATTAATAGTTAAATTAATCTAGGTGAACTCCCACTCAAAACAATATCCCTCACATTGTTTTAGTGATCACACGAACCAAATCCACCACATCAAAACCAATCATCACGAGAGTTGATGTAGCTTCAATGGCGAACAATCGACATGTTCATCATATCTACTATATGATTCATTCTTTACCTTTCGGTGATCCGTGTTCTGAGACCATGTCTGTACATGCTAGGCTCGTCAAGATCAAACCTTAGCTTCCGCATGAGCAAATCTGGCTTGCTCATTTTGTATAGACTTGTAGAATCTAACACACCCGATCATCATGTGGTGCTTCGAAACAACAAGATTTATAAACGGTGCTTACTAAGGATGAACACTTTAGAACTTGAAATTTATGTGCATGAGGGATCATCTTATAATGCTACCGTCGTTAACTAATCAATACAAGATGCATAAAGGATAAACATCACATGCAATTCATAATATGTGATATGATATGGCCTTTCTTCTTTGTGCTTCCGATCTCCATCTTCAAGCACGAACATGATCTCCATCATCACCGGCATTGCATCAAGGTCAATGACGCCGCTCCATGATTGTCGTCCACCAGCTTCAACTATTACAACTACTTTGAATAGACACGCGGGTCTTAACAGAAATTAAAGACAACCATATGGCTCCTGCCGGTTGCCAACTTACAATAAGGAACATTGCATACATCAAATATAATCACAATCGTGGCCATATCACATCACAACACACCCCTGCAAAACAAAGTTAGACGCCTCTAATTTCTTTGCATATTTTACGTGGTTTGGGGCTTTCAATAAGTGTCGATCTAACTTATGAATAAGAACCACAACGTTGATGTTTGAACTATCAAGTGCCCGTTGTAAATCGGATCTATACTATAATGGGAGAGACAGACACCCGCAAAGCCATTTATGCAATACAAGTTGCATGTTGAGCGTGGAGAAAGTCTCATGAATGATGTCATGTAAGGTTAGCCTGGGCCGCTTCATCCCATCATACCGCAAGATGCAAAGTACACAAGAAGCAATTGATAATAAAAGCACCACCGCCCACAATGACCATTGTGTTCTACTCGTGCAACAAATCTACATATAGACACGGCTCTGATACCACTATAGGGGTTCGTAGCATGGAAAACAAAAAATTTCTACCGCATACAAACAAACAAGCCAAGATTTATCTACTAGATTGTAGCAACGAGTCGATAGAATAACTCACCCTCGAAGATTCCAAAGTGTTTAACGAGAGCGGATTCTCGTGGGTGATGTAGTCGTACTCTTGCCGATCTCAAGATCGTGTAGACAATCCTTCCGGCGCTGCGTTCCGGAAGCGCTCCCGCAGTCGGTCACACGTTCTGTACTCGATGAAGACCTTCCTCTCCCTTGTTCCAGCAGGCAGCGGAGGTTGTAGCACTCTCCTCGCGATTCCGGCAGCACGACAGCGTGGTACCGGAAGTAGAGGGGAGATCTCGCAGGGCTTCGCCTTAAGCCGGAGCGAGTATGGTGGACTATGAGAGAGGCCTTGGAAATCTAGGGTTTAGAGGCACCAAGGAGAGAGGGCTAGGCCGGCGGCTAGGGCAAGGGGAGGGCCCCAACTCGGCGGCTAGGAGGAAACCCTAGGGCGGTGGCGGCGACTTGGTGGCCGGCGGCTAGGGTTAGGGTTTGGTGGGGCAAGGTGTGTGTCTAGAGGGGCACCCCTGCCCCTCCTTTTATAGGTGGGAGGGCGCAGCCAAGGGGGAGGGAGTCCTCCCCCAAGTCGGCCTCCTTGGCCGGCGGTGGAGGGAGGAGGACTTCCTCCCCAAGTAGGTTTCCTACTCTCCCTTCACCAAGCAAACTTGTCGTTTGACTTTTCAAACTAGGATTTGATTTATCCCTTTATTTTGCTCAGTGATGACACCTAGTACATGATGCAACCATTCCAACTTGTTATGACACATTCATGTACCCTTCCCCTCCGGAGTGCCGGACCCTTCTAGAACATTCCCGATGAAAACACCGGAATCATTCTCCAACTCCGAAACAGGACTTTTCTTATATGAATCTTATTCTCCGGACCATTCCAGATCTCCTCGTGATATCCCGGATCCCATCCGAGACTCCGAACAACATTCAGTCTCTTACTCATAATTCCATAACTACTCAACAACATTGAATCCTTAAGTGTGTCTCCCTACGGTTCGTGAATTATGCGGACATGATCGAGACACTTCTCCGAACAATAACCAATAGAGGAATCTGGAAATTCATATGGCTCCCACATATTTCTACGATTACTTTGCGATCAAATGAACCACTTACATACGATACCAATTTCCCTTTATCTCACGATAGTTTACTTATCCGAGGATTTGATCATCGGTATCTCTGCATACCTAGTTCAACCTCATTACTGATAAGTACTCTTTTCTCGTTCCCGTGATATGTGATCCCTTGTGAGCCAGTCACATGCTTGCAAGCCAATTGGATGACATTCCACCGAGAGGTCCTAGAGTATATCTATCCGTCATATGGATGGACAAATCCCACTCTTGATCCATGTGTCTCAACCCATACTTTCCGAACACTCAATGCCACCTTTATAACCACCCAGTTACGGTGTGGTGTTTGATGTCATCAAAGCATCCTTCCGGTGATGGTGATAAGCATGATCTCATGGTCGAAGGAATTAGGTTACTATGTATCAGAAAGCATATAACAATTAAACTATTAAAATGACTTGATCTTTATGCTACGCTTATCTATAGGAGTATGTCCATCATACCATTCTCCTAACGATATGATCTTGTTGTTAATAACATCTCAATGTTCATGATAGGGAAACCACAATCATTTATTAACCAACAAGCTTGTATTATGAAGAGGCTTTACTAGGGACTCTAATTTAGTTTACAAATCACACAAGTATTAATGTTTCCTTGTTAATACTGTTATAGCATGAATGTAAACATTTATCATAAACACAAAGATATAATAATAACTACATTTATTATTGCCTCTAGGGCATATCTCCAACACAATTCTCAGGTTACGAACCCAGTCCGTATATTTTGTTCCATTTAGTTTATCTTTGTCAAGAACCGAACGCAAAGAAAAAGGTGATGCAGTGTTTGGTGCCATTGATCTACGACAGAAAACATGCAAAATACTAAGCCATGTAACCATGAAAGAGTAAAACATATTAAACAATTTAATAGCATATACTCCCACTTAAATCAATATCCCTCTATTGATACTAAGTGATTCAAGATCCACAATTAACAAGTCGACTAGTGAGCTTTAGCATCACTGCTAGAAGACAAGGTAAATCGGTAAGCAATGCTTGCTAATCATATCACATATGACTCTTGTTGTTGGGTGACATCTCTATGTCAAAACTAGGCGCCCAACCTTTATTCCCCAAGGTCCTTAACTGTTAAGATGACCTTGTCAATCTCACCAACCCTTATGCGTGTAGGTATCCGATACAAACCCATCCAGCCAAGGAAAACCGTGGCACCCTAATTTCATAGTCCCACCAACGATTGTACAGGGCATAGGATGGTGCAAGGTTTGGTTGGGAGGGCATGGTTTAACTTAAAATTTGTGAGGGATCGTTCTACATCTATCATCTAAGCATGCATAGAGTAAATGACATAAGAATAGCATTCACATAGTTGTGACACAGTATGGCCCATTTTCTCATGGTGATCTCTATCGCCATAGAACCTGTCCACCATGATGATCTCCATCTTCATGTTCCATGAGAGCCATCCTCCAAGTGATGAGTCCTCCAAGAACTAATACAAGATATTACCCCGAACAACTAGTAATCAAAATTACATAGAATTGGGATCATCACAAGTTGGCACGCAGGCCATTACAATAATTGACAACACACATGGCTCCGGCCGTGTTGACCTACTCACGACATGGAGGTCATGACAAATTTCATACATGCATCACATACATATATGGGCCATACTGATCACATACATCCTGCAAAAACAAGTTATGCATAGAATCTCATTCTACCGGATCATGTGACCTCGCAGCACCTAGTTACCTTAACGAGATGCAAAAATGTGCTACGAGTAGGGGGGTCTCCCTCTGCGGGGTTCGAAGGGGCAGCGCCCCTCGCGGTATTTTGATCGAATCTACACAATTTTCTTTAAGGATTTTCTTTATTTTGATCGAGATACAAAATTGTGAAAAATGAGAGATCGAATCTACACAATTTTCTTTAAGGATTTAGATCGTAAAATCAAATTTACCACAAACCGCCTGTTGTTCCGATCTGATCAAACTCCTTTGATCACGGTACATCGATTTTAGGTCTAGGTTCCGATTCGATCAATCATATTGATCTTCGCGTGATTCATTTATGTGTCACTATCTACCCCGATGGCGGAAACCAACCGGTAGGGGTAAGTCGTTCGACTACCTCAGAATCACGATCACGGAAAGCAAGATCATAGATCATTCCTGAACCACCGCAATACAAACGATCACATCATTCATATCAATCTGCATATCACCATATGCAAACATCCCGAACCTATAACTGAACAACATCGGCTCTGATACCACTGAAGGGATACGAGTAGGATACACTAGCGCAAATCAAAATTTTCTACCACATATACCAAGATTACCGTTGTCATAGATCACGGGATCACCACTAGACGCGTAGTTGCGGAACTTGATGAAGCGCGTCGAGGCAGTGTAGACGATCTACGTCTCCTCCTTGTTCTCGTCCCACGAGCAACTCCCCTTGAGCGGCTCGTCCAAGCGCTACAGATGCAACGCCTCCGAGGTATCCACACGTACAGGGTGGAAGCATCAGATGCCGGACTGCTAGGTCCGCGCGTGCAACACAGGCGTGAGGAGTGGCGACTGGGTGGAATGGTATAACCCTGGTCAGCACGCCCCACCCTCTCTTATATAGGCGTCCCTAGTGGGCTTCTACATTAGCAGCCCATTAGTAGCCTAAGCCTGGTCCAATTCGGATCTAATCCTCACTAGGCTTCCAGCCCCTTAAGTGTGTGACCCTATAGGTTCATATACGTATAGACATGACACGAATACACTTATTCTGTCAATAGTTGGTAGCGGCCTCTAGCAAGACGTACCAACTCCTAAACGCATACAAAGATCATATCGGACGAACCATCACAAGGTTTAGTACATGTCTTTCCCTTTGCCTCACGATATTTGGAATAGCTCCAAGCTGACCTCCCTTTCTCGATACTGTGATTCAGAATCCCTTTACTAGGTTAACTCTTAACCATATGTAGCACGGCCATGCTTTTCTGGATCCGATCACTCGAGGGGCCTAGAGATATCTCTCTCAAGTAGAGAGGGGCAAATCCCATCTTGATTGACCACGCCTTGTAGCATGCTTCAGGACAAATCCGAAATCTACCTTTATAATTACCCAGTTACGGAGCATCGTTTGATAGCCCCAAAGTAGGTCGATCCACATCTCAAATACATGCGACAATCTCAGGTCTAAGGAAAAAACGTACACGATTTGTAGAGAGAGAGAGCTGCAACTAATTTCCAGTCTCAAGTTGGGTTAGTCCAACCCCATGTTCATAACATGTGTCCACATCATTGGTTTGACATCTCCATGTCTATGACTTGCGAAACATAGTCATCAACCAATCGATGTGCTAGTCTAATATTTATGTGTGTCCTCACATGAACTCCGACTATGGACAACTCTTAAATAACCATACAAGTATTGAGTTTCATGAACAATTCACATAATTTCCAATCAATACAAGTTGCCTGATATGGATATTCAAGGAACATTACAATAACTCATGGATAGATAAGAAATATAATCATCTCTATGATTGTCTCTAGGGCATATTTCCTTCAGACCAAGCATCGGCATGGTGGACGTAGTCGCCAGCGTGGATGTCTTGGAGGATCTTGCGGCCTTTCGCAGGCTGCACGCAACGTTGGAACATGCCAGTCATGCTGGGCTTGTGGAGCTCGCCATTGATGATGATGAAGGATTTGCAGCGGCGCACGATCATGCTTGCCTTCGTCTCGTCTACTGGCAGGGCCCCTCCCTCGAGGTAGGCGATGTATGGCGCGATCTAGTCGCTTGGCTCCGCGATCATGGCGACCAGAGCGGGTTCTAGTTGCAGCGGGATCCCGAGGTCGATGTCCTTCGGGGGAGAGATGGAGGGCTTGTGGATGGTGTCAAGGAAGGCACCGCCGGGTGGCGCATGACAATCCAACCCAATGCAAGAGAGGGCTTCAGCCTCTTTGTTCTTATGCCGGTCGATCCACTCGGTGGAGAAGTTGGTGAAGTGGCCCCCTAGCTGGTCCACTGCTTGGCGGTATGCCGCCATGGTGGGAGAGACGGCGTTGCAGGTACCAGCGACTTGCGCGGCGACGAGGTCGGAGTCGCTGTAGCACCGTAGACAATTGATGTTCATCTCCTTGGTGGCTCGCATGCCGTGAAGGAGGGCCTCGTACTCAGCCATGTTGTTGGTGCAGGGGGTGAAGTCGAGGTACATCACGTAGCGCATCTTGTCGCCCTTGGGGGAGGTGATAATGATTCCTGCCCCTGCGCCGTATGCGTTCTTGGACCCGTCGAAGTGGAGCAACCAGTACTGGAGGTACGACATCTTCTCTGGATGTTGCGCCTCCTCCTAGTCGGTGAGGAAGTCCCCCAGGGCCTGCGAAATGATTGCCTTGCGCGACTCGTACTTGATATTGTGGACGCCAATCTCGACGGCCCACTTGGTGACATGCCCAGTTTCCTCGGGGTTGCAGATGATGTCCTGCAACGGCGCGGAGGTGACGACCGTGATTGGGTGCTCCTGGAAGTATTGTGGTAGCCGCCGCTGGGCTCGGAAGACCGCGTACACCAGTTTCTGGTATTGCGGGTAGCGTTATCGCGACTCAGTGAGGACCTCGCTGATGTAGTAGATGGGGCGCTGCACGGGGCGCTCCTTGCCTTCTTCTGGCCGTTCGATGACCATGACGGTGCTGACGACTCGCATCGCTCCAGGTACTCGATGGTGGTGGCACGGGTGTAGGAGCCCTCGAAGTGCCGGACGAAGGCGTCACGCATGTACTCCCATGAATCGATGTTGTCCGCGGGGAGGGTGTTGATCCATTGCAGAGTCACTCCCTCCATCATCAGGGGGAGGTAGCGGGCGGCGAGGAGGTCGGTGTGGCCAGCGATTCCCATCGCATGAGGTATGTGTCCAGCCACACGACCGGGTTGTACATGTGATCATACTTTTTGATCTCCTTCGGTGCTAAAGTTCGCCAGATATTTCTTGCCTCGGATCATCGGTCTGAAGCATTCGAGGCCGAGTCGGCTGAGGGAGCCCCTTGGCTCGCTGTCGGTGCGGTTGGTGAGGGTATGCCTCAGGTCATTGGGCTGGCATGCGCGCCAGCTCTGGTTGTTGATGATGTGGGTTCACGCGTCGACTGGCTGCCGTTGGCAGCGACCATGTTGTTCATCAGTCACGGGTCGTTGGTGGAGAGCGCCGTGTGCGCGACCCTTGGCTGGAGCTGCAGGGGCTCGGATGGCGGGCAGTTCAGGGTAGTCGCCATTGATGGGTGGACGCTCGAGGCCACCCTACTTCCGGAGGAGCAGGAGTACATGCGCCCCCACGAGTCAGCTGCTACGACTTGCTGCTCGATGGCCTTGGCGAGTAGGGACTTGGCTGCGGTGACCCAGCATACCACTGGATGGTGTAGTACACTATAGTCGTTGATATAACACCAATGGAACACCGTTCCATCCACATTATATCCCTCAGAGTGGTACAACAGAAACATCGCGGGTCCAAGACAACACTTTATATTACATATAGAATATTACAAAAGATCCAGAGAGCTTCCTCGGACAGTGAGGAATATTATATAGAAAGAACCAGAAAGATCCACTCGGAGTTACTTTAGAAGTACTACTATTAATATATGTATAAGGCTTGAAAGTACTACTATAGTATTATTCTACAGAAGTAGGTTCTATATTCTAGGAGTTTTATTTCTATTCTACGCTTCATCTTGTCTTCGATAGATTCCGGTAAGGTATTAGACTCCATTGATCTCCCTTAGATATCTTCAACTCTTCAAGTGACTTATTTCCTGGAAACGCCATTGGTTTCTCCGAGATCTAGCAAGGGTTAAGAAGATACGTTGAGTATGAGCGTACTCAGCAAATTCACTAAAGAGGAGTGTTTGATGCACTATCTACAGCCACAGACCATAGGTCATAGGCAATGCAGGTTTTCGTAAACGTTTCTTGAAAGGTTGCTTTTATTCTGAAAAGCTATGTCCATCAGCCTTCACGGGTTTACCGGAACTTTCACGGAGTTCCTTTTTGTAACATCCCAAAAATACTAAACTTGTATCATCAAACTCTAATCATCAAATTTAGGGTTAACAAAAACTTTTCTAAATAAAAATATGAAAGAATGCATGTGTGTATGCGTCCCATTTTGAATTCTTTTGAATTGCCTTGTTTATGTGTTTCTTTGCTTGTAAAAGGATTCTTAGGTGAAATAAACATCATGTAAACAATTCCCAAACTTTTCCCAAAGACAAATAAATCAAAACAAACAAAATGAGTGAATGGTCATTTTGAAAAATTAAAATCCCATGCCTACTTTGGCTGTCTCAAACTTTCAGAACTGAACAGAAACTTGTTTGGATCTTTACACCCCTTGATAGTACTCATAACAAAGTATCAAGGCCCACCTTGTGATCATCCAGAAACTTTCAAATGCATAGTTTAAATAACAATTCAAAATTGAATCTTTATCATATGGGAAGATCCTACTTTTTCAAAAACCACTCAAACAAGCTCAACTTTCAAAACCCAAGCATCTGCAGACTCACCAGCACCAACCTAGCACACCCACCAAAAATCTTTTCAAAATTTAAAACTTGAATTCTTGCGGCCATTTCATCAAACACCTTGCTGATTCAAATCAAATAAAATCTAAACACTATTGTGAGCAGTGATTGGAGCCTAACTTGTTCCCTCTCTAGCTGACAGCAACCGCAGTAGATCATCTAGCCAACTAAACCAAGAACTATCCCCACTGTAAGCTTGGCAATGCCATCAATGGTGAACAACCGAAGCTCACCATGTCACCCCAGTGTGGACAACAAGCTAGGAGAAGAAACAAGCCTAGCCAACATGACTGGGAGCAAGCCAACACCCCACCGCCACTCCCTGTCCAACGCTCGAGCGTTGCCAACCCCTGGATCACACGCACAGACCGTGCCCAGCTCGCCAGCAACCATGCCGAGCATGCGCCAGAACGCCGCCCTCGACACCCGCCCACAGACCGCGCGCCGCCCTCGCCGCGTGCATACACGATCACCATCGACCCAGGAGACCGCAAGACACTCCCGTTCGCCGCCCAATGCCCCGTAGCCACCGCTCGCCGTCGAAGATGCCGCCTCGGTCGCGCAGACCATCGCACATTCCAGACCATTTGCCACCTCCCCTACATGCGCATTAAAGCCGTAGAGCATCGCCAGGAGACCACCAAGCGATCGCCACCACCGGCCATGCCTCTAGCAGCCCGTAGCCATGTCGCCACCATCGCCTGCCCATGCCGTTCGGTTTCGTCGTCGCGACTATAAATAGAGGCCACCCCTAGCTGAATTGAGCACACCATCTCACTCCCCTCTCCTCACTGATCGTTCCACCCTGTTCCCGAAGCAAGGCGAGCAGCGCTTCGCCGGAATTCCACCGGAGCCCGCCGCTGCTAGAGAAGAAAGGAGCCAGCGATTGGAGCCGCCCCAGGAGAAGCTGCCGGTACCAGGAGGTTCGCCGTCATCGACTTTGTCGTTCGCCCGCCTCGCCGACCCTCGCCTAAGCCCCGGTGAGCCCCCGATGACCCCCACCTGCCGCGTTAGGGTTAAGTCTCGCCGGCGTTGCCCGACGTGGACGACGACCCTCAGCCATTGGATTAGAACTAGATCGAACGCACCATATTGCCCCATACCGCTCCGCACCCCCTTGTCTCACTGATGCGTGGGGACAGCAACTTAACCAGCCCGCGTAAGCGCTGTGCTTAGCAGGCCGGCCCAGTATCGCATTCCCGCGCAGCCTAGTTGTTTGAATTTGGATTTTTTCCATTTTCATTCAAACACACTTCTGCACCTAGTTTCAAAAATCAACCAAGCTCGATTCAGTGAACCAAATTGAATGAAACCAATTTTGTTAGAAAGGTTTGGAAGTGTTGAATCCAAGCCCCTGTTGGATTTAAATCATTTGGATCTGTAGATCACCCTTGGTAAAAATAACAAGGCAGAAGCTTTTCTGCACTCAAACATTTTTCAAATTTAAACCATAAAAGCTTTTGAGTTGATCCCAACTCTCAAAAATCACATTTAACCATACCTTATAGAATATATAAAAATATATAGGTTTACTTACAGAAATAATGACCAAGTAATAAAAGAATGCCACATAAGAATTTCTAGTCACTTTATTTAATTAAAAATAAAAGGTTAAACCTTATTAAATTGTGACACCACTTTAAATCACATTCCGATGGACTAAAATATGTGGTGATGACATGTGTCAACATGATCCCATGTTTGGTTTGGAGAATATTAAATCTGAAGTAGTTTTTCAATGAGTAGAAATTATTTTTCTGAAAATAAAAGGAATTAAACCAAGCTTGGGTCTTGTAATGTTAGTGATGATGCTAGATCATCTATAGGACCCTTGTGTGTGATGATTGCAAGTAGTTAAGTATTGTTTGGTGATTGTGTACCTCGTATTTATTCATAGACGCTAGTACCGACCAAGGATACGAGGAAGAAGGAGGATAGTACGAAGAAGAAGCCGAGGAGAACTTCAACCACTGCTCTGCACAAGGCAAGCCAATACTTGCAAGCTATTAATTTAGCAAGCTTATACTAATACTGATGCAAGCCTAATACTACTAGTTGAATGTGCAAGCTAACACTTGCAATTTAGCAAGCTTATACTGATACTGATGCAAGCCAATACTTGCAAGCTATTAATTTAGCAAGCTTATATTGATACTGATGCAAGCCTAATACTACTAGTTGAATGTGCAAGCTAACACTTGCAAGATACTCTACTTTAGCAAGCCTTACTAATAAAGTTGACCTATGCAAGCCAATACTTGCTTGTCACCATGCCAACTATATGCCTTAAGCATAGATGATCCTACCCACTTGATAAACCAATCCTAGTTTTTACTTACAAGCTTTATACTTTATTTCTTTATCAAAGCTATTACTTAGAGTTTACTTAAGTAAATTTTAGATACTAGAAGGATATTTGAAGGTTGCATAAAGAGCATAAAATTTGGCCTAAGCTAGGTAATCTTGATGTCATCCTAAGGCATGAGATTAAACTTAGTTAAACTCCACTTGTTTACCACCCCTCATTAGTACTTACCCCACTTGTAGATGCCAGTGCTAAGCATAAAACTTGATCAACTTTAGATGGGAATACTTGGTGGAAAAATGGTTTATGAAAACCTTAGAATGATGGATCATTCTACTGAGATGTTTTGACATGTGTTTCCGAACACCAGATGATTTTGGTGATGAAAATGTTGAGGCATGAGCCTTAGCCCTTTATAAAACTGATGGTTGTCTGGATGCGATACCATTCCAATTTTACCGTAAAACCACAATACCCGAAGATTGGGTAGGGCTTGACTGGAAACTTATATACCTTAGTATTGGTTCCCTCACGGCCAAGGTCTGAGCTGAGGCTACCTTGTGAAGATTGTCCACCTGTGCAGTACCCAAGATGACAGTTGGTCATGGTTGGGAGGCCAAACTCACAGGAGAGGTGCTTATACTAGGGCGTGTAATTGAAAGGTTAGGATTGATTATCCGCATACTGAGTATGGTGAATTCAGGATTTGTTCCTGACGGATGTATCGAATGTTGTGGTGAAGGTGTACAACCTCTGCAGAGTGTCAAATTATTCGAATAGCCGCGTCCGCGGTTATGGACAGTTGGAGTGGCCATACTGTTCCCCCGTCAGATGTTTTCAAAATGACTTGTGAAATGAATGGAGAATTTGACGTGACCACAACAGAATTGTGGCATGAGATACAAATTCCCACTTAGGTGTTATAAAAATTTGACTAGCTTTCTCTTGCTTCTGAACTTAGTAGATGTAAATCTAGCTTTTGAAAAACAACCCTAGAGCTTAGTGTCCTACTACAAAAACCCCTTCACTTGTTAGTATTAGTTTGCGAGTACTTAAAGAGTACTCATGGCTTTGTCCCTGTCTAGGCTAGACTATGAAGAGGAGTACCAGGATGATGGACCCCAGGAAGGTTACGACAACTAGGATCATCTCCCATCGTCAGCATTGCCTGTGACCCCGAAGATGGAGCTTCGCCTACGCTTCCTTTATTATTACGTATTTCCGCCGCTTGAATTGTATTAAGAACTGGATCATGAGATCCTTATTTGTGTAAGACCTTATGTATGGTTTGTAATGGATGATGTACTGTGGTATCCAAATCTGTTATGTCTCGCAAAAATGGTAATCCTGGGATTGCGATATATGGCATAACAGGCATCTGGGATTAAAAATCCAGGTGTTGACAAGTTGGTATCAGAGCCATCCTGACCATAGGAGACCCTAGTTAGATTGGACGTTTGAATCAAAAACTTAGTTTCAAAACCAAAGAAAGCACTTTGATTCTTTCATGAAAATTCATGTTCCTCAAAAACTCTTGCAAAATACATAAAATTTGACACACCTGATCACTCTACTAACTTACTCATCCTATATTCTTTTAGATGGACGTGAAGTACAGAAAGTTTTATCGGTTGGGGAATGGAGGAGACCTTATCTTTGAGAGGGATTTGGACCAGCTTTCGGAACTTCTGGAGCGTCCACACCCCGAGTTCTTTGGAGCCCACCTCAATGATCAAGGAGGAGAAGATCTGCAGTGGCTAATTGTTGCAAGTCTCCGAGGAAAGATTGAACCTCCCACTGCTGAGGGAATTCAGTTTACCTTAAGAGAGAACAACTGGCTTGATGGACTTGCCAGGTCCATGCAGGAAGCTCTTGCCCATCTGTGTGGGCAGAGTATCAACCAGATCAAGGGTATCCGCTTTGAGTTTTTCCCAAGGCGTGATGCTAATGGACAACCCCTGGAAGCCCCATACCACCACGAGATGAAGACCCAATTGGATCACCTTAGCTTCATGATGTACGATCGTCAGCAGGAATTGGATAACTGTCGTGACTACTCCAACCACAAGTTCGCCATCATCAAGACGAAGGACCAAACCATCGCCATGCTAGCAAAGGATCGCAAGTCTCGCCGTTGTTAGCTCGACAAGAAGGAGCGCATCATTGCCCGTCTTCGCCACCGTATCTCGTCTTTGGAGGAGACCATCCACGAGAGAGACATGCAGTTGGAGGAAAGGGAGAATGCCGGAGAGGACCTTCGTGGAGACTCCTACTCCTATCTCAGTGATGATGATGATTTTCTGGAAGATCAGGCTATGGATTTCTTCACCGATGAGGATGATTACGCCTTCATCGATGACGACGAGGATTATGAGGATGACGACTACACCGACTCCGAGGAGTAGTATCACTTGAGCACTAGCGTAGTGAGTAGTATTCGGACCCACTGTATCGTAGTTTCCAGAATGGTTTCTAAAACCATCTGTTTACCTTGTTGTGGTCTTTATTTGTATCGTGTGCTATGAATGAATGAATGAAAAGCAAGTTGCTAGAAAAATCTGAGTCAAACTTTAAAAACTTTTCAAAGTCCCAAAACCTTAGAAATTTTCCTCTTTTCTCATGATCTATCTCAATCTTCAGATGCCACGTGGAGGAAGTGGTTCATCCCCGGACCCGATGTTGCAGATCCTGCAAATGCTGACTTCTGACCGTGAAGCTGAAAGAGAGGAATGTCAAGCCAACCTAGCCACCCTGCAACAGATAGCCCAGCTTGCCCACAACAACCAAGGCCACGAAAATTAGGACAACCATGGATCTAAGCTCAAGAATTTCCAGAACACCAACCCACCTGTTTTCACTAAGTCTGAAGAGCCCCTAGATGCCGACGATTGGCTGTAGACCATGGAAAATAACCTAGAAGTCGCCGGAGTGGAAGCTCACGAGAAAGTCATGTTCGCCACCCATTATCTAGCCGGAGATGCCAGGGCATGGTGGAAAAGTGTTTAGCGCAATGACTAGAGGCCAAACGATGACCTGGGAGGAATTCAAGGTCAAGTTCAGCAGAACCCATGTACCACCGGGTTTGATCAAGAGAATGAGAGACGAATTCAGAGAACTGAAGCAAGGAAGGATGACCGTAGTAGAATACCGTGAATTTTTTTAGCCATTAGCTAGGTATGCCCCGGATGAGATCGACACCGAAGCCAAGAAGAAAGAAAGATTCTTGAATGGTCTGCACGATGAGATGCAGACTGTGTTGGTCAATATTCCCTTTACGGATATTGAAGCCCTTGTTGACTCTGCCATCCAGATGGAAGGAAAGATCAACCAAGCCAATGAGAACCGCAAGCGTCGCATGATGCATCAACCAGGAACCCATCAGACCCCAAAGTATCGCCCTAACCCATCTCCAGGATTTGCCCCAAGAACCAACAGACCCCCAATGAACCGTCCAACCTATCCCAACCATGGAAACCCTAGGCCCGGAGGAAATCACAACAACCCCGGCAACTCTAACAATTTCAACCGTGCCCCACCTAAGTTCAACAACAACAATGCTACCGCCAACACCAACATTGCCCTGAGGACTGGAAGCAATGTTGTGCTTGTTGCAGCAAAGGACAAGTCGCAAGTGACTTGTTATGACTGTGGAAATAAGGGTCACTACTCCAACGAGTGCCCCAACAAGAAGAATACCGCATCCCCCAATTCAAATGCCCCAGCTCAGCAGCAGCGTCGTGTTCATCCAGGAAGAAGGTTTGCCCTAGGGAATTCGCTCAACCGCAACAGCCGTCTTTTTCTCATGCATGCTGAAGAAGCTCAGGAAGCGCCAGACGTCGTGCTGGGTATGTTTTCTCTTAATTCAGTACTTGCAAGAGTGTTGTTTGATTCGGGTGCATCGCATTCATTTGGCACCAAAGAATTTGCCTGCACTAGTAAGATTCAACCAACAAAACTGAAGCATGTTATGATCGTCCAAATTCCAGGTTCAACCACCAAGGCTAGGCAAATTTGCAAAGCTGTCCCTATCCGAATCCATGGCATAGATTTTTATGCTAATCTGATAGTACTCGAAACTAAAGGTTTGGAAGTAGTACTAGGAATGGATTGGATGTCTAAACATAAAGGATTGATTGACTGTGCTAAGAAAGCCATCACCATGACCAGTATAGCCGGAATATCAGTCGATCATATATCTGAAACCTTACCTCGTCAATTCAAGTGCAACAAGAGTATAGCCCAACCTACCATTGACCAAGTCCGGATAGTCTGTGAATACCCTAATGTATTTCCAGATGTTTTGCCCGGTATGCCCCCAGACCGGGATATCGAGTTTATCATTGAACTAATCCTCGGAACAGGACCCATAGCCCAGAGACCCTATAGTATGAACCCGTCGGAACTAGCAGAACTGAAGAAGCAACTGGATTCCATGCTCGAAATTGGATTAATTCAACCAAGTGCGTCACCCTGGCAATCACCTGTCTTATTTGTGGACAAGAAGGATGGAGGTAACCGTTTGTGTACGGATTATCGGAAGTTGAATGATGTCACCATAAAGAACAAGTATCCCTTGCCCAAGATAGAAGATTTGTTTGATCAGTTGACCAGTGCCAAAGTTTTTTCTAAGATTGATCTTAGAACAGGCTATCATCAACTCAAGATTCGCGCAGAGGATATTCCCAAGACTCGATTTACCACCCGCTATGGATTATACGAGTATACCGTTATGTCCTTCGGATTAACCAATGCCCCCGCTTATTTCATGAATCTCATGAATAAGATTTTTATGGACTTCCTGGATAAGTTTATCGTTGTTTTCATCGATGACATTCTGATTTATTCCAAATCGGAAGAAGAACATGAGCTACACCTAAGGACCATTCTTGGAACCCTTAGAGAGCATCAGTTGTATGCCAAGTTTAGCAAATGTGAATTCTGGTTACAAGAAGTAGGATTCCTCGGTCACATTGTATCAGCTGGAGGAATTGCCGTTGACCCTGCAAAGGTGAAGGATGTCGAAGATTGGAAAGCCCCAACCACGCAAACCCAAGTTCGTGCATTTCTCGGATTGGCAGGATATTACCGCAAGTTCGTAGAAGGATTCTCGAGTATCGCCAGACCCATGACCCAATTGCTGAAGAAGGACAAGAAGTTTGAATGGACCGACAAATGTGAAGCGCGTTTTCAAGAACTCAAGAGAAGATTGATTTCAGCCCCAATCTTAATCATGCCGGATATCACAAAGCCCTTTGACGTGTATTGTGATGCATCCAAGATCGGTCTCGGATGTGTGCTAATGCAAGAAGGCAAAGTTATATCTTATCTATCTCGACAATTGAAACAACATGAAAAAAATTACCCGACCCATGACCTCGAACTCGCAGCCGTAGTTCTCGCCTTAAAGACATGGAGGCATTACCTGATGGGAAATCGTTGTGAGATTTATTCGGATCACAAGAGCCTGAAGTACATATTCACTCAGAAGGAGCTGAATATGAGGCAGAGAAGATGGATTGAGCTAATCAAGGATTATGCCCTGGACATTCACTATCACCCTGGTAAAGCCAACGTGGTAGAAGATGCCCTTAGCAGATTGCCGTGCCGCTTAAACTCCATGATTTTGAAGGAGCAACCAAGCTTGCACAAAGAGATGGAAGATTTTCGAATAGAATTAGTAAGTGAAGGATTTTTGGCTAGCATCGAACTTCAACCCACTTTGATCAGCCATATCAAAGAGGCGCAGAAAGGAAATGCTAGTATTGACGGAATCAAGTGTCGTATTGGTACAGGCAAAGTACCCGGATTTACCGAAGACGAAGAAGGAGTTTTGTGGTACAAAGGACGCCTTTGTGTACCAGCAGATTCTGAGTTGAAAGAAGTGATTCCGAAGGAAGATCATGATACTCTTTATTCTATCCACCCCGGAGGAACTAAGATGTATCAAGATTTGAAAGAGCAATTTTGGTGTCATAATATGAAGAGAGAAATCGGAATCTATATCGCCAAGTGTGATATATGTCAGCGAGTCAAGGCCGGACATCAAAGACCCGCTGGATTGTTACAACCATTGCAGATTCCGGAATGGAAATGGGATTCCGTTGGAATGGAATTTATCACCGGATTGCCTACTTCTAGTAGGGGAAATGACTATCTGGGTCATAGTGGACAGATTGTCCAAAGTCGCCCATTTCTTACCCGTCAAAACCACTTATCAGAGTTCGAAGCTAGCGGAGTTATACATCGCTAGAATCGTTAGTTTGCACGGAGTCCCCAAGAACATCGTATCTGATCGAGGAACTCAATTTACCTCGAGATTCTGGAAGAAAGTCCAAGAAGGTTTAGGAACCCGCCTAGATTTCAGAACCGCATGTCACCCTCAGACCGATGGACAAACGGAGCGAGTAAATCAAATACTCGAAGATATGCTGAGAGCATGTGTGTTAGAATATGGATCTAAGTGGGAAGACTGTCTGTCGTTTGCAGAATTTTCATACAACAACAGTTATCAAGCTAGTTGCAAATGGCCCCATTTGAATTCATGTACGGAAGGAAGTGTCGCACCCCTTTGAACTGGTCGGAAGTAGGAGAGAGTCGGATCTTTGGACCCGACATCCTACGAGAAGCAGAAGAGAAGGTTCACAAGATTCGTGAGCACCTCAAGACAGCCCAGTCCAGACAGAAGAGTTACGCCGACAAGAGACGTCGAGACCTATCCTTCAACATAGGAGATTTTGTGTATCTGAAAGTGTCGCCATTGAAGGGAATGCAGTGTTTCCAACTCAAAGGAAAGTTAGCCCCCAGATATATTGGAACCTTCAAGATTTTGAACCGTCGAGGAGAAGTGTCGTATCAATTGGAACTACCTGAAGAGATGTCAGCCGTGCACAATGTGTTCCATATCTCATTACTTCGCAAGTGCCTCGAAGTTCCAGAGAAGACTGAAGTGTTCAAGAATATCGATCACCGAACCATAGAGATCAACAATGACCTGACCTATCCCGAAGTACCCATCCGTATTTTGGAAGAAGCTTTCCGAACCACCAGAACCCGAAGCATCAAGTTTCTCAAGATTCAGTGGAGCAACCACACAGAAGAGGAAGCTGCCTGGGAGCGCGAAGATCACATCAGGAAGGAATTTCCCGATCTCTTCAAATCCTAGGTAATCTTTTCGTCCTTTTTCAAATCTCGGGACGAGATTTTGTTCACGGGGGGAAGGTTTGTAACATCCCAAAAATACTAAACTTGGATCATCAAACTCTAATCATCAAATTTAGGGTTAACAAAAACTTTTCTAAATAAAAATATGAAAGCATGCATGTGTGTATGCATCCCATTTTGAATTCTTTTGAATTGCCTTGTTTATGTGTTTCTTTGCTTGTAAAAGGATTCTTAGGTGAAATAAACATCATCTAAACAATTCCCAAACTTTTCCCAAAGATAAATAAATCAAAACAAACAAAATGAGTGAATGGTCATTTTGAAAAATTAAAATCCCATGCCTACTTTGGCTGTCTCAAACTTTCAGAACTAAACAGAAACTTGTTTGGATCTTTACACCCCTTGATAGTACTCATAACAAAGTATCAAGGCCCACCTTGTGATCATCCAGAAACTTTCAAATGCATAGTTTAAATGACAATTCAAAATTGAATCTTTATCATATGGGAAGATCCCACTTTTTCAAAAACCACTCAAACAAGCTCAACTTTCAAAACCCAAGCATCTGCAGACTCACCAGCACCAACCTAGCACACCCACCAAAAATCTTTTCAAAATTTAAAAATTGAATTCTTGCGGCCATTTCATCAAAAACCTTGCTGATTCAAATAAAATAAAATCTAAACACTATTGTGAGCAGTGATTGGAGCCTAACTTGTTCCCTCTCTAGCTCACAGCAACCTCAGTAGATCATCTAGCCAACTAAACCTAGCACTAGCCCCACTATAAGCTTGGCAATGCCATCAATGGTGAACAACCGAAGCTCACCATGTCACCCCAGTGTGGACATCAAGATAGGAGAAGAAACAAGCCTAGCCAACATGTCTGAGCAAGCCAACACCCCACCGCCACTCCCTGTCCAACGCTCGAGCGTTGCCAACCCCTGTACCACACGCACAGACCGTGCCTAGCTCGCTAGCAACCATGCCGAGCATGCGCCAGAGCGCCGCCCTCGAAACCCGCCCACAGACCGCGCTCCGACCTCGCCGCGTGCATACACGATCACCACCGACCCAGGAGACCGCAAGACACTCCCGTTTGCCGCCCAATGCCCCGTAGCCACCGCTCGCCGTCGAAGATGCCGCCTTGGTCGTGCAGAGCATCGCACGTTCCAGACCATTTGCCACCGCACCTACATGCGCATTAAAGCCGTAGAGCATCGCTAGGAGACCATCAAGCGATCGCCACCACCGGCCATGCCTCTAGCAGCCCGTAGCCATGTCGCCACCGTCGCATGCCCATGCCGTTCGGTCTCGTCGTCGCGACTATAAATAGAGGCCACCCCTAGCTGAATTGAGCACACCATCTCACTCCCCTCTCCTCACTGATCGTTCCACCCTGTTCCCGAAGCAAGGCGAGCAGCGCTTCGCCGGAATTCCACCGGAGCCCGCCGCTGCTGGAGAAGAAAGGAGCCAGCGATTGGAGCCGCCCCAGGAGAAGCTGCCGGTACCAGGAGGTTCGCCGTCATCGACTTTGTCGTTCGCCCGCCTCGCCGACCCTCGCCTAAGCCCCGGTGATCCCCCGATGACCCCCACCTGCCGCGTTAGGGTTCAGTCCCGCCGGCGTTGCCCGACGTGGACGACGACTCTCAGCCATTGGATTAGAACTAGATCGAACACACCATATTGCCCCATACCGCTCCGCACCCCCATGTCTCACTGATGCGTGGGGACAGCAACTTAACCAACCCACGTAAGCGCTGTGCTTAGCAGGCCGGCCCAGTATCGCATTCCCGCGCAGCCTAGTTGTTTGAATTTGGATTTTTCCATTTTCATTCAAACACACTTTTGCACCTAGTTTCAAAAATCAACCCAGCTCGATTCAGTGAACCAAATTGAATGAAACCAATTTTGTTAGAAAGGTCTGGAAGTGCTGAATCCAACCCCGTTGGATTTAAATCATTTGGATCTGTAGATCACCCTTGGTAAAAATAAGAAGGCAGAAACTTTTCTGCATTCAAACATTTTTCAAATTTAAACCATAAAAGCTTTTGAGTTGATTCCAACTCTCAAAAATCACATTTAACCATACCTTTCAGAATATATAAAAATATATAGGTTTACTTATAGAAATAATGACCAAGTAATAAAAGAATGCCACATAAGCATTTCTAGTCACTTTATTTAATTAAAAATAAAAGGTTAAACCTTATTAAATTGTGACACCACTTTAAATCACATTCCCATGGACTAAAATATGTGGTGATGACATGTGTCAACATGATCCCATTATTGTTTTGGAGAATATTAAATCTTAAGTAGTTTTTCAATGAGTAGAAATTATTTTTCTGAAAATAAAAGGAATTAAACCAAGCTTGGGTCTTGTAATGTTAGTGATGATGCTAGATCATCTATAGGACCCTTTTGTGTGATGATTGCAAGTACTTAAGTATTGTTTGGTGATTATGTACCTCGTATTTATTCATAGACGCTAGTACCGACCAAGGATACGAGGAAGAAGGAGGATAGTACGAAGAAGAAGCCGAGGAGAACTTCAACCACTGCTCTGCACAAGGCAAGCAAATACTTGCAAGCTATTAATGTAGCAAGCTTATACTAATACTGTTGCAAGCCTAATACTACTAGTTGAATGTGCAAGCTAACACTTGCAATTTAGCAAGCTTATACTGATACTGATGCAAGCCAATACTTGCAAGCTATTAATTTAGCAAGCTTATACTGATACTGATGCAAGCCTAATACTATTAGTTGAATGTGCAAGCTAACACTTGCAAGATACTCTACTTTAGCAAGCCTTACTAATAAAGTTGACCTATGCAAGCCAATACTTGCTTGTCACCATGCCAACTATATGCCTTAAGCATAGATGATCCTACCCACTTGATAAACCAATCCTAGTTTTTACTTACAAGCTTTATACTTTATTCCTTTATCAAAGCTATTACTTAGAATTTACTTAAGTAAATTGTAGATACTAGAAGGATATTTGAAGGTTGCATAAAGAGCATAAAATTTGGCCTAAGCTAGGTAATCTTGATGTCATCCTAAGGCATGAGATTAAACTTAGTTAAACTCCACTTGTTTACCACCCCTCATTAGTACTTACCCCACTTGTAGATGCTAGTGCTAAGCATAAAACTTGATCAACTTTAGATGGGAATACTTTGTGGAAAAATGGTTTATGAAAACCTTAGAATGATGGATCATTCTACTGAGATGTTTTGACATGTGTTTACGAACACCAGATGATTTTGGTGATGAAAATGTTGAGGCATGAGCCTTAGCCCTTTATAAAACTGATGGTTGTCTGGATGCGATACCATTCCAATTTTACCGTAAAACCACAATACCCGAAGATTGGGTAGGGCTTGACTGGAAACTTATATACCTTAGTATTGGTTCCCTCACGGCCAAGGTCTGAGCTGAGGCTACCTTGTGAAGATTGTCCACCTGTGTGTAGTACCCAAGATGACAGTTGGTCATGGTTGGGAGGCCAAACTCACAGGAGAGGTGCTTATACTAGGGCGTGTAATTGAAAGGTTATAATTGATTATCCGCATACTGAGTATGGTGAATTCAGGATTTGTTCCTGACGGATGTATCAAATGTTGTGGTGAAAGTGTACAATCTCTGCGGAGTGTCAAACTATTCGAATAGCCGAGTTCGCAGTTATGGACAGTTGGAGTGGCCATACTATTCCCCCGTCAGATGTTTTCAAAATGACTTGTGAAATGAATGGAGAATTTGATGTGACCACAACAGAGTTGTGGCATGAGATACAAATTCCCACTTAGGTGTTATAAAAATTTGACTAGATTTCTCTTGCTTCTGAACTTAGTAGACGTAAATCTGGCTTTTGCAAAACAACCCTAGAGCTTAGTGTCCTACTACAAAAACCCCTTCACTTGTTAGTATTAGTTTGCGAGTACTTAAAGAGTACTCATGGCTTTGTACCTGGCTAAGCCAGACTATGAATAGGAGTACCAGGATGATGGACCCCAGGAAGGTTACGACAACTAGGATCATCTCCCATCGTCAGCATTGCCTGTGATCCCGAAGATGGAGCTTCGCCTACGCTACCTTTATTTTTACGTATTTCCGCTGCTTGAATTGTATTAAGAACTGGATCATGAGATCCTTATTTGTGTAAGACCTTATGTATGGTTTGTAATGGATGATGTACTGTGGTATCCAATTCTGTTATGTCTCGCAAAAATGGTAATACTGGGATTGCGATGTATGGCATAACAGGCATCTGGGATTAAAAATCCTGGTGTTGACACTTTGCCGTAGCGTTCACAACTCCTTCCCGGAACAGGGAGTAACAAGTTACAGTTCTTACACTCTGCAGAGGTGCGTCACTTTACCCATGAGATATCTTAGCTTTGTTGCACATCCGAGTTATAGGCTCGTTCACACTTCCTTCGTGTGAGGCCCAGACTAAGATCCAAGCCAATCACTGTCCTTCTCCGCGACCCCGCATACACCACAACTGTTGGATGTCCAAACTCAAGGTAGACTTTCCCCGTATAAAATGGCTATACCTTAGCTGGATACACACCACAACCATTAACACTAGATATCTGTCTTTTGTAAGCCCATATCCACGGTAGACTTCCCCCGTATAGAACGGCTATACCCATGATCTGCAACTTAAAAATGCCTAGAAAAGTGTCCAATGCATGCGAAAGGGAGCTGATCCAGCTGACTGCTCCGTCCCATTCCAAATCTCATGGTTAACGCATAATACACGGCGCAAAAATCACTGGCGGCATTGGTTGTTAAGTCCTAGATAATATGTTCCGTTACCACCGGAACTTTCATAGTAGATTATTACCTCATGGTAAATAACCTATAATCAAATTATTATGAAAATAGTGTTTTCTGATATTTTTGAAATGCAGGTGATGACAACACTGGATTTGCAAAATACTTTAGAGAAAATAATCAAAGGACATGAGCAAGTGTGAACTTGCCTTTTGTGATTGCAAGATTATGCACTCACGGTCTTCGAGATAGTATAAGATCCTATATCTGAAATCAGCATCATTGGTCTGGTAAGGACTAATGTTTAAAGAAGCAGGATGCCATTATGCATAAGTAATGCTATGCAATTTTATAATTCCCAAAGTGAAACCCTTAGTATTTTGAATAAGTTGATCTTATTTATTTTCTTTAATATTGGGTTTATCTTTAAGTTTATTTCATAAGCAATGACATTGATAAGTAATTTAAGTGTTAACAATCCAAAATATACAAATACGGATAAAGTATTGTGATTATGATTAGTGGTTATCTGGTGACTAGGATAAAAAGTTCTTGAGTTGAGTTCGTAATACCTAAAGGAACTAATATAGACTTGTTTGTGTGAAGTGGCAAAAAGAATAACATTTGAAGAAACTAGTATTTAGTTAAGGTTAATTAGTCTTAAGGTTTATTAGGTTTTACATTAGGGTTTGTGATGGTTATGAATGGTGTTTAGTTATCTTATTTTAATTGATGATACAAGTGACTAAATTTAACTTTAAAATATGAATAAACTTCAAATGAGATGTTTATGATTGTTTAAACCAAAGTTAACTATAAAAATAGAAGTGAATTGTAAGATATGATGAGTTTTTAGAGTAGTGTCTAGTTTTAGGGTTTTGGTAAATATGATTAAGGATGATCCCTTTTAATTTAAGTGAAAGATAAATTTAATAATATGTAATTTATTAATGGGAGCATAATTAGATGATCTTACAAATATTGTTAGGGTTTAGAATCATTTTAAGAGTGGTTGAGGGATGGATATTATTCACCCTCGTACACATGAGTGTTATGTAATATTTATTTAAAAGGAGTTTAATTTGAATTTAAGATTTAAAAACATTTAAAGGTGAATAATTATATTTAAGTTTTATTTTGATTATAGATTTAGACTTAGTAATTAAACTTTAAAGGTTTTGGTGTTTTATAAGAAAATGTGATTATTTCTTACTTAAGAAATAATTTTAAGATTTAACAAAGTGGTTATTTTACTTGAGTAAAATAAGTAATGAATTTTATTTATCTTAAAATGTTTTTGAATAATATACATAGTATTTTTCTTGTGAAATATACTTATTAAAGATTTTAAAATGAATTTTATTTATATTTAAGTATTACCTTTACTTTTATAAAATTCTTTAAATATTTAAGTGTCTTTAAATATTTGATTTATACTTTATTTGCAAAACTCTAAGTTAGTATTTTTATAAAATAGTAAAGTTATTTTTATACACAAAAATGATTTTTATTTATTTTTATGATTTTTTGTTATTTAATTAAATTTCACTTAAAATTTAATAGTGTTTACTCTTTATTTGCATTTTATTAACTTAAATAAGTAAAGTTATATTTTCTTAGGTGGATATTATTTTTGTGATAATTTTGATATAGTAAATATATTTTTATGATTTTTCTATAATTTTCTATAGCTGAAGATGTTTAAAGGTTATTTTGGTAATTTATTTATTTTTCTTTTATTTCATTTTTTATTTTGTTTTGAAATGGGCCTAGGACCCAACATTGGGCCAAATTGGCCCAGCAAAGGGGTACTGGATTGGTCAAACCGACCCAGCCCACACTCACCTTATCCCCTCGAAGCCTCTCCTCCCCTCTCCTTTCTCCTCGCGTTCCTGGACGCTGCCACCGCCGGCTTGATTCTGGCAAGGCAGGCCGCTGTGGCCGCCTCCGTTGGCTACCGGAGCTCCGCCTTCCCCAGACGAACCTAGCCCTCCAATTCGATTTGTGTATTATGCTCCTATGTGCCCACCACCAGCCCTAAACCCTAATTCCCCATTTTTCCATTACTCCGCGGGACGGCGAGGTTCTCGGCAACCCCAGTGATATGGAAAGGGCGTTTGGATGCTGGGACTTGCTGGTGGTGTGGGCTGAGGCAGTGCAGTGCCATGGCTCACCTCGTGTGGCCGTGCCGCCGTGCTAAGCTTCATCTCTCTGCCGTCGCCACAACTGCTACTTCGTCGGCGAGCTTAGACTCGTACCAGGTAGGCACTCCTTCTCCCCTCTCTACATCCTCTACTCTTACCCTCTTTTAGTAAAATTTCTGGAACCCTGGCAATATCTTCTATAGCTTTATGTGGTTGACATGCCTCTACTTATTTGATCTGTAAGATCCTTTAAAGGGGCCAATAATGATTCCCTAATGTCAAATGATTGTGGTTAGAGCTGGTTTACTGTGGTGAAGATTAATGTCTATGTGTTGTGATGATTTTCGTTAGAGAAATGTTTTCTCTGACTAATTGGGATTCAGTAAACAATTCACCACTCTCAATCCTAGACCAGTTGGTATAGTAAGTGATGGTTTTGTTTGGGATTATTCATCCCAAATATTTCTTTTGAACCTATTTGCTCAAATGGCTAGTTTAGCCAGATTATTTTGATGGATGTTGATGCATCTCTCATTAGAGTTATGGAATCAATATGTTAATAGAATATTCCTATAAGATATTGGCTACTATGGAATAAACTTAGTTTACTAAATTCTGTAATTGTCTATTTGGACAGTTCACAATTTTGTTGATTCAAAAGAACTGTCCTAGTGCTCAGCTGTAATGTCAAGTTAATGGCTTGAATAGATATAACATTCTTATGCATATGGACAGTGAATGTAATTTATGATTTTGATTCCTGGGTTACTACTAGGAAAATGATATGAACCCATGTACTGCTTACTAGCAGATGATCAGGAAAACTGCAATTATTGCTTAAATTGTTGCTCATGTATCCTATTGTGACCTTGCTTAGCAAAGCCCTTACAATTGTCAGCAGTATAGTAACTTTTACTGTATTAGGATTGTTACTATGATGCCTCCCATTAGGAGTGAACACAATGGTGATTTAAGGTATGTGATAGGAGTTCAATTGTTGGATATAGTATGATTTCTAGCTATTTAGCTAGGAAAATGATTCTAAGTGGTTTCCTACCTTGTGAACAATTTAATGATGTGGCTTAAATAGTTGGCATTCCATACCTTGGTATACTGAACTTTTGTTTCAGTGACACAATGAGATAACTTGATCTGCCATTTGGATTGACTGACTAAGATTTATAATTTAAATGCCAATGATGCATGGTCTGAGGCTTAAATTTGATAAGAACATATAAGATTGCCTTTATAGATGATTCCTAGACTACTTGTCTAGGAAAATGATAAAATCATTGGCTTGAATAACTTGAGATCTAGCTAATACAGGAAAATTGTTCTGGTGGCTTCTGCTGTCCTGGGCTGCTACTGTGGTACCTCCAACCTTGGAGAGTGCACAATGGTAGCCCAGGTAGCATGACTTGCTGCTGGGAACATCTACAGTGATGCAGTTGATGTTGGTGTCAAAAGAAATTTATCTCAGGATGTAAAAATGTTGAAGCTAGTTTAGTGGCTGAAATACAGATTCTTTCACTTGGCTTTACTAAGCTCTAGGATGATCCTGGAGTAGCACTTCTACCTAGTCTGAGATCTCTCTCTCTCTCCAACCTCATTCTCTAAACAAAATGATAAAAACAGATACGTAATCATGATCTTGGTGTTGAGGAGTAACCTAATGCTGGACTTGAGGTTTCTATGCCAGTACTAGCACTTGATCAGTTAGCCTACTTTGTTCCTGTGATGTAGTTGTTGCCTTCTCCTCCTAATGTGGATCTTGATGATCTTTCTTATGCTATGTAGTGAGCTTCTAACCTGTTCCTCCTGGTGTGTTGCCTTCCCTATGAATTTATCCCCTCCTAGCTCTTGGATGGCTCCTGGGAGCAACCAGTTGCTGGTGATGGTTTGGTGGAAGGATTTGTGATTCTTGTTGATGAAGCTGAATAGATCAGTGATGATATGATACTGGTTATGGTGTTCTTGAGAACTTGGTAGTGGTTTGAGATAGATTGGAAACTGAGGCAGTGACTAGATGTTGTGATGCGACTGTGTTACCCCTTTTATGTGCATTGGCTGCTGCTGTGGTGTTTACAACACACTAATGCATGCTGGTGATTGAGCAACCTGCTTGCATGTTGTGGTTTGGGGATCAGATCAAGTAAAAGCTTGATATTTCCTGATGTTTTACCTCTTTACCTTCTTATTTGGTTTTGGTGAAACTTGCCCCTAAGCCAATGATGTTGTACTGAGGCCAAAAATACTGATATGAACAGATGCTACTATTTGGTGAAACTTTCCCCTTACAGATTAGCTCAATGATGAATTTTTAACAGTGCATTTCACTGTTCACTTCTGAGAGCAAAACTAACCAACTAATCATTCTTTTATTTGTTTTTTTTGTTTTGTTTTCTTTTTGTTGTGTTTTCAGGAAATGAGGAGAAGAAAGAAAAATTTCAACTGTTGAAGGACATCAGAGAACAGTAGCTTAGGAATTCCTTTGTAATAAATATTGTAGTTTATTTTTCTGTTTTATATGTTGTAAAACATTGTATTATTGTATTCAATTCAATAAAGTTTACTTTTTCATTTTTTTTATTTTACAATTCTTTTGTAAGGACAATGTCATATATATTGTTGTAATAAAGAATGTTGTTATTTATTTCAATTATATAATTCTTTTTCCTACTTATTTATTTCCTAATTGTAAAGACAATGTCTTATATAAAGAATTATTTTATTTATCTATTGTAAAATAATACTATATGCATATATATTTATATAAATAAAGAATCCTTGTTATATTATTTATGTAATCATTTTATTTCAAGTTATTAAATATTTCCAATTCTTATTTGTGAATTTTATAAATTCATTTGAATTTCTTATTTGAAATTCAAATACATGTTTGAGAAAATTTTCCCTGAAACAAAGAATTATACAAAGGTCATGTCAAAATATATCGCACTTGCTCCGAAGTTTCCTTCAGTACAAGAGAGATCTCGATCCCTCCATAGCTCTTTTAGTTTTGCGCAAAAATTCCCTGGATTTTCTTATGCATGAATGCAATGCACAAACCTGTGTCCTCTCTATTTCTAGGTGCTAATCCTGGGATGTTATAGACTCCCCCCCTTAAAATAAACTTCGTGCTCGAAGTTCGCACCCTCTTATGTTTCCAAAGATAAAATTAACTTCTTCTGATCCCGGTAACTCTTTTAATCCAGGACGAAGATAATTGTTGTATCTTTATTCAAGCTTTTCCTTGGATCCTCTTCTGATTTGAAATGAGCCAGCTAAATTCATTGATGTGTAAACTACTTTTGAATCTAGCACTTCTGCCTTGATCAGATCCCCTTGAGTGTTTTCAGTTTAGGACATCTATTTAAGAAGTGTCTAAGTTTTTAGAAAGTCTCCTTAAGGTAAGATTCTGGTTTATACTTTGGCTAAATATAGCTTGACTCTATTATTCATCTATTTATGGTATACTTAGTCCTTATGACTTACTTTTTTAACAACGTTTTGGCTTTCCCTAAACCTTACTCCGAATCTCAACTTCTGATGCTTCATTATTCACTCTCCCCCTTGATATTTTCTAATGGTCTTTTGAGGAACATATGTACACCCACATACTTGGGAAATAGTGGTGCAAAATCTCTAACTCCTTAAATGCATGTATAAGGTAACTTATATCATTAATAATGCTTTGACTTACCACTTGCTTTGTTGTGGTTGTTGCTGTTATTTGACTTCATTTATGGTTTCATACTTCCGCTTTCCTGGGGATGTATCTTCTTCACCTACACCTTCCTTTGATGGTGATTTGGTGGATGTTGTGTCTCCTCCTACTGATGTTCCATAAACCTCCTGATGTTCCGGACAACATGATTTCTTGTGTCCTAGGATTCCACACTTATTACATTTCCCCTGAAATGCTCCTACATTACTTTCTTCATTTGGATTGTGCGGAATACTTTGAGTAGATGATAACCCCATTGTTGGTTCTATTACTCCTGTTGTCCTTCCATGAGTTAACTGCGGTTTTAAGCAGTTCCTTTTTATGTGTCCTGGTTCTCCACATTGATAACATACTATCTTAGGTTTTGGACACTCCTTCCAAATGTGGCCCCGAATTCCACAGTTGTGACATATCTTCTCTGTTTTGTATGTCATAGGTGGATCCGGATAATTCTTTGTCATATGTCCTTGGGCCTGACCTGTTGTGGTCTGTTTCTGAATTCTCTTTTTCTTTCCTTCAGGTGCATCAATCTCATCATCTCCTGATATATGTGCACTATCCACCAATTCCTGGAACTCCTTTGCACGCACAATCCTGAGCTGCATCTTCATAATAGCTTGTAGTCCTTTCATGAACTTCTTTTGTTGTTTCGCCTCCCTGTTTACTTTCTCACTAATATACTTGGATAACCGGTTAAATTCTCGTACATGTTTCAGGACTGGAAGATTATTTTTCTCTAAGGCTTCATTATCCTTCCTTTTCCCATTGTTCTTATGAACAAATTCTTCTCGAAACTTCTTTTTGAACTCAGCCCAGGTATTGACACCTCCTTCCGGAATCACAAACTTGGATTTCTCCCAATACATGGTTGCGGTTCCGGTCAATAGATAAGTTGCATAACGCACCTTTTCTTCATCTTTGCATCCCACACTTTTAAGCTTACAGGATGTATCCATTAACTAATTCTCCGCCTCCATAGGTTCTTCAATCATGGAAAAACTCCAGGGTTTGGTTTCTAAGAATTCCACCAGTTTAACCCTTGGACGTAATTCCTTAAATTGATTCTCTTGCCTAACCTTTAATGTCTCCTGATAGAACTGGTTCTGCCTCCCGGTTTCAACCTTTCTTCCTTCTTCAATACTCCTCATATACTGAAGAACCTCCTCTTTGGTGGTTAAATACGGCTTTTGACTTGATCCTTCCTTCAAATTTGCCTGGTTAGCCTCCTTTTGTTGTATCACCAACATCTCATGAGCCTTCATCTTTCCAACATTAAAGTTATAATTCGCCTCTCCCTCACGCGAACCCATTTCCCCTTCTACACATGTACATCAAGTAAGGACTCCATGAAACATCATGCATATGCCCATAAAGTTCAAACTTCATGGACAGACCTAGTCACACAATAAAATCCAATAAAATCCATCAAATCCAAATATTACCTCTAGCAATCATACGTCAAAAGCCTGTAGAAACAGTACCTCGAGTAAAACATCTCTTGTACTTAGGCTTTGATGTTATACACTACAATTTTTATACATTTAGTGTATGGACTTCTACCGTTATGTACCTATTTGTATGGCTCATAATGTTCTTAGCCTCTGAAATTACACCATTTGCCCATTTGCAAAGGAATAACTTTTGGTAATATTTGATCTGACTCTAAAGATAGTTGGTTAAATCACTCTATAATTGGTTATAACTTAATTATCCTTGGAGTTACATACTAAACATCATCCTCACATTTCTACCCTTTGTTTCTAATCTTAACTTCCCTAAGCACATTTATTATAACAACAAATAATTCTCAAATTTTAACCAGTTTCATAACCTATATAGATCAACTTGTACTACAAGAATACTGCCTTTTCATTCATGCCACTATAAATTTGGCATATTACATGTGGTTAGATAAGCATAACCCTATTTATTACTCTTGATAAGATTCAATTCTTCATATAATAGCTTTTAGTAAAACAAAACATTAGTTACTTCCCCTATAATAACATGTTGTTAAAGGTTTTGGGGGCATACTCCCCTGGTATTTACCACTAGTATAAAGATAATAACAAAGTTTTACTTCATTTCATGGCTCCTCGTAGTAAGATAACACCATGATTTACTACTCCCTGATGAGGTACTCTGACTTGGTGATATACTACTCTAGTTTAGTTATAGTATAGAATAGTCTAATAGAATATATATTACCTTCTTAGGAAATACTTGATAGGTACTTCCTAAATTAAATAGTAGATAAGTATCATTAATAAAAAAAGAAGTAATCTAAGAACTTTAATAAGGTGTGACAAGGTTATTCTCAAGTGAATATCCATCACATGTATAAGGAAATATAGCGTAGATAAGATGGCTTCCTAAAGTCACTATCCAACCTACAGGTTCTACCCATTTACTAGGTTTCCAACCTAAGGTCAAAGCATATGCTCTTATACCAACTGCGGTGACCCACCATACCGCTGCATGGTGTAGTACACTATAGTCGTTGATATAACACCAATGGAACACCGTTCCATATGCATTATATCCCTCAGAGTGGTACAACAGAAACATCGCGGGTCCAATACAACACTTTACATTACATATAGAATATTACAAAAGATCCAGAGAGCTTCCTCGGACAGTGAGGAATATTATACAGAAAGAACCAGAAATATCCACTCGGAGTTACTTTAGAAGTACTACTATTAATATATGTATAAGGCTTGAAAGTACTACTATAGTATTATTCTACAGAAGTAGGTTCTAGATTCTCGGAGTTTTATTTCTATTCTACGCTTCAGCTTGTCTTCGATAGATTCTGGTAAGGTCTTCGACTCCGTTGATCTCTCTTAGATATCTTCAACTCTTCAAGTGACTTATTTCCTGGAAACGCCATTGGTTTCTCCGAGATCTAGCAAGGGTTAAGAAGATACGTTGAGTACGAGCGTACTCAGCAAATTCATTAAAGAGGAGTGTTTGATGCACTATCTACAGCCATAGACCATAGGTCGTAGGCAATGCAAGTTTTCGTAAACTTTTATTCAAAGGTTGCTTTTATTCTGAAAAGCTATGTCCATCAGCCTTCACGGGTTTACCATAAATTTCATGGAGTTCCTTTCCCGCAGCATTCGCAGCTCCTTCCCAGAACAGGGAGTAACAATTCACAGTTCTTACACTCTGCAGAGGTGCGTCACTTTACCCATGAGAGATCTTAGCTTTGTTGCACATCCGAGTTATAGGCTCGTTCACACTTCCTTGGTGTGAGGCCCAGACTAAGATCCAAGCCAATCATTGTCCTTCTCCGCGACCCCGCATACACGACAACTGTTGGATGTCCAAACTCAAGGTAGACTTCTCCCCGTATAAAAACAGCTATACCTTAGATGGATACACACAACAACCATTAACACTAGATATCTGTCTTTTGTAAGCCTAGATCCACGGTAGACTTCCCCCGTATAAAATGGCTATACCCATGATCTGCAACTTACAAATGCCCAGAACAGTGTCCAATGCATGCAAAAGGGAGCTGATCCAGCTGACTTCTCCGTCCCATTCCAAATCTCATGGTTAACGCGTAATATACGACGCAAGAATCACTGGCAACATTGGTTGTTAAGTCCTAGATAATATGTTCCTTTACCACCAGAACTTTCATAGTAGATTATTACCTCATGGTAAATAACCTATAATCATATTATTATGAAAATAGTGTTTTCTGATCTTTTTGAAATGCAGGTGATGACAACACTGGATTTGCAAAATACTTTACACAAAATAATCAAAGGACATGAGCAAGTGTGAACTTGCCTTTTGTGATTGCAAAATTATGCACTCACGGTCTTCGAGATAGTAGAATATCCAATATCTGAAATCAACATCATTGGACCGGTAAGGACTAATGTTTAAAGAAGCAGGATGCCATTATGCATAAGTAATGCTATGCAATTTTATGATTCCCAAAGTGAAACCCTTAGTATTTTGAATAAGTTGATCTTAGGTATTTTCTTTAAGATTGGGTTTATCTTTAAGTTCATTTCATAAGCAATGACATTGATAAGGAATTTAAGTGTTAACAATCCAAAATATACAAATACGGATAAAGTAATGTGATTATGATTAGTGGTTATCTAGTGACTAGGATAAAAAGTTCTTGAGTTGAGTTCTTAAGAGCTGAAGGAACTAATATAGACTTGTTTGTGTGAAGTGGCAAAAAGAATAACATTTGAAGAAACTAGTATTTAGTTAAGGTTAATTAGTCTTAAGGTTTATTAGGTTTTACTTTAGGGTTTGTGATGGTTATGAATGGTGTTAAGTTATCATATTTTAATTGATGATACAAGTGACTAAAGTTAACTTTAATACATGTATAAACTTCAAATGTGATGTTTATGATTGTTTAAACCAAAGTTAACTATAAAAATAAAAGTGAATTGTAAGATATGATGAGTTTTTAGAGTAGTATCTAGTTTTAGGGTTTTGGTAAATATGATTAGGGATGATCCCTTTTAATTTAAGTGAAATATAAATTTAATAATATGTAATTTATTAATGGGAGCATAATTAGATGATCTTACAAATTTTGTTAGGGTTTAGAATCATTTTAAGAGTGGTTGAGGGATGGATATTTTTCACCCTCGTACACATGAGCGTTATGTAATATTTATTTAAAAGGATTTTAATTTGAATTTAAGATTTAAAAATATTTAAAGGCTAATAATTATATTTAAGTATTATTTTGATTATAGATTTAGACTTAGTAATTAAAATTTAAAGGTTTTGGTGTTTTATAAGAAAATGTGATTATTTCTTACTTAAGAAATAATTTTAAGATTTAACAAAGTGGTTATTTTATTTGAGTAAAATAAGTAATGAATTTTATTTATCTTAAAATGTTTTTTTATAATATACATGGTATTTTTCTGGTGAAATATACTTATTAAAGATATTAAAAATGAATTTTATTTATTTTTAAGTATTACCTTATTTTTATAAAATTCTTTAAATATTTAAGTGTCTTTAAATATTTGATTTATATTTTATTTGTAAAACTCTAAGTTAGTATGTTTATAAAATAGTAAAGTTATTTTTATACACAAAAATGATTTTTATTTATTTTTATGATTTTTCGTTATTTAATTAAATTTCACTTAAGATTTAATAGTGTTTAATCTTTATTTGCATTTTATTAACTTAAATAAGTAAAGTTATATTTTTCTTAGGTGGATATTATTTTTGTGATAATTTTGATATATTAAATATAATTTTATGATTTTTCTATAATTTTCTATAGCTAAAAATGTTTAAAGGTTATTTTGGTAATTTATTTATTTTTCTTTTATTTAATTTTTTATTTTGTTTTGAAATGGGCCTAGGACCCAACATTGGGCCAAATTGGCCCAGCAGAGGGGGTACTGGATCGGTCAAACCGACCCAGCCCGCACTCACCTTATCCCCTTGAAGCCTCTCCTCCTCTCTCCTTTCTCCTCGCGTTCCTGGGCGCTGCCACCGCCGGCTTGATTCCGGCGAGGCAGGCCGCTGCGGCCGCCTCCGTTGGCTGCCGGAGCTCCGCCTTCCCCATATGAACCTAGCCCTCCAATTCGATTTGTGTATTATGCTCCTACGTGCCCACCACCAGCCCCAAACCCTAATTCCCCATTTTTCCATTACTTCAACGGGAACGCGAGGTTCTCGGCAACCCCGGTGATATGGCAAGGGCGTTTGGATGCTAGGAATTTCTGGTCGTACGGGCTGAGGTAGTGCAGCGCATGTCTCACCTCGTGTGGCTGTGCCGCCGTGCTGAGCTTCATCTCTCTGCCGTGGCCACAACTGCTACTTCGTCTGCAAGCTTAGACTCGTACCAGGTAGGCACTCCTTCTCCCCTCTCTACATCTTCTACTCCTACCCTCTTCTAGTGAAATTTTTGGAACCCTGGCAATATCTTCTATAGCTTTATGTGGTTGACATGCCTCTACTTATTTGATATGTAAGATCCTTTAAAGGGGTCAATAATGATTCCCTAATGTCAAATGATTGTGCTTAGAGCTGGTTTACTGTGGTGAAGATTAATGTCTATGTGTTGTGATGATTTTCAATTATAGAAATGTTTTCTCTGACTGATTGGGATTCAGTAAACAATTCACCACTCTCAATCCTAGACCAGTTGGTATAGTAAGTGATAGTTTTGTTTGGGATTATTCATCCCAAATATTTCTTTTGAACCTATTTGCTCAAATGGCTAGTTTACCCACATTATTTTGATGGCTGTTGATGCATCTCTCATTAGAGTTATGGAATCAATCTGTTAATAGAATATTCCTGTAAGATATTGGCTACTGTGGAATAAACTTAGTTTACTAAATTCTGTAACTGTCTATTTGGACAGTTCACAATTTTGTTGATTCAAAAGAACTGTCCTAGTGCTTAGCTATAATGTCAAGTTAATGGCTTGAATAGATATAACATTCTTATGCATATGGACAGTGAATCTAATTTATGATTTTGATTCCTGGGTTACTACTAGGAAAATGATATGAACTCATGTACTGCTTACTAGCAGATGATCAGGAAAACTGCAATTATTGCTTAAATTGTTGCTCTTGTATCCTATTGTGACCTTGCTTAGCAATGCCCTTACAGTTGTCAGCAGTATAGTAACTTTTACTGCCTTAGGATTGCTACTGTGATGCCTCCCATTAGGAGTGAACACAATGGTGATTTAAGGTATGTGATAGGAGTTCAATTGTTGGATATAGTATGATTTCTAGCTATTTAGCTAGGAAAATGATTCTAAGTGGTTTCCTACCTTGTGAACAATTTAATGATGTGGCTTAAATAGTTGGCATTCCATACCTTGGTATACTGAACTTTTGTTTCAGTGACACAATGAGATAACTTGATCTACAATTTGGATTAACTGACTAAGATTTATAATTTAAATGCCAATGATGCATGGTCTAAGGCTTAAATTTGATAAGAACAGATAAGATTGCCTTTATAGATGATTCCTAGACTACTTGTCTAGGAAAATGATAAAATCATTGGCTTGAATAACTTGAGATCTAGCTAATACAGGAAAATTGTTCTGGTAGCTTCTGCTGACCTGGGCTGCTACTGTGGTACCTCCAACCTTGGAGAGTGCATAATGGTAGCCCATGTAGCATGACTTGCTCCTGGGAACATCTACAATGATGTAGTTGATGTTGGTGTCAAAAGAAATTTAGTTCAGGATGCAAAAAGGCTGAAGCTAGTTTAGTGGCTGAAATACAGATTCTTTCACTTGGCTTTTTCTTAGCTCTAGGATGATCCTGGAGTAGCACTTCTCCCCAGTTTGAGAGCTCTCTCTCTCCAACCTCATTCTCTAAACAAAATGATAAAAACTGATACTTAAGCATGATCTTGGTGTTGAGGAGTAACCTGATGATGGACTTGAGGTTTCTATGCCAGTACTAGCACTTGAATAGTTAGCCTACTTTGTTACTGTGATGTAGTTGTTGTCTGCTCCTCCTGATGTGGATCTTGATGATCTTGCTTGTGCTCTGTAGTGAGCTGCTAACCAGTTCCTCCTGATGTGTTACCTTCCCTGTGAATTTCTCTCCTCCTAGCTCTTGGATGGCTCTTGGGAGCAACCAGCTGCTGGTGATGGTTTGGTGGAAGGATTTGTGATTCTTGTTGATGAAGCTGAACAGGTTAGTGATGATCTGATACTGGTTGTGGTGTTCTTGAGAACTTGGTAGTGGTTTGAGATAGATTGGAAACTGAGGCAGTGACTAGATGTTGTGCTGCGGCTGTGTTACCCCTTTTATGTGCATTGGCTGCTGCTGTGGTGTTGACATCACACTAATGCATGCTGGTGAGTGAGCAGCCTGCTTGCATGTTGTGGTTTGGGGATCAGATCAAGTAAAAAAGCTTGATATTTCCTGATGTTTTACCTCTTTACCTTCTTATTTGGTTTTCATGAAACTTGCCCCTAAGTCAATGATGTTGTACTAAGGCCAAAAATACTGATATGAACAAATGATACTATTTGGTGAAACTTGCCCCTTATTGATTAGCTCAATGATGAATTTTTAATAGTGCATTTCACTGTTCACTGCTAAGAGCAAAACTGAAAGGATACGGATGTCGCCTAGAGGGGGGTGAATAGGCGATTAAAACTTTTCCTAGAGTGGCTCAACAAAGGCGGAATAAAACTAGCATTTTACTTTGTCAAGCATAACCTAGAGCAACTAGGGTTCACCTATGTGCACCAACAACTTATGCTAAGCAATACAAGCAACAAAGTGATAACAAGATATAGATTACTTCAAGCACGAAGGCTATCACAATGTAAAGTGCATAAGTAAAAGCTCGGGTATAGAGATACCGAGGCACGCGGGGACGACGATATTTTACCGAGTTCCTCCCAACATGGATTACGTATCGTTTGGAGAGGGGGTGGTATCAAACCACCAATGCCACAAAAGTCCTCCCTTATTCTCCGGTGAATCTCACCCCAATGGGATCGATTCACGCTTCCACTATCGGTGCACTTGTCGGTGGCAACCGGAACCTCTCACAAGGTTAGGGCACTTCTCCACAACTTGGAGGCTCCCAACAAACGGCACAAAAGGCCTCAACAAATGCCACCAAGGCCACAATTCCACCAAGGCCACAAAACCGTCTAGGGTTCCAAGAACCCAAGAGGGACAAGCTCCAATGAGCAACTCAAACCAAATCCTCCAAGGAGAACTCAAACCGATACACCAAATACAAATGGCAAGAACACCACAAAGGTGCTCAAATCCCTCACTCTCAAGTTCCAACAAATCTACTAAAGCTATTGGGGAAACAAGAGAATAGGAATCAAAGAGAGACACAAAATCCCTCAAAATCTAGATCCCCAAAGATGCACTCACAAAGAGATGAATCGGTTAGGTCAAAACATGGGGCTAGATCTCCTCTCTCTTTCACTAAAATATGGGCAAGAATCATCAGAGGTAAAATATTAGGCAAGCTTCAAGATCTAGAGCAATGTGGACAAAGTTTAGCCTAATAGATAGGAAGGGACTGAGCGTCCTCCGGAGGATTTTTACCTCCGAACCTCCGCCTCCCTGTGACGACACGTGTCCCCTCGATGGCACAGAAATTGGAACCATCAGTTAATCCCGGGACCTACGCACCTCCTTCTTTATCCTCTTGCTCCGCTCGATTTATCCATGGCCGATTCTCTTTGTCTCTCTCGTGCGCAGCAAGGTAGAAATATGCCTTGTCCCTCCTCACCTCTGTTGTCTCCGCTGCTCGATGTAGCAAGGAGCTGGCCTGATGCGTAGACTCCGCCATGTTGCTGCAAGCGTGCTCCACAGCCAACCTCTCTCCGGCGAGGCTCCTCGATGCGGCTCTTTTGGTGCAGTAGCTGGTACTGCCAAGATCCGTTGCCACCGACTATTTTGCTACAAACTCCGGCCGCCCTGCTGGAAGGTCGATGTCGTTGTCTGCATGCTACAAACGATGACCGTATTCGCTACATACGTCAGCCGTCGATGCTAAATACGCTTGCCACCCCTGCTACATACCAAGACCATCTCTGCTACACGTACGCCGGCCGGCCACTGCTACATACCATGACCATCTCCGCTACGTATGCCGACCATCGCTGCTAAATACGCTTGTCGTCGCTGCTACGTACCAAGGCTGTACGCCGGCCGACCGCTGCTACATACTAAGGCCGTATCCGCTACATACACCAGCCGTCGATGCTAAATACGCTTGCCACCCCTGCTACATGCCAAGGCCATATCTGCTACACGTACGCCGGCTGGCCACTGCTACATACCAAGACCGTCTCTGCTACATATGCCGACCGTTGCTGCTGAATACGCTTGCCGTCGCTGCTATGTACCAAGGTTGTACGCCGGCCGGCCACTGCTACATATCAAGACCATCTCTGCTACGTACGTCGGTCGTTGATGCTAAATATGCTTATCACCCCTGCTACATACCAAGGCCATCTCTGCTACACGTACGCCGGCCGGCCACTGCTACATACCAAGACCGTCTCTGCTGCGTACGCCGGCCGTCGCTGCTACATACAAGGCTGTACGCCGACCGGTCGCTGCTACATACAAAGGCCATCTCTGCTACGTACGCCGGCCATCGCTGCTAAATACGCTTACCGTCGGTGCTACATATCAAGGCCATCTCTGCTACGTACGCCGTCCGTCCGCTGCTACTTAACAAGGTCGTCCGTTGCTATATAGGGTGATCGCATCTGCTATATACACTGGTGGCCTTTGCTATATATGTCGGCCTTCTCTACTGCGTACGCCGACAAATACTGATGCTACATATGCCGGCCACCTCAGCTACATACGGATGCTCACCTCTGCTACGGATTCCGGCCGTTCTGCTACTAACCTGCTTCTCTGCTACATACACCGACCGCCGTTGCTGCGAGCGGCCATGGCGAAGCTGCAATCGGTAGTGGCGAGCTCGTAGGGGGTGCACTACTGCAGAGCCGCCGTGGACTTTCGCCGGAGCTCCGAGCGGCGTTCCAGTGGCTGAGGTAGCGGTGGTGCATGCGAGCAAGACAGAGGGAAGAGGCGCGTGTGCATGAGACCAACGGTGGCAAATCATGGGGCGAGAGGAAACTGGGGCACGGCATCGACGCGAGAGAAAATTCATGGCTCTTTTAGCCTGACGAGGAGGAAAGAGGAAAAGGGAGAAGAAAATGTGCGGTTGGAGAAGACCACGGGAAGGAGGCAGACGAGATAGGGTGGGCCTCATATTTTCTCGCCACGTCCACGGGACACGTGTCACGCGATGAAGACGGAGGACGCGATACGTACCAGCCTCCGCCTGAATAGAAGCGTTTTTCTAATAGATAATAGAGGAGCTAACTAAACTAAAAACGGGCAAAGAGTATAAATAGACCCAGAAAAACTAGACCTGTATGGACCGGTAAACCAGTACAGAAGGAAAAGTCAAAGCAGCATATCAGATCAAACTCGCGCGGGCGAAGGAAAAATCGGGGCCAGCTGAAGCGCGCACGTGCGCATGAACCTAGGCAGGTGTGGGGCCAGCTCTGGCCGGCAAGAAGTAGCAAAACGCGGCAGCGCATGTGAGCGCTATGCATGCAGCGGCAGTAGCCGGCCACGGGCAGAATGGACGAAAATAACCTAAAGAAATAACAATTTCACGAAATGAACTCTGGCCAGAAGAAATTCACGGAACTAACCCATTTTGCAACGCCACACAGCGTGGCGCCGCACCCTGAAGAGCGGCGCCAGTACGCCTGGCGCCGCGCACCTGCCAGCGTGGAGCCCCGCGGGCCCGGTCCCGATAGTGCGGCGCCTTGTGGCCTGGCGCCGCACTGTGTAGTGCGGCGCCGTTGCGCCTGGCGCCGCACTTTAGGTCATGTACCAGCGCGCGAGCCAGCCCTCCCAGACCCATCTCATTCCTCTCCCAGGCTCTAACAGACGGCGGCGGCGGCGGCTCTTCTCCCCCCTCCACCTTCTCCCTCCTAGTGTCCAAATCGGAAGCCTCTCTCTGTGGAGTTCGATCCCCCCAAGTGCCTTGAGGTATTCTTCCCCTTCATCTTTGATTTGACCCATTAATTTCTTGTTTTTGGTCCATATCTTGTAAACCCTATTTTTTTTTGTAAGATGCATGGTAGAATGTTCTTGTATTGGCATATGTGTTGGTATTGTGTTAATGTTAGCATGGGTATCTATTAAGTGTGTTGACCATGGTATTGTTGTTGTGATTATGTTAGGCATGGCAAGAATTGTTCATGTTCACCATGTAGACAAGGATGCTTTTTTGAGAGGTAACATAGAACCGGACCCGGACGAGCTCGATTTGGTGTTTGAGCGTACTCCAACATATGCCGAGGTCTTGGAGCAATTGAGGATTGAATTGAAATGGATGGACCCAAAGGATGATATTGAGTTGGAGGGAAGACATAATGTTGGCTTGGGAATGCATGTCCGTTGGAAGACCATGCGTATCTTCTCCGAGGCCCGTTGGCTTGCATACAAGGAGGTGGTGGCCGAATCACTAGACAAGGCTCTTGAGCTATTTGCCACCAAGAAAGTTGGTAGTTCATTGTCTTTGGACTTAAACCGTATGGCATCCCCATTGCGTACTATGAGTCCTCCACCCGTAGACCAAGAGCTAAGGCGTGAACCTCCCTTGACCCAAACATTGAGCCCGATTTCAAGACACCAAGATGACGATTGTGGGGGTGAAGATGAAGATGACAATGATGATGTTGAACTCCACGACAACAATATTGGAGATTTAGAGAAATATATCACACAAGATGACATGGACCATGACCTCCCGTATTCTCGAGGCTATGCATCTGACTCGGATGATGATGGTCCCGAAGAAGAAGTTGACGAGGAGGGGTTCACGGCTAGAGAGGCCGAAATCCACCATACCGTATTGGGTCGGGACCATCGGGTGCAACCTAGCAAGTTCGACAGCCTCCTTAACCGTTGGCCCTGCTTCTTAACGAACTCACGAAACAGACCCTCTCCCTTCTCTCCGCGAGGGTATGTGTCCAAAGCGTCCTCGCATGCATCGGCAGACTTCCTTACCTGATCGCGCTATCATAGACAAGAAACTAGTAAGTTATCCATGCAAGGTGTGAGAAGCGCATAGACGGAAAAAATATTATTCGGCACACTTTACCACAAAGTTGACCAAGGGAGCAAACTCGGTTTGCCGCCCTTCTCTGACCATGATGTTGTATTGTTCGGTTGAAATCTCATCAAACACCAATGGCTTCTCCAAGATCGAATCCCGAAATGCCCGTGGGTATATCTCCACCCGCGCGTTGTCAACGAACCATGCGATGTAGTTGTTGAAAGCATCCCGACTGAAGGGCCTATCCTGTGCTCCTTTTGCTTTCCTAGCCTCGGTCACACACCTCCTGAATTTCTCAAGGTGCTTCCTATGAAGCTTGGGCCAATCCTTCTCCTTCCTCTGCTTCTTCCTGTCCAAGCTGCACACAACAACAACAACAAGTCAAAAAGCGTTATTTCGCGAATGATAAGCACATCACATGGTAAAGCAGTTAATATCTTACCTATGGAGCCCTATGTCCGTGTCCTTCCACTCAGGCGGTACAGTCTGAAATAACCCAAACTGGGTCATGACACGGTGAGGCTGGTGATACTCAACAGCCCACATGCACACCATGGGGCAACGCATTAGCCACAGACGAGATTCTCTGAGGCAAATAGGGTTAAGGCGATAGTCCTCCGGGACACCAAAGCGGTCCCCTCGACCGTATGGCTCCCACGTCACCTGCATCATACCACACTCATGTCAGGGTCAAAGATTACAAGTTCAAGACATATAATTGACCGCCGTCGCTGAAATTACCTGATCCATGGTGATCGTGTCAAACTCGTTGGTGTACCTCTTGTACGCCTCCAGTGGGTCCGTTGGCGGTTCGGAGACCACATCCCACTTGTAAGCCCACGTGGGGAGAAGGTAGTTGTTGCCGTTATCAATGTAAGGATTGAATGACAACAATCTCGGCCGTCCAATGGAGAAGCGTTCCCAGCTCCACACCGAAAGAAGGAGCAAACAACCACCAATCCCTGAATCGGCGGAGCTCCTAAGGCAAGCGTCATCCAGCTGCAGATGAAGTGAACAACCATTTGGTAAGAACAATTTTTTTTTGAGATAGTGCAGAAATATACAACAACATTTGTAAATAAATCATTACCTGACGGTACAACCAGGCCAACGCCGCAGAACCCCAACTGAAGGTAGAGTCGAAAAAAACCAGCAACTTGAGCCAATGCCACTGAGCACGATCCCCACTGCTGTCAGGAAACAGAGTCCTCGTGATAATGTACCAGACATACACACGAGTGTATGTCTTGATCGTCTCCTCATCGGCATCCTAGGGGCAAATCTTGAAATTCTGGATGATCCAAGTAAAAGTAGCCCCAGCAGCGACCCTAAGTTTTTCCCCCTTCGCGTTTATAGCCTCGGGTGGATCCTTCCCTATAAGGGAGACCATCTCCTCACGCCACCCGTCTGAATCCGAGGACATGCACACAGGGTTTCCCTCGATTGGGAGTGCCAGGATCATGCTCATGTCCTGCAAGGTGATCGTAGTCTCACCGGTCCTAAGGTGAAATGTGTGCGTCTCCGGCCTCCATCGGTCCACAAGAGCGGTGATCGCAGCAGGGTTGAAGGCCGGTGTGGACCGAGTGACCATGTGGATAAAGGGGAGGAGTCCTAGCTGCTGGATGTACGGAGTGTACCGCGCATCATAACGCATCTTGCCGGACGAGACCTCGTGGTACCTAAGTCAAAGGGGTTGAAGCTCCTGCAAACATACAATGGAAAAATGTTAGATTTCCATCTAAACAAACATGGCATCTTGTTCGACTTGCATTGAAGTTTTTAGTACCTGTCTCTTCTCCGACATCTTGTAGGCACGCTGTTGAACATCATAGTGAGCATTGTTTAGAAGGGGGTTTAGAGCCATCCTACATATTCAAAACAATAGAGAGAATAAGAACAATTACAAAATGTCCGTCTTATTCCAACTATAGTTGACACATATAGTTCTAGCATCTAGTTCTACCCTACTATACCTATAATTCTAACACGAACAAAAATTTCCTCCTACTCTACCTATAATTCTAGGGTTTCACTATCCCAAAATAGCTAGGGTTTTACATGCATTCCTAATATTGCAATCTAGGGTTTCAAGATCCAACTTACAAGCATTCCTAAACCTAAAGATCAAGTAAACATGGCAATGGTTCATACAATCTATGGTTTCACCATCCAATCTAGGGTTACACCAAAAATTGCAAATAAGGGAGAAAAAAGGAGAAATTTGTGGATGTAATTGAGAGGGATTAGAGAGAATACCTGGGGGAGGGGATTGGGAGCACAAATCTTGGAAGAAATTCACCAATCTGGCCTGGTTGGGGGAGGGGGGGGAGATTACGTGGAGAGCGCCGCCGCCGCCGCCATGTCTGTTGCCTCGAGCCTGGGAGAGGAATGAGATGGGTCTGGGAGGGCTGGCTCGCGCGCTGGTACATGACCTAAAGTGCGGCGCCAGGCGCAACGGCGCCGCACTACACAGTGCGGCGCCAGGCCACAAGGCGCCGCACTATCGGGACCGGGCCCGCGGGGCTCCACGCTGGCAGGTGCGCGGCGCCAGGCGTACTGGCGCCGCTCTTCAGGGTGCGGCGCCACGCTGTGTGGCGTTGCAAAATGGGTTAGTTCCGTGAATTTCTTCTGGCCAGAGTTCATTTCGTGAAATTGTTATTTCTTTAGGTTATTTTCGTCCATTCTGTCCCGGCCACGCGAGCGCGCGCGTGCAGGAGGCCAGCTAGCAGCAGCATGACGTGAGGCAGAGCGGCAGCCAGCAGCGAGCGTGCAGCGCGCGCGGGCCCAGGCAGCAGCGCCGGTCAACGCCGCATCGCGAGCGAGCGCGTGAGGGTGGCACCGCGGCCCAGCGCGCGAGGCCAGCTGAGCGTGGGCGCAACGCGCGACAGAGAGAGGGGCAAACCTGGGCTGGATCTGGGCGTATCAGAGAAAAATATCTGGGCCGGCCGGTAGTACCGGTCCACCGGGCGGTACTACCGGGCCGGTCCGGTAGAACCGATTGAAAGTACCGGGCCACACAGGAATGGGCTGTACGCAGCCAGGCACGACCGGTACTGGGCCCGGTAGTACCGGACGGCCAGAAACACTGTTTTTCTTTTTTTCTTTTAGAATTAAAAAGGCAAATATTCAAACGGTCATAACTTTTAAACAGTAGCTCCGATTGACCCGATTCTAATTACGTTGGATAAAGGACGACAAGGGTTTCTCAAAGTGAGAGTATCAAATCGAATAATGTGAGATATCTCACTTGGTGAGAAACCGAAAAGCCGCATAAATCAAAATCGCAACAAGATATATATGGGAGATCCGATTTTGATGAACAAGAGCTTGTTATGGAGATTACCACAAGCTCTATGTCCTCACATGGATAAGACCAAATAACAACAAAATACGATGATGCAAGTATGCAAAGGGTTGAGCTCTCTCTGAACGATGTGACCGAATTACTCATACGAGATCCCCTCTTGATAGTACGGTTATCTATCCTAAACCCGGTCTCACACACACAACGTGAGACCGGCAAAAGGAAAAACCTATCAAGATTATACCTTTGCCTTGAGCATTCCACTTGAGCTCGATGTAGACGATCTTGCCCTTCTCAAGATGGAACGCCTTTCTTAATTCCTCATCATCGACCTCGTATATTATCTTCTTTGCATTTCATCGACCTTAAAGCAACACATGCTCCAAGTGATGCCAATGGACCAATCCTACACGTATAAATTAATACACACATTAGTCCATAAAGATTGTCATTAATTACCAAAACCACACATGGGGGCCCAACATGTTCTTTCAAAAACTAACCAACTAATCATTCTTTTATTTAGTTTTTTTTGTTTTTTTTATTTTTGTTGTGTTTTCAGGAAATGAAGAGAAGAAAGAAAAATGTCAACTGTTGAAGGACATCAGAGAACAGTAGCTTGAATTCCTTTGTAATAAACATTGTAGTTTATTTTTCTATTTTATATGTTGTAAAAACATTGTATTATTGTATTCAATTCAATAAAGTTTACTTATTTCATTTTCTTATTTTAGAGTTCTTTTGTAAGGACAATGTCATACATATTGTTGTAATAAAGAATGTTGTTATTTATTTCAATTATATAATTCTTTTACCTACTTATTTATTTCCTAATTGTAAAGACAATGTCTTATATAAAGAATTCTTTTATTTATCTATTGTAAAATAATACTATATGCATATATATTTATATTAATAAAGAATCATTGTTATATTATTTATGTAATCATTTTATTTCAAGTTATTAAATATTTCCAATTCTTATTTGTGAATTTTATAAATTCATTTGAATTTCTTAGTTGAAATTAAAATACATGTTTGAGAAAATTTTCCCTGAAACAAAGAATTCTACCAAGGTCATGTCGAAATCTATCGCACTTGCTCTGAAGTTTCCTTCAGTACAAGAGAGATCCCGATCCCTCCATAGCTCTTTTAGTTTTGCGCGAAAATTCCCCGGATTTTCTTATGCATGAATGCAATGCACAAACATGTGTCCTCTCTATTTCTAGGTGCTAATCCTGGGATGTTACATTGGCGTACTCAATTTGCAGCGCGCCCTCCCCTGTGACGTTGAGGTTGGCGACTACTGCTCGTTCCGCGATGACATTGTCCATCAGGGTAGAGAATAGCGGGAGGCCGTTCGCATCTAGCTCTTGCAGAGAGATAAGGACTCTCGACTGGTTGGAAGGGGGAGCGCGGCCCGGTGGCGGTGGGGGAGCTCCATTCGCTAGTGCACCTGGTGGCGGTCGGGCGCTGAAGCCTGGTGGCGCGTTCTCGCATATCGCGCGATCTTCCATGCGAGTTGGGTCGTTGTCGTCGTCGAAGTTCAGGGCACGGACCTAAACTGTGGGGTTCAGGCGCGTCCTGGTGCGGCGCTGGTGGTAGAGCGATAGCTCCTGCGCCGTCGATTGCTCGAGGCAAAAAAAGCATGCTCGGCTTGCTCCCTGCGCACTGCCTCTTCCAGGCGCAGGCGCATCTCCTCGACCTCCCCCACCGTCGCAGTTGGCGGGATCAACGTGGAGAAGGGGTCCGGCGGGGCACTTGTGCCGCTCGCCATGTAGGTCGCGATGAAGCGACCAGATCCGGTGTGGAGGTTGCCGGAGTTCTCCGATCCGGAATTGGAGTCAAAGATCACGAGGATGGATGGATCCTTGAAATCCCCATGTTGGAGACTTGGGTGATGGAGCCCGCTGGTGACGCGGTGACAACGGATCTGGCGACTAAAGTCGGGGTCACCGAGTCGGCGTCATCGTTGAGGGCCGCGTCGTCGGCGACCGCATTGGTCTCAGCCACGTTGATGTTGGTCGAGTTATATTCGGAGGCGAGGCGGTGGATGGTGCAGACCTGGCTCTTAGAGAGACGATCGCGCGGCGGTGACTCGCCGATGCGTAACGAGTCCTCCGAGATGAAGAGGCTAATCGTGCCAATCGACATGATGACGTTGTGGGTGACCAGGCGTGACACCGGGACGTAGCTGCTGGGCAAGATCTGGAGGATCTCGCCGATGGCGATCATGCGACCGGTGGCGATCGTCCGGTTGATGGGAAAATAGGGTCTCATCACAGAACACAGGACTGACCATCCAGTCCCTACGATGGGCGCCACTGTCATGGGAATGGCCACGGCAGATGCTGCGATTAGCAGCGAGTAGTAGAACGAGGGGCAAGGGCGGAAAATACACGGGGATTTACCTAGGTTTAGCCCCTCAGAGGGTAAAGACCTACTCCTGATAGATTGTATTGATGAGAGATTACAAAGGGCGAGCTCGGCGGCTAGGCGGCGAGTCGAGGGGGTGTATGATGGAACGTAAGTGATCTGCGTGCCCTAGGGAGGTTTATATAGAGTCACGTCACTAGGGTTTACAGATCTACAACCGAGTTAGATAAGGACTCGGAGGGTTTTTACCTAATCCGACTGGGCCTAGCTACACTTCTAGGCCTTTAGCTTCCAGTCGCCTAGCTTCCTCTTGGGACGCGGTCATGATCCAGTATGGAACGTCCTGCTAGGTACACCCCACTCGGCATATCCCCATCAAGAATTTTATGCTTCTTCTGATTTGTCACAATAACGGTACGGGTGTGCGGTACAGATGCTTCCGCCCGTACTGCTGCTCATTATGCTCACTATGAGCTCCGGAGCAAGTTATTTTTCTCCGAGGATTTTATTATAGACTTGAAACGTTAGTTCATCATCCAAACAAAGCTAACATATATTTTTGTTGAGATGATTTAACCAAGATATGCAACACATGATTAGAGCAACAAATAATCCTACTTTTTGAAAATAATCCCAAGCCAACTCTAATAGAGTGTCATGCAAATATATACAAGTTCCAATGCAACATGAATGCAACTAACTAAATACACAAAATTAAGAAAGACACCTAATGACTTTTGGGTTGTCTCCTCCCAATTTGAAGCCATAGAGGTAGGCTACAAGAACCATCTATAGTCAGAGACGAACCCTCTTGTGGTGCATTGACATCATATAAATAAATATGTATCTGCATGTTAGCGAGAATTTATACACAAGGTGTGGTAAGTGTGTACTCTTATTTTTCTGCCAAGATAAGGTTAAGGATTTATGATCAATCTTCGAATCTTTACCATGGATAATATTTTAAGGATATAGTTTATAATATTATTCTGGAGCCAGTAGTTTTCCTTATAGCAATGGACTTTCATGCACCTCATTAGTAAAACAAAGGGCATAGCAAATAGATATGGAAGGCATACAAGATTTCGTATTGGGTTTGTCATCACTAGTATTCCCAAAAAGAGTATGTAAACAAACACTACTAGAATCATCAAAAATTTCTTTAGGGCAAACATCAAGAATTCTAGAATTATATAAGTCCTTATCATCACCAGAGTCATATACATCATAAGATGTAGAATAAGGATATGGGTAAGGTTTGAGAGCGGGATACTTTACTTCCAATTCTTCCAAATATTCTTCTTCTTCTTTCTTGCTGGTTTATGGATCTCTTCCGTTCATAAGATTAACCCACCCTAATCCAGCCTCATACTCCCCGCGTGTATACATATTATAATATTCAGTTAATTCACGATTGTTGTTACCTTCTCGGGAGCTTGTCGCGGGTATGATATGTTCAAAACAAGGCTTCTTGGTTTTAGGCTTCTTGTTTTAGTCTTCTTGGTTTTAACCTTCTTTCCTTCCTCAATAGTACAACAAGTGGAAGATATAGGAGTAACAGTAGAGGGTTGTTCTCCATTGTTAATGATAGCAGTTTTAATATGATTAAAATAATTATCTATGAAAGGCATTGCTTTAGAAAGAACATTTCTAACTATGGTGTCACCATAAGGAATCCTTCCTCTATTGTTTTCATCTTTGAAGAAATCATTGACCAAACTTTCAAGATTAGTAGGGAGAGGTTTCTCCTCATGCATAATATTAACATGCCATTGATGAATATTATTCTGCATTTTATTCAAAAGCTGCCAAGCTTCATCCATAGTTTTGCTAACGAAAGAACCATTAGATGTCATGTCTAACTTATTTTAGAAGTATAACTTAAGCCCCCATAAAATATTTTCAACAATAACCAGTCATCTAAATTATGAGGAGGACAATCGCACAACAAAGTTAAGAACCTATTATAAGCTGGCATTAAATCTTCATTGTTGCTTTGCTTAAAAGTCATGATGTCAAACCTCCGGTCATAAATTTTGTTTTCTAAAAAATAGTAATTGAGAAAAGCATTAGATATACCTTGCCATGATTTGAAGTGTCCCGCGTATTGTTAATGTAACCATTCTTTGGCTTCCCCTTTCAATGAGAATGGAAACAACATTAATTTAAGATCATCATCTGTCCAAATGGCGATCCTCACTGTAGAACACAATTCAGTGAAGTTCTTGATATGCTCGTATGGATCATTCTCTAGATCTCCTGCAAAGCTTTCCTTTCGATGATTTTTATTAGTTTAGGATTAATTTCATAATTCTCCGCTATGATAGCGGGCTGAGTAATAGGTGAATGTGAATAAATAATATTGAAAGTACCATACTCCCCAAGGTCCTTTTGTGCCATAGTTCCCATATTTTTGTATTTTTTATTAAGACAAATAACAATACTAGCAATAAAAGATTAACTAATTTTGTTATTCTTTTCAAATGAATAAAAGCATTAAGATAATAGCAACAAACGTAATAAACTATGTGTGAGTGGGTAGGAAATAACCAAACGCTATGCTCCCCGGCAATGGCGCCAAATTTATGCTTGGGTTTTCCTGTGATCGATAACAGGGTTATTGCAGTACTTATAGCAGAAAATTTTATTTATAAAGGTCGTCCCTTGAAATCTTTGCAAATGGAAACAACACAACCCCGCAGCCACGTTGTCAATGCGGCCATGTTCGCATCCAAAACAGTGTTTGGAAATAGTCTACTCTATAGGTTACTAGAATGGCAATGAATGGGTGAGGTTTGAAGTAACTAAGAATAAGGAGCTAAATAAGAACAAAGTAAACTAAAACTAAAATTAAATGAGAGGGGTTGTAGATGTAGAATTGACTAGAGTAAGGCGGCATCTAGGCTTTCGGTTTCACTAGTACTAGAGGGGAAACTATGTAGCCATCTATTGCAATTACACAAGATACATCTTTAGATAAATAAATGATACCCAATGATTTCGGGTTGTCACACATGTATACTATATAGAGCCTCGCATCAATGTCACTTGTGCAAGTCAATAATACACTCCAGACCAAAGGATCACATGAACTTATCTATCTCCTCCTTGTCACTAGGGGAGAGAGTAATATAATAGATCAAGCCACAAAGTCTAGGGTTACATACTAGATCATACCTCAACCTAGAACCGAATCAATTACTCAATCATAGATGACCAGTAACACAAAGAAGAATTCATGGAGATCATCATCATGTTCAATCTTACAAATACTAAATACAAGAGAGCGAGATGGAAGCGTTGAGGGAGATGGATATGGTGATGTATTTGGCTTTCGATGCGTGGTGGTGGTGATGGTGATGGCCTCCTTCTCTTCTTCCTCTTGCTTGAATGGTATTGGGGTGTAGATGGAGATATGGATCTTGGAGGTGTCGCGGCTATGGAGATGTCATGGCGGCAGGGCTCCACCGTGGAGGTATGTGGAAAGGGAACCTTCTTCCTTGGCTCCACACCTCTTTATATAGGCATAGGAGAGCCCCCAATATTCCCCAATATGTTCCTTATGACCTAAGGAAGGTCTATGAACAAACCATGACGTATTTTGTGAAGAAACGCGTCCAGAAACGCAGTTTCCATGCATCCAGACCCGTGGTACGGGCGGACGGCACTAGTGGTCATTAACGGTAATGAATGCTTTCGTATTTTGGTTGCCATTTCTTTATAAGAACTCTGGTTTGGGTGTTCTTCGTCTTGTTGGATTCGTATGGATGAGGGCTACAGCACCATGGACTTGAATCGTTATTTGGAGTTGATGAAAAAATTCACTTTTCCACCCCACGAATGGCTAAGTCTAGTGCCTGCATCTTCTCCATATTGCATCCTCTCAATTTCTTTTGCCTTTATTTATCCATAATCCATCACAACACCTACACAGAAGTCAAAGGCAATAAAAAGTAATGAAATTCTACTCCCTCAGTTCAGAAATAACTGTCGCAGGTTAGAATATGTTTTAACTAAGTCCATTTTACATAAAAACCCATAGAATTAAAAGAAACACAACGCACTCCACAATTCAAATTTGAACTGATCAATCAATCTCTAGATCCGAAAGCTCCGATCGATCCAAGGTCCGGCAGCTCCCGATCGATCCTAGGTCCGAAAGCTCCGATCGATCCCAAGTCCGGCAGCTCCCGATCGATCCTAGGTCCGGCAGCTCCAATCAATCACATCCCAGGTCCAGCAGTTCCGATCGATCTTTGCCTCATGATCAGCACCACCATCTCCGGCTCCCTGCAAGCACACACGTACGCACAACCATCACCTACAGCATATCCGGTAGCTCTGGCAAACACGCACCCGCAGCCATCGCCTCCGGCAGCTCCGGCAAGCATGCACCGACAGCCATCTCCATGCAAGCACGCACGCACGCAGAGCCATCACCAGCAACATCCCCGTCAGCTCCTGCAAGCACGCGAGCACATCCATCTTCGTGTTGAAGCCATGTCGGTCTCTGTGCGTGAGGCTCTGCCAGCGCCCTCCCGCCGTCGGGCCGGTCAGGTGCGCACTATGCCGGCGCCCTCTCCTCGTCGGGCTGGTAATAAGGTGCGCGCTCTGCCGAAGCCCTCTCCTCGTCGGGCTGGTAAGGTGCACGCTCTGCCGGCGCCCTCTCCTCGTCGGGCTGGTAAGGTGCGCGCTCTGCCGGCAGCCTCTCCATGTCGTGCTGGTAAGGTGCGCGTCCTTCCAGCAGCTTCTCCGCGTCGAGTTAGTCAGGTGCGTGCTCTACCAGCGCTCTCTCCACGTCGGGCTGGTCTGGTGCGCTCTCCGCTGGCGCCGCTCGTGTCCCAGTCCTCCGGCGGCGCCCCGGAGACCACCAGCCTCTACAGCACCCATCAGAAGACCACTGTCCTCTGCAGCTCCCATCAGACAATTAGAAGTAACCTTCGCCGGCTCCCATCATCAGTAGTGCAACTGGCCGAAAACCATCATCAGCACATCGACGGCATGGTACTCGGGGAGCTAAATTATACTCCAGCTCAACAAGAAGGTACTCCTGAAGAACAAGACAAAGACATCATCATACAAGAAGTACCAGAAGTTGATCAAAATGCAGGTACAATTATGGAAAAACTTGAACAAATTGTTTTTATTCTTGTTGTTCCTTAGGCACTGAAAATGACAATAGTAGCTAGCTACGGTTTAGTAAAAGTACCAAAAGTTCCAAAATAACTTTCATAATATTCCTACTGTTACTAATACTCCAGATTCCACATTAACTTACTAGCAATACTACAGAGTTCTCGTAACATAAACAAGAACCTACACTATTTTAGTTAGTCATTTAAAGCATTTATTCAGGACAACAACCATATGAAAATCATCAAGAAGCTATGCATGAGGAGGAAAATCATCAAGAAGCTATGCATGAGGAGGAAAATCATCAAGAAGCTATGCATGAGGAGGAAAATCATCAAGAATCTATCCACGAGGAGGAAAATCATCAAGAAGCTATGCAAGAAGAGGAAGCAATTCATCAAGAAGCTATGCATGAGGAGGAAGCAATTCATCAAGAAGCTATGCATGAGGAAGAAGCAGGTAATAACTACTTGAATGATCTACTACTACTTGCATGATCTAGTACAACTTGCTTGATACATATTCTTTTTCTCCTTTTTGCAGGTGCTGATCATTCAATAAGAACGACAGATGAGCAAAGATTTGGTGCTTATTTTGCTTTGATACTAATCAAGAGCAGAGATGGCGCGATTCAAACAGAGGACAAGGTGCTCGTTGCAAGCCTATTGGATACAAGTCTACGAACAATTGAAAGAATATGGGAAGACGCACGAAAACAGCTTGCAGAAGGTAAAGAAGTTAAAGAAGTTGACGTTTCAAACCAAAAAAAAAGGTAGAAGTGGTCGAAAAAGAAAAGATCTGGGCCTGTCGAGGATAATGACAATCCAGCTGAACAGAAGGAGGACGCTTCGAGGTCTAGCAAGGTCATTGGGTGTATGCTGCTCAACCTTACACTCGAGGTTCAAGTGGGGTGAGGTGAGGCGCCACACTAGCAGCTTGAAGCCTTTTCTGAAGCCAGCTAACAAGCTTGAGAGATTGAAATTCTGCATCTCTATGCTCGATGAGAACCGGTTGACATCTCCCATGCCTATCTTCAAGGAAATGGATAACATGGTCCACATCGACGAGAAATGGTTCAACATGACATGCAAGAAGAACACCTACTATCTACACATAGAAGAAGCTGAACCCTTGCGCGCCGTGCAACATAAGGATAACATTGGGAAGGTGATGTTTCTCACGGCTGTGGCCAAACCAAGGTATGGTGAAGATGGGTTTGTCACATTCAATGGAAAGATTGGCACGTTGGCTTTCGTCAAAGAGATCCCGGCTGTTAGAAAGAGTAAATACAGAGAAAGGGGGACTCTCGAACTGAAATCAATGACAGTTACCCGAGATGTCATGAGAGAATATTTGTGCGAGAAAGTGATTCCTGCTATCCAGGAAGTGTGGCCCGATGAAGATCAAGGAAGAACCATTTTTATTCAACAAGATAATGCTAAACCCCATGTTCTGGCTGATGACGAGGCTTTTCGACATGCCGTAGAACAGACTAACCTGGACATTCAGCTGATCCAGCAACCTCCGAATAGCCCAGATATGAACGTGTTAGACTTGTGCTTCTTTAGGTCTATTCAGACCCTCACCCATGACAGAGCACCTCAAAACATCAAGGATCTGATTGTAGCTGTGGAGCAAGAATACGAGAACTACGACGTCAACAAGCTAGCTCGAAGCTTCTTGACACTCCAGGACGTTATGATACAGACTATGAAAGAAGAAGGAGGCAATGGCTACAAACACACCCACATGAATAAAGAAGGATTGCAAAGAGAAGGAACACTGCCTAATTGTCTATCTTGTGACGCTCAGCTAGTTGCACAAACCCAAGCCCTTATAGGAGAAGCAATACTCCAATAGTAGCAGGGATACATGAACAATACTACTCCAACAAGAACTAGGTGAATTAGTACAGAATCAAGAATAATTTTACACTAGAAGTACAAGGAGTACTAGCGGTATAAGAGCAAGAACAATTTTACACTAGCAGTACAAGGAGTACTAGCAGTACAAGAGCAAGAACGATTGAGAATGGGATTCCTACAAGGATCAAACCAATCAGTAGACCTTATTGTGTGTGTGTTGTGTGTGTGGATGTGACATGATAATATCCATCCAAACTCTAAAATACTCAAGATAGATCTAGCTGTGCTAGCATTTTCAGTACACTACATCTACTCCCAATAGATATTCAGTACACTACATCTACTTCCAATAGATAATCAGTACACTACATCTACTCCCAATAGATCTAGCTGTGCTAGAATTTTCTCATGGTGGAGTACTAGTTGTTCATAAAACTAGTCGAACCCTCTTCAAGTTTCAAAATATCAATACCACATTAAATGACAAACATCTAAATAAATTTATAATTTGTTTTTATACTCAAATACTCCTGGAGTGTCATAATGAGTACTCCAATAACCAAATTGACAAGCAAGCACAAAAAATCCGATTTGATAGTTTAAACAGCAATTGTCAACACTGACTTGTGGTTAAAAGCACCGGTTAAATAATGTTTTTTAAACTACCAAATGATACGAGTACTTAAGTTCAATTAAGAAGACACCATTCAGAACAGTTTTTGGTGAACGTACTCAAACCAATCAAAATTTTCTCCATGAAAAAATTCCTCATTTGCTCTGAGAGAAATTAGTAGGCTCAACCAACCTTGGACCGGACAGCGACCGGTATGTTGTCGACAATCCTGTCTCTCCTGTATTTACTCTCATCTGCAGCATGAGGTGCGCCTTGACCTGGGACCTGTTGTCTCCGCCCAGCGTGTTCCTGCTCATGTAGTTGTGCTGATGTCCTTCTCCATCTTCCTGAAGAAGCTCTGGATCCGACGAGCCCTGTACAACCGCAGCCACACCAGGTACCTCACCATCTCTGTCCGTCCAGTGATATACGTGCAAGGAACAGCAATGGCGTGTCAGTGTGTTCCCTTTTTTATTGATTGAAACCGTGACCTGCTAATAGTACCTTGTACTGTGAACAACAGTGGAGTAGATGGCGTCCCATGGAAAGCATCCAAGCATATCGAGAGCAAGCTGTCTTTGATGTAACTGAAAAAAAGAAGATATCTAAATTCAGAAAACATCCTCCGTCGGTCTACACCATGAGAAACAGTATTAGAAATTCAGAAGATACCTAGAGCTACACGTAGCAGGCCGGCGACTTCCCTCCGCCGGTCGTGTCTCCGCCGTCGTGTCTTGGTGGCTACCACATCCTCGCCCGCGTACAGCTGCTTCCCCTGGCAACGCGGGCAATCAAGTTCCACGGGGAATTCAGGAGTGGAAGCCGTGTACCGGATCCATCGTTGCGGCCACTGGATCTGGCCGGAATTTCTCCTCCCGTTGAAAAAAATCGACCTTTTTCGAGGGAATCATGGGACGAGGATGGCAGTTCTCTAAGCTAGCACTTGGTATGGGACGACAGCGACGAGATAGGGGGCATGGACGGCGGCAACGAGATAGGGGGCATGGACGGCGGTGACGAGGATAAGCAGTCGGGGCAGGGCGGATTGGAGAAGCGGTCGGGGATGGGGAGGATGAGACGGGGTCGGGGACGGGGAGGACGAGATGGGGCCGGGGTCGGGGACGACACTGGGTCGTGGACGGAGGAGCATGAGGCAGAAATAGCGGGGGGATTTTTGCATAATTACCGTCACGACAGTTATTTCCGAACGGAGGGAGTACTAAAAACTAATAGTTGTGCAAAGTCCATGTGAAAATGAATGAGAACTAATAATCATACATAATAGCCATAGCTATAGATAGATATAGCATGTAATGAGTGGCAATATAAATAATTTTGTATACTTAAAATATGATCCAATTTTGTACCCATCAAAGAGCAAAAACTAGAGGTACTTACACATGAAAAATGACTAAGGAAAGGAAAAACAAGCAAGCTAACATTTGTTTTTTTACTAACCCCTTGTCTCATTTTTTTCTTATGTCGAATGGATTTATGTCAAATCTCAAAGTTCTGAATATTGTTAGCTTAATTTTTATGATCTTGTGACCCGTGACGTAGAACACAAAAAAGGTAGACAAGAGCCAAGGTTGTGAGATTGAGTAAACAAGAAAACAAATTCGGGACTTGGCCCAAAAGCGATTCGACATCAAGCCCCATCTTTTTGCTTAATTGTTTAAAAGTGCCACCAAAATAACCCAAGTGTATATATTACATCTGCACCCGGCATTACCAGGGATTTAGCAAATTAAAAATTTTCAGCCTAAGAGGCTGTAGGATCAAAGCCAAAGCCGGCAGGATCGATGCTCAGAATAGAAGTGTCGGAGGCTAGGGTAGAAGTGTCAGTTTTTGGAGCAGAAGTCTCGGCTTCAATTTCTTCATCCATCGTTTCTTCTTCTCCCTCTTCTTCAGCCTCCTCTCCTGCATCTTCTTCTTTGTCGTCGAGAAGCTTGGCCCCTCCGTGAGTGTATGTCGACATACTAAATCTGGTCAAAGGCATGATCTTGGCGTTGCTTGATGAGTTCTAGATCTTTTATCCACTTGGAATCAGAGCGCAGCGTTTGGAGAACCTCAAGCTTAATATTTTCATACCAAGAAAGAACAAAAGTCAAGGCTTCATCGGCACCGACCTGGGCAGCTGATTCTCGCCATTGGCTGAGCCTCCCTTCACTTGACATCAGTTCTACCACCAAATATGAGACTTTCTTCGGAGCCGGAACTCCTAGCCAAAGTGCACTAAATGTGTGAATGGCGGCGTCAAGGAGATCAACTCTAAAGGTCTTTGTCATACTATTAGCACTCGGGGTGCCTTGTCCCGCCGAGGCACCAGGCCCACTAGACGTACCCTATGTAGGGCTCGCGAGGAGTACGACCCTCGTGAGGGTAGAAGGAGTATGTGAAGCACCAGTGGGCACCAAGGTCGATCTCGTCACGAGCCAAAGACCCCCGAGCCAAGGCCCCACGAGGGGGTACCTCCATGACCTAGAGCACATCGCGCTAGATGATGCACCAACGTGCAATCCATGCGAAGACTGGTCGCCTTGGGAAAGCAAGATGCTGCCCGCTCCCTTTTATGCAAACGAGGGAGGGGGTGACGCAAGGATACGACATCGCCTGACAATGACACTTTAGTGCAAAGAAGCCAGGACAGAGCAGCAGGACAGCAGGACGTCCTTCCACTACGTCGGTGTTACAGCTGGCTGGCCGCCGCAAGAGGACAATGCAAGCCGAAACCTCCAAGGCTAGAGTGTGGTAGACCTTCCTGCCTAATATTTGGGGGGGGAATAGGCCAGACGCAGCCCTATATAAGGGGCCCTTCTCCTACCTTATAACAGATTGATCCTAAGCAATCTAAATCCTAGATTTGCATTGAACATTGTACCCCCGTGAAGCAAGCGAGCAATACAAAAAAGCAGGAGTAGGCGCTTCACCTCCTCACGAGTTTCCCAAACCTAGGTAAAAAACCCTTGTGTCACCTCTCTATCGTGTGCTTGCTCTGCCGTCGCTGCCATCGCCGAGGCACCTTGGAACTGCATGTTCAGCCCTCTCTCGAACCAAGGGATCGTTGGACCCTAGTTTCCTTCGTGGGACAAAACTACATTTGTTTTGCCAGGTATGGGGCTGAGGCGTGCCGAGGGACTTCAGCCGGTGGCATAGACATGGTCACTCGCATCAAGCCTCGTGACACGTGCTCCCGACGGGAGCAATCGAAAAGTCTCGGGGGCCTATGCCATGCCACCTGTAACACCCTCAGAATCGGACATATGCAAGTTTGGGAAAAATTCACCAAACCCGCATAGAAACGATTCAAAGGTGCCCACCAGGCACTTTCGTGCGGGTGGAAAACGAAGTAATAACATTACACAACAGTCCTCGATGGGACCCACAGAACAGATATGTATAACAGTGACTCGATGAGTCAAGAATACAGATATACAATACAAAGATCCAAATCACCTGTAAAACGATACAGCGTCCGACTACGGACAAGATGCAAATGGGGCTAAGAGCCCTGAAGAATAACCAATGGCGTCCATAACCCTGCCCAGGCCAAGCCGGAAGGGTAACCTTGCTAACGACGTCGATCTCAAAACCTGCTTAAACAAAAGGGGTGCCGACAAAGGGCAAAGGAAAAAGAGGAGCGTCAGTACTGAGGCCAGTACACGGCGAGGCTAGAATTCGGCGGTCCTCGCCTACATAGGTATGGTGGACTGAAGCGGCAGCGGCAGCATGCACTAAACAACCTATAGAGACTTGATACAACTGGCGGCATTTAGAGAGGGGTAAGAAGGACCTATTCGGGACCAACCTGATACTATCATCAAACAAACAGATCCTGGCGTTTCCCCCTCGAGACCAAACGAGGAAGTCAACCGAGGAACTCACACCGTTGGCAGTTTTATTTATTCAGTTATTGTTGCAGCAATTACTAGTCAAGTATAGATAATCATCCTGATAAAGTAAGCAGTGGGCACTTTTAGTTAACCATTCCGTTATAGTTGCAACACTTACTAATCATATACAGATGACATGAGATAAACCCAAAACTCAGCAGTTGTTGGTACTTTTATTCAGCCATTCCGTTGTAGTTGCCATACTTACTAGTCAGGTACAATGGTCGCAAGCGACACTCAAAACAAGCAATTGTGGGCAGTATTATTTAGCCATTCCATTATAGTGAAGCTGATTACTAGTCATTATAAAGTCAAATTTATAGCAATAAACTTTAGTTATGCTTGTCTATGGTCGAGATACTGTGCTCCAAGTCGTCCATAACCGCGGACACGGCTTTCAGAAAGTTTTAACCCGGTCGGGGTGCACAAATAGCAACACACACACGATCAACCTCGGAAAAACCAAATCAAAACCCAACGAGGTCTTCACGACAGAGCAATCACAAGATTCAGAAATATTTCAGGGGGCCACCCCATTAAGCTACCCGCAACGAAGTAAGCTAGCTCCGAGACGGACTCAAGGTCTGGGTATACGGCTGTGAACGACTGGGAACCCCAAACGGGGCTTGTCGACACCGCCGAATCGTGTCCCGATCCTAAACAGTACAGGTGCTATCTGTCGCACAATCGTAAATAAAGCAGTAAAACATGGCATAAGTACAGGATCGTAAATAAAACCTCAAACTAGTTTGTGGCCCCAAGAAATAAGACGGAATCAAGCTCTGGCTAAGGGGGGCCCATACTCCCCATATGTGGATAGCGCGATAAATCAAGGAACAGGTATCAAGTACTCGGGGTCCTACGGGACACAAGTGGGCGTTCGGAAACCAAATATTTTCTATCACCCACCGATGCCTCTGCTTATTTCAATTTTAGTTGTTAAACAGGAATTTAAAATGAACGGTAAGTAAAACTAGAATCATCTCCATCATCAACATGCGGCAATACATCAACAACTGTGGCATTTGACGACACGCAACAGCACTTGAGCCAGCGACTACGACGCGCAAGTCCAACTATCTACCAAACAACAGGTAATAGGATGTGTCCAAGGCAATATAAGGCTGCAAGGGATATCACGGGTACGAAAACTAGAGCAACGCAACACAGATAGCAATAGATCAACAGGAGGGAATAAAGACTATAAAGTAAGATAGGTAGAAAGGGGGAGATGCTCGCCTGAAAACATTGTCGAAGGTTCAACCGAAGATCGGGGCGAAGCTCACATCAACTCAACGGCCTTATCCGCGAAGAAGCAAAACACTAGAAGAAACACCGGATGCAATATTTAAGATCGGCAGAAAATCGGGCATGATGCATGTATGGTGGATGACATGGCAAGATGCGATGCATTTAGGTCATATTAAGCGGAACCGGGGTCCCGACAATTAATTAGATGGTGCATGTTATTTAGATACCCCGCAATTTAAATGTTGTTTGATCATGGCAAAATACATCACCGGTTCGCTACACAAGTTTAATGAGGCCAATATAAGGCTAGATTTGCCCGCATATGGGCCCCATATTTAATTATATGGTGAATCGGCATAAGGCCCCCAAACCACACAATATGCATGCAAGTATGACAATTTAATATGCAACAATTTATTGTTATGTTATAAAATAGGATTTCGGGAAGGGGTTCACACATTAGGGTTCGGCAGATCTTGGGGTTCCGGGGTTCGGGGTTCGGCCTCGGGACTCGGGGTTCGACGGATGCGTTCTCGGACTCCGGGGTAGGTCTTGTCGCATCGGGGTCTCGGTCATGTCGACGGTCGTGGCGTTCAGGGGGAAGCACTTGTCGCCTCCGGGGAGCAGGACTTGGTTCGGCGTCGGGGCGCGTCGGATTCTTCCGGGTCGGTGCCGTTCTTATCGTCGCGAGGGTCTTGTCGGGTCCGCGCCATCGAGTCGATCTTGGCGTCCGGGAGGGTTCGTCGGGGTTCAGGGTTCCGTGTCGAAGGCCTCGGCGTTCGCGAGTTCTCGGCGTCGGCAGATCTTGGCGTTCATCAGGTTCAGGTTTTGGCGTCCGAGGGAAGTGCTTGACGTTCCGAGGGATCGGTTCCGGGGTCTCGGACAACGGCCTTCGGCCTCCGAGAACGGGGTCTTCAACGTCTCGGCCACTGCTTCACGGAGTTCCCACCCAGATGTGCGTGGACTCGCTGTCCTGGGACGACCCGTGCCTACCGCACCTGCTGCTGCAGAAGCCCTCGACGGACACGTCCTCGTCGGTGAGCTCCAGCGTGAGGCCGCCCTTCCTGACGGCGACGCGCGCCGCGAGCTGCTCGATCTGGACCAAGGTGGCGACCTGCCGCGGAGGCAGTCCTCGTCGGTGAGCTCCTCGCTCAGGAGCACACGCGTGGAGCCGGCAACGGCTGCTGCAGACAGGGGAAGGACCGGCGGATGGGTTAGACGACGGAGAGGTGCGACGGCCGGCAGAGGACACACGACTGACGCCGGGGAAGAGAGGAAGGCCGAGCGGGGCGGTCGGAGGCGGGGACGGCAGGGGCGGCTCCGGCGGCGGAGACCGGCGGTTGGGCGCGGCCGGGCTCGCGCGGAGGCGAGACGGCGAGGGAGGGACGGTGCATCGGGGCGAGCGGGCGGCGCGGCCGCTGGGGGCGCGCCGGCGCGGCGGTGGGGGAACGGCCGGGCCAGGAGCGTGGTGGGGGAGCGACGGCAGGCAGCGGCGGCCGCTGCGGCGAGCTTGGCTGGAGCGGGGCGCGGGGCTCGCGGGCGGGGTGGAGCAGGGCCGCGCGCCGGCGGGCGGCGGGGCGAGGTGGTCCGGCGGGCGAGCTTGGGGCAGGGAGGGAGCAGGGCCGCGCGCCGGCGGGCGGCGGGGCGAGGTGGTCCGGCGGGCGAGCTTGGGGCAGGGAGGGAGCGCGGGCGCAGGAGGAGGGTGCTGGCCGCGCGCAGGGAGGACGGACGGTGGCGGGGTTCGGTGGTTGGCGGGGTGCAGTGGCGGTTGGTGAGGACGGAGGCGCGGCCGGAGGGCGGGTTGCGGCCGTCGGTGAGGGGCGAGGGGGCCGTCGCGGTCGGGGTAGAGGCGGCGAGCGGCTCGAGCGGCGGCGAGGGAGCGGCCAGAGCCCGAGCGGGGAGGACGGGGATCCGCGGCGGAGGCGGAGCCGCGCACTGCCGACGCGCCATGGCCGGGGGTGCGTGCGACGGGGAAGAAGGGCTGGGGAAGGACGCACGCGGGGGAGGTTGGTGGTGGGGCCCGCAGGCGGGATGGGTGCGTGTGTGGTTCTCCGGGTGGGGCAGGGGGCTGGACAGGGGGCTGGCGCGTGCGTACAGGGGTGGCTGCTGGGAGGTGGGCCACAGGGATGTGGGGCCCACGGGGCAGAGAGCCAGGGGGGGCGCGGGCCAGGTAGGGGTTGGTGGGGAAAAAAGGCCAAGCGTGTGTGTGGTGTGAGTTGTGTGTGTTGTGTGGTGGGAGGTGGGAGAGAGGGGTGAGGGAGAGAGGCTGACGTGGCAGGGGGTGATTGGAGGGGGAAGGAAGGAGAGGTGAGGTGTCAGTAGGGGGTTGGGTGGGGTGAGGTGGCCAGGGGGTGTGGGTAGGATAGTGGGTAGCTTTAGGAATTTAGGAGGTGGACCGATTTAAAAACAGGGGTGGTCGTTCGGGTCTACTCGGCCCGTTCGACTGCCCCACTAAAATAATTTAATATTTTTATTTGTTTTCAAATAGCTTTTATAACTAGTTTTAGACAAACAAAATATCCGGAACATCTGGGGGTTTGGCGTTTGAATAAGGATGAGGCGTTTAGAAAACAAAATAGGGTTTTCTGCAAATAGTTTTGTACAATCAGATGCAAGATGATGACGATGCTCAAATGCAAGGTGGCATGATGACATGAGCATGCGGTCATGATGATGCAATGCACAAAAACAACGCGATTTTCTAGTAGTGGTTTTGCGGGATGCCACACCACCCCTGTGCCCTCGCCTCGCCCTGGATCCGGCGGTAGCTCCCCGCCACACCTCTCCATGGGGACGCGCAGGGAAAATTCCTCTTCAAGTAACTCACCAACCTAGTTGCGTTGTGCCCCACTCAGCCTAGAGACGACTCATTTCATGGCGAAGGAACTTCTCTACTACTCGCCTGCCGAGGACGTGCAGGAGGAGTGGCAGGCCTGCCTCGCAGCCCTGATGGACGTAGCCTGGGGCATCCCTGGGGCGAGGGAAGCATGGTCGAGCGACATAGCTCACGGCGTGACCCCACCACCATGTCTCCATGTTGGGCTCGTGGCGTAGAGCTGCCAGCTGCGGCATACCCTGGGAAGATCCAAAGTCGGGTCGAGGTCGCCCGTTCGGCGGAGGACGCGTGGGTAACACAGGCAAGGCGCCGAGGTTGTGAAACCCGGATTCTCTAGGCCATCTCGGCTACAAGGATCCAAAACAGGGCGGCCCTCACCGGCGGCGTGAAGACTCGTAGCTCCAGCTGCCCTGCTCTTGCTAAGCACCTCCGCGGGGTGGTGTGGCCACCCAAGTTCAAGCCGCAGATGCCACCATGCTACGATGCCACCAACCCCACGGAGTTCCTACGGCTCTATACCACGGGAGTCGAGGCGGTAGGAGGTGAAGACCATGTCCTCACCAATTGGTTCCCCATGGGCCTTGGAGGGGAGGCTTGCACTTGGCTGCTGAACCTCCCTGAAGGATCCATTGGCTCGTGGTCCAAGCTCTGCGGTCTCTTTGTCGCCATGTTCGGAGATACGGACAGGCCAGTGTGCACCTGCGAAGACCCCTGGAGGGTGCACCAGGGCCCAAACGAGACCATGCGCAAATATCTATAGCGCTTTGACCAAACCCTCGTCAGAGTCACCAGGCCCCCCGACGTAGAGGTCATCGCGGATTTCACCGAAGGGGCCACCAATCCCCGGGTACTTGAAAAGATTGGTCACCATAGAGAGAACCTTTCAATGGTTGTCGAGCTCTTCACAGTGGCCGATTGCTATGCCAAGGTGGAAGCGGGAAACCTCTTTGCCCACAGCAACGATGGGCTGGCAGATGTGACCATGGAGCCAAAAGGAAGCACCGCCCGACACGCGGGAAAGGCTGCTAAGAAGCACCCCAAGGAAGGGAGCAGGCGACATGGGGAAGGTCGTACTGCACCTTCCACCAGAGGAAAGCCCTCTCAAGGCCGTATTGTGTCAAGATCAGGGATGTATGGTAGTAGCACGACATCAAGAGGTGGCGTGAACAAAGAAACAAGCACAATAGGTCTTGGCGCCCTGGTGCCCCGGACCAGTAGCTTCCACGAGGGACTCGGGAGCTAGCAAGGGTTGCGGCAGGGACACCGGCAAGCCGGTTGGGCTAAAGAATCCATGGAGCCAAGAATGCCTCTACGCCCCGAGGCCGCGCTAGCCACGCCATGGTTTAGCCCTCCCCAGGTGACTTTCAGTCCCCACTCTTTTCTGCTGGGTGATGTTTTCCACCCCTCGGGGGCAAGGTCTTGAGGAAGGGAACTGCCACTGTTGTTGACAATTTTTGTTTGCTTTTCTTGGAAACCGATTTGTTCTGATAGATGTTCCATTCTTCCCACGTGCTTGTTATGTTCTCGTCTATCCATCATACGAGCGGGGTCTGGGACAGTGTCCATCGCCAGTTCGCCCCCGTCAATTCTGGGGATCTAAAGTGTCGAGCTCTGAACTTGCGGACTAGCTCCCGCAATAAGTCACCTCACCCATGGTTCCCGGTGCTTGATACCCTCGCATGGTGTATAAACGAAACATGCCAGCACTGGAGACGTGGCCTGGCCAGGACATACTCGTCCTCTGTCAGGATCTCCAGAACATGTGATACCTACAATCCCCCTCGGGAGGATCACAGGCGAGCATGGGCCCCGCAGTGCTCTCCTCGAGAGGCCTACAGTGTGGCTCGTGACGCACTTCCCTCCGGCAGCCCAAATTTCTAGGACCTAATGCGTCGAGCTCTAAACTTACGGCCCATTCCTCGGTCGCAAGTTACCTTACCCACGGTTCCTAACGTCTTGTGAGGCACTTCCCTCCAGTAGCCGAAATCTTCAGGACCTAAAGCATCAAGCTCTAAACTTGTGGCCCGTTCCTCGGCTGCAAGTTACCTCACCCACGGTTCCTGACGGCTCGTGAGGCACTGCCCCTCCGCGGCCCAATCTTTCCAGGACCTAAAGTGTTGAGCTATGAACTTATGGTCCAATTGAGGCTATAAATTACATCACCCACGGTTCCTGGACTTTAAAAAACCAAAAAATCTTCATGCTAGCCATTGGCTCCCTCCTCGAGAGGCCAGTAGGTCCAGCATTTTCCCTATAGTTTTCTCCTTGAGAGGCTTACGGGGTGTCTCATGAGGCACTACTCCTCTAGCGGCCGAAAGCACGCAAAAACGAAAATCTTCGAGCTCTGAACTTACCACCCGATGGCGGTAGTAAGTTACCTCACCTGTGGTTCCTAACACTCAGAACCTACCACATAAGCTTTTTGCAGGTCTACACAGTCTACTCCTTGAGAAGCCTAGGGGAATGACAAACTCCCTGATAGAAGCATAAACATACACACGCGAGGCAGACACATTGGACACTTCAGGTCCATACACGGCCAACATGCCAAGGTTCCCCAAGACGGATGACAAATGAAAGGGCTTCTCGGGTGATGGCTCCAAAGCACTACCTTCAGGAGACCGTCAAGGAGATATGCCCTAGAGGCAAGTAATAAAGTGTTTTTATTTGATGTATCTCTTGATCATAATATGTTTATTGCCGTGCTATAACTATATTAAAACGAAATGTTAATACACGTGTGGTATGTAAACAACCAGGTCTCTAGTTACCTCTAGTAAACTAGCTCATTGGGCAAGTGATGATCTTATGGTTTCGAGATCATAGTGATAGTGCCGATTGACAATGAGGTCACATCATTGGAGAATGATGTGATAGACATCAACCCAAAGTTAATCACAATGATATCTAGTTACTTAAACATTCATCATTGATGTTAACAGAGAAATACCATGGATTATATCCTTCGACTATGAGATAATGCATAATCACTGTTTTGGAGGGAGACTTTGATGATATCAAGTATCAAGCCGTGAAAGGGTGATCATAAATGTATCATTTAGTTTCCTGAAGAAATGGGTTGAGGAGTTTTTATCAAGACCAGGATTTGTTAATCCAAGTAACGGATAGATACACGTGGCCAATTCGGTGATGTTGCATTAATGAAGATTGCAAACGTATGATTGCATCATGGAATGCAATAGCACGGGATGTAAATGAGTCCATCGGTAATGAGATCGAACACAAGTATGGAGATGCTTGATATCAAATATCGGATGTCCTAGGTATCGTATGGCAAAGGAAATAGGACTACGCAGTTAAGGTTCAAGCAATGAGATTCATCCTAAGGGCATGTGGATCATTATGGCCATCCAGGTCCCGATGTTGATCATTGATACAAGAGAGTCTTGGTCATGTCCATAGCAACTCTGAGCCGAAGGGTGGCACACTTAAGGGTGGGGACACTTTGGGATTGAACTGGCACCAAAGGAGAAACGAGAGAGAGAAACCGGAAAGGTTCTAGGTATTATCCGATGTTGATCGAAAGAGGTCCAAAAGGAGTTTTGGTGTATGAAATATACTAATATATGTTTTTTATATTAATTAATTGAATTAATATTAAAACATATTTTATTTTAGATTTTATGGGCATACTTATTGCTATTGGTCTGCTTCTAGAAGGGCCCAATAGGGTAGGCGCCTAGGGAGAGAGGGGAGAGGGGCCACCAGCCAAACCCTAGGGTTCCCAACCGTGGGCTGGGTCCCAGGGCCGGCGGCCGCAGCCATCCCCTGGCGGTGGTGACTTGGTGGTTCCCACCCCCAAGCCCTAGGGATTGCCCTAACCCCTCCCTACTATAAATAGAGGAGCCCCCTCCCTCTATTTTCATCCCAACAACAAGTTCTCTCCTCTCTCCCCTAAACCCTAGAGATCTCTCCATTAGATTGGATCCAGCCTCTTGGTTTAGTTCTCCACCTCCGCACTACCGTCGTGCGTAGGATAGTCCGGCTTCTTTCTTCTTCCACTGCTCTACTGGTTCGGATCCCGGGAGACATCCCTACATCGGACGTGTGTAGAGCTTCGAGGCGCAACACTTGGGGAACTGTATTCATCGCTATATGCCTACCTGCATAAGGCGTGCCACAGTCTTCAAGGGTATGAACTCCGTTCTTCATCTCCGTTGATTATGTATACATAGTATAAATCTTGGTGATCATGTTCGTATAGGGAGATTTCTTTTTGATTTTTCTGCTGCGAACCCCTTCAGTGCTATCTGAGCCAAATCTATGGGTAGACATGTCGTACGGATAGAACACATAGAAGTATGTGGGCGTTGATTCTCTAGTTGTGACCCTCTTTCGTGTTCTTGTCATATCGCGGGATGATTGATGAAGCGGTTCAGACCGAATTTACGCGTAATCTTACACGAGACTGGTTCCATGCTCAACATATGGCTTGTTTTGTATAAGTGGTTAGCGGGTGTCTGTCTCTCTTTAAATAGTGGATATGAATTTTACACCAGGAGGGCCCTGAAAAGGGAGCAAAGAGGCAATCATTGAATCAACATTGTGGCTTAACATTCATAGGTGGGAAGGGGTTTTACCATGAAAGCCCTAAAGCCGCATAAAACTTGCAAAAGTATAAAAGTAGATGCGTCTAACTTTGTTTTGAAGGGGCGTATGTCATGACATGGTAATGGTAAGTTTATGAAACAATTGTCCATTGGAGCTCTCGATAGAGATAAAGGTGCTTCAACCATGTCATGGAACCATGCTTATGAAGTATCTGTTTGCACATCTTGTTTGGCATAGTATACTAGTTATACGACGATAGCTAAATAGGATGATCCCTCACAAACTCCAATGATAGTGTTCCCCTTATGTGTGAACCACCAAGAAAGTTCTTCAGTATGAGGCAGTCCGTGACGATCGGGTATCAGACATACCTATGCTCGCATACAATGGGTGTAAGAAAGGTTACACTGCAATACACACGAGTTTGAGTTGGCGAGCCTAGCATCTGCAGACATGGCATCAGAACACAGAGACTGAAAGGTCGAGCATGAGTCACATGGAGATGTGATCGACATTCAGAATGTCCACCTATGGAGCTATGTCACTGGCCGTGATGATTGTAGGGTTCGCAGCATAGAAAACAAAAATTTTCCTACGATGGGAACAACTATGTACCAAGATCTATCTACTAGATACAAACAACGGGCGGATGTATATCCGTAGAGAACATACCCTTGAAGACCGACAAAGCTTAACGAGTCCAAACTCGTGGTTGATGTAGACGATCTCTTGCCGATCTCAAGATCGAGAGGAAGTCCTAGCGCCACAAAACAGCAGCGCATCTGTGCTCGCACACACGTTCGAGGCACCGAGCAACCTCCGCCTCCTCGCTCCAGCGATGCAGCGGAAGCACAACTCTTTCTTGCCGAAAAGCCACCGGGAACATGTATCTTGCTAGTCCGAGACCATGGGGGATAAATTCTAGAGGGGGAGAGAGATCCTTCACGAGGAGGTGTGAGTGAGAGAGAGGGAGGGGGGATCCTTTTATAGGGAGAGGGGGGGCACCCAAGGGGCCATGCGCCCAGCCATGGGGCTGCCCCCTCCCCTCCTTTCATTTATGTGGGTGGACACTCCACTCACACAAAAGCCTTTCAATTCCCTCCACTCAAAAACCCACTCAAATTCCCATTAAATTTCCACCAAATTTAATGCAAACTCTCATTAAATAAAACTCCTTTTATTTATTCAGAATTTTGTCAATTACTTTAATGACAAACATTCACATATAACCCCTTGGTAGTATTTCATTTCACATGCAGAAACACTTTCTGCAATTTCACCCGAAAACCCGTTTCGGTATCTAGTGAAATAAATTCCTGCGCTTGTTATTCTTTTCGGCATGAAACTTTTGCTCCAAATGGATGTCGGTGTCTCTTAAGTGTGTCACCCTACGGTTCGCGAATAATGCGGACATGATCGAGACCCCTCTCGGATCAATAATCAGAAGCGGGATCTGGAGACCCATACTGACTCCCACACATTCAACGATGACTTTCTTGTGATCGTCGGAACCTTTTACGCTCGTATCTTAATCCTTTTGTTTCGCGATATATTACATGTCAGAGATTCGATCATCGGTATCTCCATACCTAGTTTGATCTCGTTACTGACATGCACTCTTTTCTCGTTCCCGTGATATAACATTCTAGTGATCAAATCACTTGCTTGCAAGCTAATCAATGTGATATCACCGAGAGGGCCCAGAGCATATCTATCCGTCATCGGGATGAACAAATTCCACTCTCGATCCATGGGCCTCAACATAACACTTTATTAGTTCTGAATCCATCTTTATAATCACCCTGTTACGGTGTGACGTTTGATGTTATCAAGAAACTCTTCCGGTGTTAGTGATTGACATGATCTCATGGTCTAAGGATTAGGATCACTTCGTAAGTTGTTATAGCAATATAAACTCAATGACTTTGATCGTAATGCTATACTTCGGATGAATGTTCATCACACCATTACACTAATGTTGTGACCCCGTTATTAACAACATCCTATGTCCATGATCAGGAAACCTTGATCATCTTGTTAATCAACGAGCTAGTTTATGAGAGAGGCATAACTAGGAACTTCCTTTTGTTTATTAAACACACATGTATTAACGTTTCCGTATTAATACAATTATAGCATGCAAAATAAACATTTATCATAAATAAGGAATACGATAATAACCACTTTATTATTGCCTCTCGGGCATATTCCCTTCAGTCTCCCACTTGCACTAGAGACAATAATCTAGTTTGAAAACTTTGTGTATTGAACACCTATGGCTTTCTGGTGTTCCATATACACAATTGCAAGTGGTTAACATAATCTACGGAGCTGACGCTTCAGGTCCGTGTGTATTTGCATGTCTTTGCGTCTTCACGCATCACTCATTCTCCAATGAGATGGCATTGTATAAATTTGGTCTTTCGGTGAGACCTTTAGTTCCTTGGGGTTAAAACACGTCGATACTATTGTCATACAACATATCTTTAGTGTTAGCCCATTGCGAACCACACCTTAGTTTGATAACAAACTACTTGACACAAATTCCCTCCTTTGCTGCTACTATAGCAGTCATATACTTAGCCTTTTGTTGTAGTATTCGTCACAATGTCTTAACTTTGGAACTCTTCCAAATCCATCATGGAATCTCCTTTCCATTACATTGTGCCACCCATAGTTTAAATTGAGATAAACTTAATTTGTATCTTGTGACAAAACTAGTATCAATGTAACGCTTTACAATGAACTATTTGTAATTGTTTGTCACCTCTACACAAACATATTCTTAGTTCTTCCAAAAGATCATAAGAATATCCTCACTATCGTCCAATGATCATTTTATGATCCATTCTGGTATATGCTCATAACACTTAGAGCATAGGACATATCTGGATGTGTACATATCATGGTATGATTGATCAAAACATTCTCGTGATTGCACTCATCAAGTGTCAAAGCACTTGAATCTTGTTTCACTTATCAAGTGTCGATACACTTGAATCTTGATTCAATTCCTTTCCATGCGACAAAAACCGTTTCTTGTTGATTCTATATTGAACTCCTTCAATATCTCATATATGTATGTTTGGCACAACCATATTGGCGTTACAGTCTATCCACTATAGACATTCACGCTAAATATTCGGGTTTTGCCTAAGTATTTCATCGAAATGAAATTCTTAACCTTTGTCAATAAAATATACATCATTTCTAATCAACAAGATGTCCTCCACTTAATTTCTTGCAAATGCAAGCATCTTCATTGTCTCCTGATGAAAACTCTTTTTCATCACGGTAAAGATTCCAACTCCGCGATGCTTACTTCAACCATTGAAGTTTGCATGCCCTTTTTAGCATCCTTTGAATTAACAAAACCCTTTGGATCGTGTCATGTACACGTCCTAGGTAACCATTCTATTAGAAGAACTTTGTTTTGTTTATTCATCTACCATATACCAAAATATATGTAGTGGTTGCTACTTTAATCCGTCCAGACTAAATATCGCTATGAAAGATCAAATCTTGTCATAGTCAACTCCTTGAACATTGTCGTAAAAAATTTACGACATGTCGACTATTTCATAGATATTAAACATCCATGTCTGTTTCTTTATAGATCCAAATACGACCGATAGGTTTTTACACCTTTCCGGAGGGTCTTCCAAGTTCAAAACTTGATTTCTCGTGTATGGAACTATCACAGATTTTATGGCTTCAAGCCATTTGACGGAGTCAGGGCCCATCATCGCTTCTTTGCATATAGTCGGTTCATCATTGTCAAACAATAATTATTTACTCTCAAATCTTAGTATTTGATTGTTTATTCGACCGACTTGGTTCAATAGGAACTTAGATCTCCGTGACCGCAACATTTGAGGCACGTAATCCATGAGCATTCTGGCTGCCTCCGGAACATTTTCCGGCGCTGCGCAACTCAGCATATTTAAGGTTCGTTAACCTTATCAAAGTTCTATTGTCCTCCCACTTAACTTTTACGAAAAAATTCCTTTTTCAAGAAACTTCACGTTTCAAGCGACAAACCCTTTTGTCCTTGGTGTTATGGAGGAATAACCAATTGTTATTCGAAATAACCTACAAAGACATGCTCATCCGACTTCGGTTGTAAACATCTTACTTATGTTTAGCATACAAAAATTTAAGAAATGAGAACTTGGGTTTTACCCCAAACCATAACTTCCATGGTGTCATTTCACCGGATCAAGATGGAGCTCTTTTCAGTGTAAAAGCGGTAGTCTCTAAAGCTTTAATCTTTTAAAACATAATGGCAGTTTTATAAATAACACCTTTGATCCAACCATGTCAAACAAGGTTTCCTTACAAATCTCAAAACATTCCATATTCCTATGGTGTTTCAGGAGATGTAAATCTAGGTGTTTTGCTAAAATTGTAACTCAAATAAATCCCTTTTATGATAAAATCATAATTCATTTATTTTTCTTGTTACACTTGTAACTCAAATAAATCCCTTTATGATCAAATCATAATTCATTTATTTTTCTTGTCACAATGATTTTCACTTCATCTTGAAAGTCTTTGAACATTTTCAAATATTTCACACTTCTTTCTCATTAAGTGAATTATTCACTCAATTTCCGGAGAAAGTATATGAAGTTGAAACCCATCGCTTACGACTGCACATAATGGACTATATACATCGATATGTATAAATTCCAATATTTTAGTCGTTCGTTCTTCTTTGGCCTTTGAACGAAGTTTTAATTATCCCGAGGAAAGTCTCACAAGAGTCACTTGATCAAATCAAAGACTCCAAAAATCCATGAATATGGAGATTCTTCATGTTTTCTTTCCAATATAATTTAAACAGCGATGTCAATTCGTAAGTGATCTTTCAATCATTTGTCTTGCGACATTTTAGCATTAGGTTTTATGGATGTGATTTCTCCAACTAGATTTGTAAATCATCCATCTTATATGGAATACGGTAATTATTTGAACAACCTTTGTTCTCATAATACCTGATTTAAATAACAATTATTAAAACAAATCTTGAAGTCAAGCTTTGATGTCAACGAGAAATATAAACAACGGTTTGTTTGTTTTTGATGAACATCATCACATATTCTCTTGCTAGTTACTTAGGCCATTGTAGTTCATGAATTGCGTCGTTCCGTATGAAATTTCATACCAACCAATTCGGTATCCAATATCCAAGAACCACATTGTTTAACAAGCAAAGAATACAACCATAACATGTATATCATATATATACCTAAATTGGATATTTCCAATCTTTTCTTTTCTGCCAAGTATATTTTATAGATTCTCTTTCAGCATTTCCTTTTCCTTTTTAAAAGAATTTATCAACATCAAAAGTGACGCCATATACATGACACATAGTCCAAAGCATGTATATTCAAATAATAATACCTTTGGACTTGCACTTTGAAGTAGATCACCATCATCAAAATGATCGGTATTCTTTCAAAATCCATTCTTTAGTAATCTTTTAGTGTAGTAAACACTTTACATACATCTTCTATTCATCCTTATCATGACGACTTTCATGATCAAGCTACTTTAGCTTATAAAGGCGAATCGTGAGTATAACATTACTTTCCAAAACCCTTTTGGATGATTAGGATGTCTAGCATCTCCAACCTTCGCAAATTCTCATCCAATATGAGGACATATATTATACTCTATCATTTTGCAACCAAAACATTGTTTCAGATATCGTTATATCTGCCACACATGATGGTTTCTGAAACAATTCTTTCAGCTCCTAGATAAACTTGATATTAAAACAATCAAGAATCATGGACGCAAACATGATACTTAAGATACTAACACTGGAATTGTTACTCTCGATTTAATACCAACTATTAAATTTCACGGAGTAAATAGAGTTTGCTGAAAGTTTGCATTAGGACTTTAAACTTTATATTGACATTCAACACAATACGATACCAGTTCGTAAAGTATATATCCAGAATTCTATAGTTCTATTATCTCAATTACAACTATGCATAAGGTGGTGAATGAATTCCAATGACTACAACAAATTATGCAAATTCACTTTGATTTAATTTATGATAAATTGAGTTCTACTAATCCAAATTAGAAATGAACTCCCACTCAAAAACGACATCCCTCGTGTCTTTTTGGTGATTACATGAACCAAATCCACTACACCAAGTCCGATCATCACGTGAGTCGGTGTAGTTTCAAAGGCGAGCATCCATATGGTCATCATATCAAAACATATGACTCATGCTTAACCTTTCGGTCCGTGTTCCGAGGCCATGTCTGTACATGCTAGGATCGCCAAGTAAGAACCTTAGTATTCGCGTGTGTAACTGTCTTACACCCGAGATATGCTCGTGGATTCAAGTACACCCGATCATCACGTGATGTCTTGAAGCGACGAAACATTGTCGGTGCATACTTAAGGAAGAACACATTTTTATCTTGATATCTAAATGAGGGATCATCTTATTATGCTAATAAAACGCCAAACAAGCAATATAAGATGCAATCAAACATCACATGTTTATAAGTGAAATGATATGGTTCCCGCATATGATCTCCATCATGTGCACCATAATATGATCTCTATCATACCTTTATGTGTAAGGCCAAGGTCTATGGAACTTACACGCTATGTGTGTTGTAAGAGTATCATCTCATACTTCTACTTACAACATCACCATATCATAACACTAGCCCAGCAACAATCTAAACTAGACGTCTCTAATTTATCCATTGCAAGTTTTACGTGGCTTAGGGCTTTCGAAGATAGAACCGTTCTTACCTACGAACATGAACCACAACGAGGATAACCAAATTGTTGACAACTCGTTGCAAATTAGATATTGACTATAGTAGGAGAGACAGACACCCGCTAGCCACTTATGCAAAACTAGTTGCATGTCAAGCGTGGAACAGGTCTCATGTGCGAGGACATGTAAAGTTTGTCCGGGCCGCTTCATCCCACTATGCCACCAATATCCAAAGTACAACTAAGAAGCAATAAAATGATCATCATCGCCCACATACTCATATGTGTAATACCCGTGCAAAGTATCTACGCATAGATCCGGCTCTGATACCACTGTAGGGTTCGCAGCATAGAAAACAAAAATTTTCCTACGATGGGAACAACTATGTACCAAGATCTATCTACTAGATACAAACAACGGGCGGATGTATATCCGTAGAGAACATACCCTTGAAGACCGACAAAGCTTAACGAGTCCAAACTCGTGGTTGATGTAGACGATCTCTTGCCGATCTCAAGATCGAGAGGAAGTCCTAGCGCCGCAAAACAGCAGCGCATCCGTGCTCGCACACACGTTCGAGGCACCGAGCAACCTCCGCCTCCTCGCTCCAGCGATGCAGCGGAAGCACAACTCTTTCTTGCCGAAAAGCCACCGGGAACATGTATCTCGCTAGTCCGAGACCATGGGGGATAAATTCTAGAGGGGGAGAGAGATCCTTCACGAGGAGGTGTGAGTGAGAGAGAGGGAGGGGGCTCCTTTTATAGGGAGAGGGGGGGCACCCAAGGGGCCATGCGCCCAGCCATGGGGCTGCCCCCTCCCCTCCTTTCATTCATGTGGGTGGACACTCCACTCACACAAAAGCCTTTCAATTCCCTCCACTCAAAAACCCACTCAAATTCCCATTAAATTTCCACCAAATTTAATGCAAACTCTCATTAAATAAAACTCCTTTTATTTATTCAGAATTTTGTCAATTACTTTAATGACAAACATTCACATATAACCCCTTGGTAGTATTTCATTTCACATGCAGAAACACTTTCTGCAATTTCACCCGAAAACCCGTTTCGGTATCTAGTGAAATAAATTCCTGCGCTTGTTATTCTTTTCGGCATGAAACTTTTGCTCCAAATGGATGTCGGTGTCTCTTAAGTGTGTCACCCTACGGTTCGCGAATAATGCGGACATGATCGAGACCCCTCTCGGATCAATAATCAGAAGCGGGATCTGGAGACCCATACTGACTCCCACACATTCATCGATGACTTTCTTGTGATCGTCGGAACCTTTTACGCTCGTATCTTAATCCTTTTGTTTCGCGATATATTACATGTCCGAGATTCGATCATCGGTATCTCCATACCTAGTTTGATCTCGTTACTGACATGCACTCTTTTCTCGTTCCCGTGATATAACATTCTAGTGATCAAATCACTTGCTTGCAAGCTAATCAATGTGATATCACCGAGCGGGCCCAGAGCATATCTATCCGTCATCGGGATGAACAAATTCCACTCTCGATCCATGGGCCTCAACATAACACTTTATTAGTTCTGAATCCATCTTTATAATCACCCTGTTACGGTGTGACGTTTGATGTTATCAAGAAACTCTTCCGGTGTTAGTGATTGACATGATCTCATGGTCTAAGGATTAGGATCACTTCGTAAGTTGTTATAGCAATATAAACTCAATGACTTTGATCGTAATGCTATACTTCGGATGAATGTTCATCACACCATTACACTAATGTTGTGACCCCGTTATTAACAACATCCTATGTCCATGATCAGGAAACCTTGATCATCTTGTTAATCAACGAGCTAGTTTATGAGAGAGGCATAACTAGGAACTTCCTTTTGTTTATTAAACACACATGTATTAACGTTTCCGTATTAATACAATTATAGCATGCAAAATAAACATTTATCATAAATAAGGAATACGATAATAACCACTTTATTATTGCCTCTCGGGCATATTCCCTTCAATGATTGGGGGTGATGTCATGAAATGGGATCATGTGATCACTAAGACGAATGGAGGGATGTTCGCCTTGAGTGGGAGCCCTATTAATTTAATTTTATAGGCAAAACTTAAAACCTGTGCTCAGAATATTATGAACATGTTCTGAACTCTTTGCAAATCCATTGTAGATGTCTCACCCACCCACCTTCAACCTTAGCTCTTTCCTAGAGAAGGACAAGCAGAAAACCGATGGGACGAACTTCACCGCCTGACACCGCACCCTGAGAATCCTCCTGACCCCCTACAATCTCAACTATGTCTTAGAGACAGAACTGCCCGCCAAACCCGCAGACACCGCCACTAAGGACAAAAAGAATGGGTGGAAGTCCAAGGCGGATGATTCCTCCCTCATCCAGAGTGGAATGCTCTATGCCATGGAGCCAGAGCTTCAAAGGCGTTTTGAGAAGATGGATGCATTTGTGATCCTCGAGGATCTCAAAGCCGTCTTTGCTCCAAAGGCTCGGGAAGAGAGGTGTGAAGCTTCCGAGCTCTTCTTCTCTGCCAAGATGGAAGAGCATAGCAGTGTGAGTGAGCATGTGGTCAAGATGTCTAGCTACATTCAACGCTTGAACGCCCTGTATTGCAAAATCCGAACAAGCTAGCGATTGATAGGGTGTTGCAATCGTTGCCTCCTAAATAAAAAGCTTTCGTGATAAACTACAACATGCAAGGGATGGTTAAGATCCTTTTTGAGTTGTTCGCCATGCTCAAGACTACTGAGGTGGAAATCAAGAAGGATCACACAGTGTTGATGGTCAATAATACCACCAACTTTATGAAGTCAGCGGCGGCTAAGGGCAAGAATCCTAAGAGGGATGGCAAGAAAGTTGTCTGGTCCCCTAAGGACCCAAAGCCAAAGGCTGGTGTCGTGTGCTACTATTGCAAGGAAGACAGGTACTGGAAGCGCAACTGCCCCAAGTACCTCGATGACAAGAAAGTCGGCAAGTTTGACACAAAAGACAAAGGTATATGTGATATACATGTTATTGATGTTTTCCTTACAAGCGCTAGGAGCAACACCTGGGTATTTGATACCGGTTCCGTTTCTCATATTTGTAACTATAGAGCTTCATTGGGAAACCCCAAGAGGAAGGTATGATCTGCACAGCAGTAAGTCTTCCCTTAGTTATGAAACCAAGGTTATCGAACCAATAGGAGGAAGTAAAAGACTCCAAGGTGTTGCTAACAACTTGGAAACTGCAGAACACAAACTCAAGACTTTGCCCCAACGTACAATGAGGTTGTTCATCTCACCGGTTTGCTAAAAACAAAGGATTAAACGTATGGTGTGGAAGGTAACTATTGCTTGCAGGAAGTAAACAGTGACAGTAGATGATATATCAATGATAAAGATTTGACTGGGGTCCACGGTTCACTAGAGGTGCTCTCCTTAAGATAAATAACATAACATGCTGGGTAAACAAATTACAGCGGGGCAATTGACAGGACTAAGCAAGGAATAACAATGCAATACTAGACATTCATGATCCTATGAGATTTGATTGGGTATTACAACAATATACATAGACCGCCATCCAACTGCATATATGACTAGTAATCCACCTTCAGGGTAACATCTGAACCCCCTCCAGTATTAAGTTGCAAGCAACGGATAACTGCTTTAAGCAACGTGTGTAAAGTAAACAATACATTTGTTCCATGAACAAAAGATTGTTGTTTTCTCCCTAGTAGCAACAACACATCTACAACCTTAGAGATTTATTTCACTTCCCCAGATTCAATAGAGGTATGAACCCACTATCGAGCATAAATACCCCCTCTTGGAGTCACTAGCATCTACTTGGCCAAGATAGCTACTAGAAACGGAGAGCATGCAAGATCTCAAACAACACAGACATGATAGAATCAATAATCATAAGACATGATAGAATCAATAATCAATCTAACATAGTAATCTCAATATCCATCGGATCCTCGCAAACACAACATGCATGATTACAAATAGATGATCTTGATCATGAACGGATCTCACAAGATCTAAACATGATAGCACAAAGGAGGAGAAACAACCATCTAGCTACTGTATGGACCTATAGTCAAAGGGTGAACTACTCACGCATCATACCGGAGGTTGGCATGGTGATGAAGAAGGCCTCCGGGATGATCTCTCCCCTCCGGTAGGGTGCCGGGAAGATCTTTAGAGCCCCCCGATCTAGGGACAATGGTGGCGACGGCTACAGACTGTTTCATGGAGATCTGATCAGGTACTTAGGGTTTTGGCAGCACGGGGTTCATATAGGCGAAGAGGCGAGGCAGGGAGGCGACCAGGGCGCCCACACCATAGGGCGGCACACCCTAGGGTGGGCCCGCATGGCCCTAGGGTGTGGCGGCCCTATGGCCCCCCCTTCGGCTGCCCTTCGGTCTTTGTGTTCTCCTCGGTGAAATATTGACTTTGGCTTTTGTCCCGTCCAATTCTGAGAATATTTCCTTACTAGCTTTTTTGAAACCAAAAACAGCATAAAACAGGCAAATGGCACTGTGGTATCTTGTTAATAGGTTAGTCTCATAAAATGTATAAAAATACCTCAAAGTGTAGACAAAGCATAGCAAAGTGGATATTAAACAAGCATGGAACATCAAAAATTATAGATACGTTTACGACGTATCAAGCATCCCCAAGCTTAACTCCTGCTCGTCCTCGAGTAGGTAAGTGATAAAAAGAATAATTTTTGAGGTGACATGCACCATCACAATCATGATCAAACCATTTGCAAGCATTGAAAGATGGTATGAAAGTACTCTAAACATGAGCATGGAGGATGAAGTTCTAACAATAAGACATAGCAACTATGCTGCAACATGAAAGGATACAAGCAAAGATTCATGAATAACAATGCATTGAGAGACGTTTTTTTGTTTCACATATAGAAAACATAACATAGTGGCATTCGACTTGTCCCTCATGGAGTAGCAAAACATAAATGCATAGGACACCTTCAAAGTTCATAAGGGTGATTAGATACACATAGTTCAAGAACAAGCAATATCAATCAATAAGTTTTGGGACAATGCACATAGAACTAAGAATGACAACTATTCGCTCTTAATTGGTGCCTAAGGATAGAAGATGGAGACTCAATATAAAAGTGGAAGAAAGGCCCTTCAAAGGGAAGCAAGGATTTCAAGTTTCATAAAGAGCTTCCAAAAATTATGGTACTTGTTAGCTTTCAGCTCTCATTGCCCTTACCTTAAGAATCTTGAAATGATTAAGGTTAAAGTGAACAAAATATGGAGTATATGCTTGACAAAGTATAAGTTGGCAATCTCATGTCCCTTGAGTACGAGGGCCGTTCCACATGCTACTCATGTTAGTTAACGGTAAGTTTTTGTCATAGTAAGTATATGTGTATCATAGAGAACCGCCAACGGGGTATCCCTTGCCCCATGATACAGGAGCTATCCCATATCAAAATGACAAGGCAACAGACAATGAGCATCTCAGCAATCTTCTTATTTACCATGGGAAAATAGTGCTTTTTTCTCTTCTTTCCTCTTTTCTATCTCTCTCTTTTTTTATAAGAAGAATGCTTCATAGATTGCTCACTATGGTGATGTTGCAAGTTTCCACCATGATTAGGCATGTCTTAGGCTAGCGGTCCAGACGTTTCTCTAACAAATATACATAACTCCATGGACTTACAAGCTCCCCTTTTATTTCACACTGCCGACATCCATAAACAAAAGAGCATGATATCAACCGGGTAGATATTTACAGGTGTTGAAAGCGTTCCCCGTGACAGCACGGTTCTGCTAATTCCCAACTTATAAGTTCAAGCATATACAACATAGATGACACAATGGTTCAATTTTATTAGGGGCAAGAAAAATAAAGTGTGCCATCAAGTTTGTGAGAGCTTTGATCACTAATTTACACATAACAAGTTTAATTTGGAAGATAGACAAAACAAGAATATACTTGGAATGGTGTAACAAACCATGCATAGGAATTTATAGTGGACTCTTTGGAATAACTTGGTTTCTTTGGAGTTGTATGCATGAGTAGAGCTTACTCAATACAAGTGGAGGCTAGCAAAAGACTGGGAGCGACCAACTAAGAGATCTATAATGGCCATAATCATGCAGAGCGACAAAACATTATCAATCAAAGCATAAAGTGGTACCACAGGTCAAAAACTAAATGATCATAGAGGCTAAGGTGACTGGTTCATAGTCATAAAATGGTGTGAGCATGTGTCAAGTCAACCCAAACAAAGCATCAAAGGAGAATACCACAATACTATGCTTTTGTATGCTAAAACAACGCATGATTCTTTCGAGGCACATTAAGCAATCTCAATTGTTTGGAACAAGTCATGCTACAGCAATAATCACTAAGCATAAGGTCAAAACAACATCTAGCATGACATGATAGAGTCTAGGCCACAGTCAAAACAAGCTCCCTTTGTACCACTATAAGCAAGAAACTTTCTACTCCTTTCCAACACCAATCAACTTATTTGAAACAACGCAGGTAAAGCGGGGGTCCAACTACTTTATTCAATCAAACTAAGCAAACAAAAACCAAAAACGAAAAATAAGACGCTCCAAGAACAACACAACAGTGCATGAAACAATAAAACAAAGTGTCTAGAAAGTCTCGAGATTTTTATTGATGAATAAGGGGATGCCCAAGCTTTGACGCTTGTACCTCTTGAATATTTCTTGGGGTGACACAGGGTGGAATCAGCAAGCTTGAGCTTTTTTCTATTCTTCATCTCGTTACATTATTCTTCCCTTACACCTGAAAATTTTCCTTCATACAAAACTTCACACAATCTTCAGTAACAACATTAGTATATTCAAAAGATAATAAACCTTTGGGGTTTAGTTTAAAAACAGCAAAAAATTCATTAAAAACACAAGATACTATAGCAATTCCCTCAAAAATCTCAATTTACCAAAGAGAACTCAAAAGGAAATCAATAAAGAGGCAAATGCAAATAATGGCAGAAATCTGTCAAAACAGATCAGCAGGTAAAAATTTATTTTTTCGAAGACCTTATGTTGTTCAAATCAAAAGGTGTTTAACTAACAAAACTTATCTAACAACCTAGGAGATTTATTCAGAAAATTATAGCTCAATCCGACTTACAGAGAGATTTCACGAATTTTTATAGTGAAGCACAAAAATCTGTTTCGGGACAGCACTTCCCCAAATCTTACTTTCTCACATCCCAAATTTTAGATTTGGTACTTCATAGCATACATGGCATTGCATCATGATCATCATTGCAAAAATTCAGTTTGAAAAGGGTTTTGGCAAAACAACTCACTTGCAATTGCATTTTGACACCTACACTTGAATGCTCGGTTTTACCATGCTTCTGTTAAAAACAGTATATTTTGGTTGTTTGGATGGCCCAAGTGCGTAAAGGGTTCCTTCACGAACCCGTAGCACTTTGAATCGCCTCAATCGGAGCTTCGTAGCAAAAGTTATGGCAATCTGAATTTTATCTTATAATAGACAGTTTATGTCAGAAAATTTCAGTTAGGAAATTCACCAGGGAAAAGGAAAAGAAAATCAAAAAAAAGAAGAGAAAAGGGGGCGCCGGCGCAGCCAGCCGAGCCGCGGCAGCAGCAGCCCGCGCCAGCAGGAGCAGCAGCCCAGCGCCGCCGCCGCCTGCCAGCCCCGCTGACGAGCGGGCCCGCCCTGTCAGCCACAGCGCGTCGCTGACGCGTGGGACCCACACGTCAGCGTGTTCTTCCCCAACTCGCGAACAGCTCCGATTCCTCCGGAATCAGGCCGAATTCAAACTGTTTCTCCCCGAAAATCTTTGCCTATATCAATCTCTACGACCCCCTCTTCCAAACCCCCCAAAAATCGCCATCTACCCCGCCGCCATCGCCGAGAAATAGCTCGCCGGATTTGCGAGCCGCCGCCGCCACCTTCAGGCTCGGTAAGTGCCGCCCGTGACCCCCCCTCGCCTCGCATGCCCGCTGGGAGTCGCCACCGGCCACCGCTGACCCGCCTCCCCTTCTCCCCGCAGGCCACCGACGCCGCCGCGAGTCACCTCCTTGCCGCCCGCCACTCCAGCCGCCGGCCGCCGTCACCTGCACACGCGGGAGCCCACGCCGCCACCGCGAGGAGATCCGCCACCTCGCCCCTGACACCGTCCCACCTCTCGCCGCCGCCGAGGAACGCCACCGCCGTCGCCCGACCATCGCCGCCGCCGCTGCCAACTGCTCCGGTGAGCCTCCACCTCGCGCGCCTTCTGTGCCGCTCGATCGGCATCCAACGGTCCAGGACCGTTGATTAGTCAGCCCAGGGCGTCAGCGCCACGTCGGCATGGTCAAACGGTCAAGTTTGACTATTTCCTTTAATTTGATTTATTTTGGCAGATTTTAGGTGGAACTTGTAAAATTCATACAAAATAATCTACTAGGAAAAAAAATGCAAATAAAATATGTATGGATTCACTGTCTCATGTAGAATATTGTTGTACAGTTGTTTTATGCTTTTGCAGCAAGGTTTTGTGTTGGATAATTAAATGAGTTAATGTTCTTTTTAGAGTATTAAATTCATATAAAAAGTTCTACAACTCCAAAAATTGCAAATAAGATGTCCCTGAAATCAGTGGAACAAGAGGAATCTTGCAGTGAATTAAAAAGGTAGACTTACAGTATTGGAATTTGCAGAATATATATAAAGGCTTACTGGAGTATTTTAATTACTCAGGGAATTATATGAATCCTTTTTGAGTAATTCGAATTGCTACTGGTTCTATTTTAGGTTGCCTACACAGTGGATATTTTTCCAAGATTTTACAAACATTTTATTAGCAGTGGCTAAATAATTGGGTCCTAGCTCAATTGTTTGGGCATTTAAAATTGCATGCTTTGTTTTCTATGCACTTAAAATATTTTCCATGCATACATACAGTAGGTATACTGAATAAGAATATATGAAGATACTGTAGCAATGTTCAACTTGTCATGCATGCATCTTGTGTTGTCATTGTTTGTATATGATTGTGTATGGTTTGTTTATGTGATTGCAATTGTGTCGTGTAGATTGTGACGAGTGCAACGCTTGCTCGTGTGTGGATTTTTCGTTCGACTGCTACAGCCAAGGCAAGTAGATGCTACCTTGTTCATGATGTTGTCCTACTATTTCCAATGCATTGTCGTGTATTTTGTAGATACATGTGTAGGATATTACTATCGCTATGCTATGTCCTATTATGTGGTAGGTTTTTCCCTGTAGATGAACCACCGTTGATAGATGTGCTTAGCCATGCTATGATGAATGAGGGATGTGATACATCACTGAAGTTGTTTCTAAATGTGTTGGTTTGCGAAAACTAAAAACAACTTAATCAATGTATCTCCTGGGTGTGATGGGATTGATAATTTTGGTGGTATCATTGCGGAAAGGCACCTAGGTATCAAGAGAAAATGATTGGCTTCTTTATTTTGTAGCTTACGTGTACAACCATGTGCCAATAATGAAATGGACGGTTGGTTGGAATCAGTAGGTTGTGGTAACTCGAACCCTGTATCCAGAGATGTAGAAATTTGGTAGGTTGGACCGGTGCGTGTCGGGTTTGGGGAGCTACTTCTCGAACGGTCCCTTCTTGGACTTCTCCCTATCATCACCCAATATGAGAGTGGTGGTACGAGCTGGACTAGCCAAGTCACATGGGTAAAGTGTACTAACGCCTGCAGGGTGTATAAACTAATCGATTAGCCATGTCCCCGGTTATGTACATCTGAGTTGCTTGATATTGATTACATGACATGTTCTCGCTCATTCTAATTTCCTAATTGCTTTAATGTTGAAAGGTTAACTTAATTGGGATCTTTTCAAAGAAAATCAAAAACTGTTTATGAAAGTAGGCCAAAGGTATTTGCGAATGCAAGCTAGCCACAACTCCACTTGCCAAATATGCATGTAGATGTTAGCACTATTGTCTCCTTTAATAGCTCTACTTGCCATACATTCCATGTATTGACCCTTCGGGGCTGCTACATTTCATGTTGCAGGATATTCCGATTCTGAGTGATCGGTTTAGGCCACGATACTCCACTCAACACTTGTTCACTTGTGGGCAATTTAAAGAATGGAGGATTTATTCTATTATGTTGCTAATTGAATAAGTTGAGCTAGCCTTGAGCTATGACTTTATTGTAATAATGATACTCTAGATCTTCGTTATTTATGATACACGGATATTTTGCTATGTTATTCATCTTTATTCTATTGTGAGCCAATGAACCGATCCAGGTATTGGCATGTCACATAGATGCTACGGTCTTTTCAGAACTGTAGTGTTACAAGATGGTATCAGAGTCCGTGTGTCGACTGTAGGATCATGACCTAGGTTTGGATTAGGAAGCCATAGAAATATTAAAGCTTATATTAACTCTGTCTTTCATATTATGCCTTTCACTCTTGTAAATCTTTACCATATGCTATTCTCACACTTTCCTCTTTTAATTGATAGATGGGAGAAGTCAGGACTGAGTATGCAACGATGGAATCACCAACGCCCTTTGCAAGACAGTTGGCACAGCTCTCGCAGTCATTGGGATTGTCACTGCCCATGTTCAAGGGAAGAAGGCTGTACACCTATGGATATGGCGAGGACGCCTGGGAAATCACCACCTTCATCTTCAGGGATGCCACCTTGCTAAACCCTGTGCATCTGGTTTACACCAAGACATACTGCAACTGGGGACTTGGAATAAACTTGGCCCTGCATGAAGCCCTGTCACGCCAGTGCCATCGTGTCTGACACCTGCTGCCAGAAGACTCACCCTACCGTGACTACGGAAGGCGTGATGAGAACGGGAACGTTGTGATTACCCCGGGCGACAGGAACAATATGCCGCCCCATCGGAGGCACATAGAGGATATGAAAAGGGAGAATGGAGCTCTAGCTGGGAAAGTGATGATGGTAAAGGAGATAGCAGATTTTGCCAGCAATGGTATGGTGGTCCAGGGACATGAGATACAGACCTTGCATGAAGCTGTGGACGTTCTGAATAATGCACTGATAGGCAGGGATGCAGCCATAGCACAACTTAATGGGACCGTGCAGGAAAACAATCAGACCATACAACAGCTGCAAGGGACCGTCCAGGAAAGGGACCAGACTATTGAAGATATGATAGCCCAAATTGCCGCTCTCCAAGCACAGTTGAATCCATCCTCTGATGACAATAATAGAGATGATGGCAACAATGATAATGATCATGACAGTGGGAATGATGATGATGATGATGATGATGATGATGATGATGATGAGGACGAGGATGATGATGATGGAGACGATGATGGTGGAGGAGATGAAGCTGTTCCAGCCGCAGCAGAGGAAGAAGAAGAAGAGGAGGATCCAGAAGAGGTGGAATTTGAGGTTTCAAGTGATGACTCAGGAGAGGTGTATACTCTACCGCCATGGTTGGTTCGTGGACAGAAGCGCCAACGTATGAGTGCGAGGACCTACTCCAACCTCTTCATGAAGTAGATAGATGCCCACCAGTTAGTCTTCGTTATGTTAAATCGTTAGATTAAGTCTCGATCAATGTAAAACTTAAATTAATGTTAGTTTAAATTGTTTAGATGCTCCTATGTGTACTCCAAAGTTCCAGCATTATTTGTGCGAATTTTATAGAAGAGTTATGACAAGTTTTGGTTGATATCTGAGTTTTCCCTGATGTAGTTTTCTGCTGACACAGATGTACTGCACGAATTTTCATATTTTATTGGTAACTGGGAAAAATATGGAAAAATAGGGTTGGTTAGAAACTCTCTGTACTGTATATAAAAAAATCAGCAAAACTTCCTGACGAGTTTAAGTCAGGTAGAAAAATTCATGAACACTGTTGGACTATTCTGGCAGATTCCTGTTTTAATGCTTTGTTGGCCAATTGGTGTTGATAACTGTTGCCAACACTTATAAAACTATTTAATTTGATATATACTGCTAGGATAACCGCTGGGATGTTGCTGGATCGTTTGTTTGCTGATGTGCTGCTTGCTTGAGATTTTCTATGATTGCTTTGTTGTTGTTTGATCATAATGCATGGGTAGAATCCTGTTTTCGTAATTGATTCTTTCTAAGCTTACCTGTGTTGAACCGCAGATGCCTCCCCGTCGTCAACCTACTGAGTTGGAGCAGCTCATGGCGGCTCAGGCACATCTGACCCAAGTGATGACCCAGTTCATGGAAGCTCACAACAACAACAACAACAACAACAACAACAACAACAACAACAACAACAACAACAACAACAACAACAACAACAACAACAACAACAACAACAACAACAACAACAACAATGGGAACAACCAGCCTCAGGGAGATGCACTTACAAGGTTCCTGAGGCTAAGGCCAGCGAATTTCTCTACTGCAACGGAGCCGATGGTTGCTCTCGACTAGTTGTGTTTAGTGAATAAGGATCTGGTAACTGTTGGATGCACATATGCTGAGAAGGTGAGATTTGCTGCTCACCGACTGGAGGGACCAGCCACCTCATGGTGGGACAATTTTCAGATCACCCACCCGCTAGACACTGTGACTTGGGAAATGTTTGGGAAATGTTTGAGGACCAACCACGTTTCTTCAGGAGTTCTGAGCCTGAAGAGGAAGGAATTTCGCAACTTGCGCCAAACCAACCGCTCCGTGGCTAAGTATATTGAGGAGTTCAACAACCTGTCTCGTTATGCACCTGAGGATGTTGACACTGATGCCAAAATGAGAGAGAGGTTCCTGGATGGCCTTAGTGATGAGCTTTCAGTGCAGCTGCTAGTGGTTTATTGTCCCACTTTCTAGGAGCTTATGGACAAGGCCAGAATCTTGGAGGGGAAGCACAAGGAGGTGGAAAACCGCAAGAGAAAGAGCAACAATCACCATTCTGGCTCTCACCACAAGTCACGCACTTCTTATGATGGATACTCCAAGCATGGTGGAAGTGACCATGGGCACCATGGAAGCCATGACCGCCACAGCCATGGAAACGATGGTCATCGCCATGATAGACATAAGAGCAACCGCCACAGTCACAAGGGAGGACACACTCACCATTCTGGAGGACACAGTGGACATGACCGCAATCGTGACCGCAACTTTGTGAAGAAGGACCTGAGTGAGGTGACATGCTTCAAGTGTGGACAGAAGGGACATTATGCAGATAACTGTCCAGAGAAGAAGGGACTGAAGCCAGGCAACAACCAGAAGTCCACAGTGAACCACGTGAATGTGGAGGAGATCTCAGATGAGTCTAAGCTTGTGGTTGGTAAGTTTCCAATCAACACTCACCCTGCACTTATACTTTTCGATACTGGTGCATCGCATTCATTCATATCAAGGGCATTTGTGGATAAGTATAAGTTACCCATGGAGTCTCTGAAAGGGTCTATTAGAGTAAGCTCACCTGGAGGGGATATGATAGCTAGCGTGGGATGTCGCGACTTAACTGTGAGGATTGGAGCACACAATTTCATTGCACATCTGGTAGTATTGGAATCACAAGGTTTAGATGTAATATTGGGCATGGATTGGATGTCTATGCATGAGGGACACATAGATTGTGCACAGCGAGCGGTTTCTCTCAAAACCCCGGATGGTAAGAGGATTAGGTTCAAGTCATCTCTGCGACCGGGAAGATGTAATCTGAATTCTCTTAAGGGGGTTAGCATGGATACTGTGCCTGTGATAAAGGATTATCCCGACGTGTTTCCGGAAGAGCTGCCAGGGATGCCACCTGACAGGGATGTGGATTTTCTCATCGATCTGATGCCGGGAACAGGGCCTATAGAAAAGAGACTGTCAACACCCGGATTTTTAATCCCAGATGCCTGTTATGCCATACATCGCAATCCCAGGATTACCATTTTTGCGAGACATAATAGATTTGGATACCACAGTACATCATCCATTACAAACCATACATAAGGTCTTACACAAATAAGGATCTCATGATCCAGTTCTTAATACAACTCAAGCAGCGGAAATACGTAATAATAATGGTAGCGTAGGCGAAGCTCCATCTTCGGGGTCACAGGAAATGCTGACGATGGGAGATGATCCTAGTTGTCGTAACCTTCCTAGGGTCCATCATCCTGGTACTCCTCTTCATAGTCTGGCCACGGGAATAGCCAGGGATAAATCCATGAGTACTCTTTAAGTACTCGCAAACTAAGACTAACAGGTGAAGGGGGTTTTTGTAGTAGGACACTAAGCTCTAGGGTTGTTTTGCAAAAAGCTAGATTTACATTTACTAAGTTTAGAAACGAAGAAAGCTAGTTGAAGTTTTATAGAACCTAAGTGGGAACTTGTATTTCATATCACAACTCTGTTGTGGTTAAGTCAGAATCTCAATTCATTTCACAAGTCATTTTGAAAACCTCTTACGGGGGAACAGTATGGCCACTCCAACTGTCCATAACCGCGGACGCGGCTATTCGAATAGTTTGACACTCTACAGAGATTGTACACTTTCACCACAACATTCGATACATCCATCAGGAACAAATCCTGAATTCACCATACTCAGTATGCGGATAATCAATCCTAACCTTTTAATTACACGCCCTAGTATAAGCACCTCTCCTGTGAGTTTGGCCTCCCAACCATGACCAACTGTCATCTTGGGTACTGCATAGGTGGACAATCTTCACAAGGTAGCCGCAGCTCAGACCTTGGCCGTGAGGGAACTAATACTAAGGTATATAAGTTTCTAGTCAAGCCCTACCCAATTCTCGGATATTTTGGTTGTATGGTAAAATTGGAATGGTATCGCATCCAGACAACCATCAGTTTTATAAAGAGAGAATTCCTTATTTGTCCCTATCAAAAGTTTTAGTTCCTTATTTGGCCTTAGAAAATAAATTCTTCCCTATTTGACTTTGTATTTTTGTTTAGTTCCTTATATGACCCTCCCATCAATTCTGTTAGGGCATGCCGTTAACTTTTTCTTTCTTGTACCTATGCACCCCTGTCTCCTCAATTGACAAAGAAACTGGAAAAAAAGGCACACAAATACTCCCATGCCTTCATATGACTGGAGCCGTCTATGAAACCCATACAGGAACTAACATGCACCAATCAAGGTGAGGCTTACTCTCGCTCCATGTAACAAAATAGTGTGCGTCAGTATTTTGGTTGAACCAAGTTGATATACAACATACCTACAAAAAAGGTTGATATACAATATGGCAAGTTTTACTTTTATCTTATTGACGTGGATAGACTAGTTGCCACTAGAAAGCACGAGCTCATGTGAGGTAAAATTGGAATGGATGCCATGTGTGCCGATGTTTGGGCGCGAACATCCATCGGCTGGGTCAATACAAACGTGGCCATACCTTGATGCCGTTTCTTCCACGTCTATATGAACCATCACTATGCAGTCTCCTCACGTGCGGCATCTCCACCGGGGCAACCCAAACTGTCCGAAACTATCCGTTTGGGTCGGACCCGGTCAGTATGGGTAGGGGGTCCGGCTTTTCCGGCCAGCCGTGCCCAGCGGCGCGACCCATTTGTCCGCACTGGCCAGGGATTCATATGTTTGCAAATATTGTTATATAATTAATTTTTAGGATACAAATAAATTAGACTAGGAAATCAAATTGAAATAGTGCTTACATATAGATAGTTCAGTCTCACATGGTTGCTGTCCATCTGCAAAGTATGCGTCCGTCAATGACGATGGCAACTCCAAAAGCGGGTTGGACAAAACCTAAAAAGGACCGACAAACGTATCTCAGGCAATTGATCGAGCAGGTTTTGCGCATGCAGAGGGTGTCGCGTGCCCAGTCCAATGGCGGAGACCGAGGACGATGAGACTGCATGTGGAGCGGCCAGACAACTCCGGCAACGCGTGTGGCCTACGGTAGCGCTCGATATCGCGGGGGGAGGCATCGGCAGCAGCGAGTGGTGGCGGTGGCGGCAGCAAAGACTGCTCCTGCTTGAGATCGAGCGATATGGAGTGCGCGAGGGTTTGGAGGAGGAGAGCGTCTGCTGTGCCACTGGCGGGAGGGCCCAGGCAAATTATTGGGAGGACACCCCGCGTTGTCCGTGCTGTACGGGCCGCCGCAACCGAGCACCGGATTAGATGCATGGATAGGTCAGGCCGGACACGTTTTTTCAGATAGGTCGACAGGCGCTGCGCACGCCGCGCGCGTACTCGCGGGCAGTTTTGGACATACGCAGACCATTTTGGCCGCCCCGGTGAAGATGCCCTAAGCTAGCTAGGAGTAGTACGTACAAATTAAGAGCTAGAGCTAGCTGCAGTCATTGTTTTCAAACGATAATCGAGGACCAAGTTTTTCAATTAAACTCTTGTCTAACCAAGTGTACGTGCCTAATTTAGTCTTCGGTATATGACCAAATATGTTACATAGCCGTTGGTTTGTTTTTCTAAATTTTTTTGGTAACAAATACAAAGGGGCAAAAGTGTCTTTTTATCTTGCTATTTAACATAGTTAGTGCTCGGAATGAACTAGAGAGTCATATAAGTATAATTTTTTGACCAAGTGTCAAATAGGGAAGAAAAAGATTTTCAGGGCCAAATAAGGAATTCTCTCTTTTATAAAGGGCTAAGGCTCACGCCTCAACATTTTCATCACCAAAAATCCTCTGGTGTTCAGAAACACATGTCCAAAACATTTCAATAGAATGATCCATCATTCCAAGGTTTTCATAACCATTTTTACCAAGTATTCCCATCTATAGTTGATCAAGTTTTATGCTTAGCACAAGTATCTACAAGTGGGGGTAAGTACTAATGAGGGGTGGTAAACTAGTGGAGTTTAACTAAGTTCAATTTCATGCCTTAGGATGACATAAAGATTATCTAGCTTAGACCAAGTTTTATGCTCTTTATGCAACATTTAATTATCTTTCTAGAATCTACACTTCACTTAAGTAAGCTCTAAGTAATAGCTTTGATAAAGAAATAAAGTATAAAGCTTGCAAGTAAAACTAGGATTGGTTTATCAAGTGGGTATAACCACATATGCTTAAGGCATACGGTTGGCATGGTAAGGCTTGCTAAAGTATAATATCTTGCAAGTGTTAGCTTGCACATTCAACTAGTAGTATTAGGCTTGCATCGGTATCAGTATAAGCTTGATAAATTGCAAGTGTTAGCTTGCCTTGTGCAGAGCAGTGGTTGAAGTTCTTCTCGGCTTCTTCTTCGTAGTATCCTCCTTCCTCCTCGTATCCTTGGTCGGTACTAGCGTCTATAAATAAATACGAGTTACACAATCACCAAACAATACTTAACTACTTTCAATCATCACACACAAGGGTTCTATAGATGATCTAGCATCATCACTAACATTACAAGATTAAAGCTTGTTTTAATTTCTTTTATTTTTAGAAAAGTAATTTCTACTCAGTGAAAAACTACTTAAGATTTAATATTCTCCAAACCAAACATGGGATCATGTTGACACATGTCATCACCACACATTTCAGTACATGGGAATGTGATTTAAAGTGGTGTCACAATTTAATAAGATTTAACCTTTTATTTTAAATAAAAATAAATTACTAGAAATGCCTATGTGGCATTCTTTTATTACTTGAACATTATTTCTGTAAGTAAACCCAAATGTTTTTATATATTCTGAAAGGTATGGTCAAAAGTGATTTTTGAGAGTTGGAATCAACTCAAAAGCTATTATAGTTTCAATTTCAAAAATGTTTGAATGCAGAAAAGGTTCTGCCTTGTTATTTTTACCAAGGTTGATCTATAGATTCAAATGATTTGAATCCAACAGGCTTGGATTAAGCATTTCAAAACCTTTCTAACAAAATTGGTTTCATTCAATTTGGTTCACTGAATCGAGTTGGGTTGATTTTTGAAACTAGGTACAGAACTGTGTTTGAATGAAAATGGAAAAATCCAAATTCAAACAAGTGGGATGCGCGGGAGACGATAATGGGCCGGCCTTCTACGCACAGCGCTTACGCGGGCTGGTTAAGTGGTTGTCCCCATGCGTCAGTGAGACGGGGGGTGCAAAGCGGTATGGGGCAACGTGGTGCGTTGGATCTAGTTCTAATCCAACGACTATGGTTCATCGTCCACGTCGGGCAGCGCCGGCGAGACAGAACCCTAACGCGGTAGGTGGGGGTCATGGGAGGCTCACCGGGGCTCAGGCGAGGGTTGGCGAGGTGGTCGAACGACGAAGTCGACGACGGTGAACCTCCTGGTACCGGCAGCTTCTCCTGGGGCGGCTCCAATCGCTGGCTTCCTTCTTCTCCAGCAGCGGCGGGCTCCGGCCAAATTCCGGCGATGCGCTGCTCGCCTTGCTCTGGGAACGGGGTGGAACGATCAGTGAGGAGAGGGGAGTGAGATGGTGTGCTCAATTCGGCTGGGGGTCGTCTCCTTTTATAGGCTCGACGGTGAGACCGAACGGGATGGGCAGGCGACGGTGGCGACACGGCTACGGGCAGATAGAGGCATGGCCGAGGGTGGCGATCGATCGGTGGTCTCCTGGCAATGCTCTATGGCTTTAATGCGTGTTTAGGGGCGGTGGCAAACGGTCGAGAACACTCGATGCTCTGCGAGGTAGAGGCGGCATCTTCGGTGGCGAGCGGTGGCTACAGGGCACGGGCGGTGAAATGGTCATGTCTAGCGGTCTCCTGGGACGGTGGGGAGCATGTTGGCGGGCGACGAGGGCTCGAGGTGGTCTAGTTATATGGGAACGGCGTGTGCTCTGCAGCGAGGGTCGACATGGTCGACAGCGGCACGGGCGCGGCATTCCTGGCAGTTCTGACTGTTGTCTACGAGGCAGGGCTGGTCGAGAGGGGGCGATGAAGCATGGGCTACCTCCCAGACAAGGTTGGCACGGCTAGTTCTTCCTCTAGCCTGCTGTCCACACTGGGGTGACATGGGTGCTCTCGGCTGTTCACCATTGATGACATTGGCGAGCTCACAGTGGTGCTAGTGATTAGTTAAGTTCGTTGGATGACCTACTAAGGCTAGTGGTGTCCAGAGAGGGAACAAGTTAGGCCCAAAACACTGCACACTATAGCGTTTTGATTTTGTTTGATTTGAATCAGCAAGGTGTTTGATGAAATGGCTGCATGAATTCAAGTTTTGAATTTTGAAAAGATTTTTGGTGGGTGTGCTAGGCATGTGCTGGTGAGTCTGTAGATGCTTGGGTTTTGAAAGTTGAGCTTGTTTGGGTGGTTTTTGAAAAAGTGGGATCTTCCCATATGATATAGATTCAATTTTAAACTATGCATTTGAATGTTTCTGGATGATCACAAGGTGGGCCTTGATACTTTGTTATGAGTACTATCAGGGGGTGCAAAGATCCAAACAAGTTTCTATTAAGTTTTGAAAGTTAGAGACAGCCAAAGTAGGCATGGGAGTTAATTTGGCAAAGGTGACCATTCACTTAATTTGTTTGTTTTGATTTATTTGTCTTTGGGAAAAGTTTGGGAATTGTTTAGATGATGTTTATTTCACCTAAGCATCCTTTTACAAGCAAGGAAACACACAAGCAAGGTAATTAAAAAGAATTCAAATTGGAATGCATACACACATGCATGCTTTCATATTCTTATTTGGAAAAGTTCTTGTTAACCCTAATTTTGATGATTAGAGTTTGATGATCCAAGTTTCATATTTTTGGGATGTTACAAACCTTCCCCCCTTAAACAAAATCTCGTCCTGAGATTTGAAAAAGGACGAAAAAGATTACCTAGGATTTGAAGAGATCGGGAAACTCCGTCCTGATGTGATATTCGCGCTCCCAGGTAGCTTCCTCTTCCGTGTGGTTGCTCCACTGAATCTTGAGAAACTTGATGCTTCGGGTTCTGGTAGTTCGGAAAGCTTCTTCCAAAATACGGATGGGTACTTCGGGATAGGTCAGGTCATCATTGATCTCTAGAGTTCGGTGATCAATATTCTTGAATACTTCAGTCTTCTTCGGGACTTCGAGACACTTGCGAAGTAATGAGATATGGAACACATTGAGCATGGCTAACATCTCTTCGGGTAGTTCCAATTGATACGACACTTCTCCTCGACGGCTCAGAATCTTGAAGGGGCCGGTATATCTAGGGGCTAACTTTCCTTTGAGTTGGAAACACTGCATTCCCTTCAATGGCGACACTTTCAGATATACAAAATCTCCTATGTTGAAGGCGAGGTCTCGACGTCTCTTGTCGGCGTAACTCTTCTGTCGGGACTGGGTGGTCTTGAGGTGCTCACGAATCTTGTGAACCTTCGCTTCTGCTTCTCGTCGGATATCGGGTCCAAAAATCTAACTCTCTCCTACTTCCGACCAGTTCAAAGGGGTGCGACACTGTCTTCCGTACATAAATTCAAATGGGGCCATTTGCAAACTACCTTGATAACTATTGTTGTATGAAAATTCTGCAAACGGCAGACAATCTTCCCACTTAGATCCATACTCTAGCACACATTCTCTCAACATGTCTTCGGGTATTTGATTTACTCGCTCTGTTTGTCCATCGGTCTGGGGGTGATAAGCGGTACTGAAATCTAGTCGGGTTCCTAAACCTTCTTGGACTTTTTTCCAGAATCTCGAGGTAAATTGAGTTCCTCGATCAGATACGATGTTCCTGGGGACTCCATGCAAACTAACGATTCTAACGATGTATAACTCCGCTAGCTTCGAACTCTGATATGTGGTCTTGACGGGTAAGAAATGGGCGACTTTGGACAATCTGTCCACTATGACCCAGATAGAGTCATTTCCCCTACTAGAAGTAGGCAATCCGGTGATAAAGTCCATTCCAACGGAATCCCATTTCCATTCCAGAATCTGCAATGGTTGCAACAATCCAACGGGTCTTTGATGTCTGGCCTTGACTCGCTGACATATATCACACTTGGCGATATAACTTCCGATTTCTCTCTTCATCTTATGCCACCAAAATTGCTATTTCAAATCTTGATACATCTTAGTTCCTCCGGCATGGATAGAATAAAGAGTATCATGAGCTTCCTTCAGAATCACTTCTTTCAACTCAGAATCTACGAGTACACAAAGGCGTCCTTTGTACCACAGAACTCCTTCTTCATCTTCGGTGAATCCAGGTACTTTTCCTGTACCGATACGACGCTTGATTCCGTCAATACTAGCATTTCCTTTCTGCGCCTCTTTGATCTGGCTGATCAAAGTGGGTTGAAGTTCGATGCTAGCCAAAAATCCTTCACTCACTAATTCCATTCGAAAATCTTCCATCTCTTTGTGCAAGCTTGGTTGCTCCTTCAAAATCATGGAGTTCAAGCGGCACGGCAATCTGCTAAGGGCATCTGCTACCACATTGGCTTTAACAGGGTGATAGTGAATATCTAGATCGTAATCCTTGATTAACTCAATCCAACTTATCTGTCTCATATTCATCTCCTTCTGAGTGAATATATACTTCAGGCTCTTGTGATCCGAATATATCTCACAACGATTTCCCATCAGGTAATGTCTCCATGTCTTCAGGGCTAAAACTATGGCTGCGAGCTCGAGCTCATGGGTTGGGTAATTTTTCTCATGTTGTTTCAGTTGTCGAGATAGATAAGAGATAACTTTGCCTTCTTGCATTAGCACACATCCGAGACCGATCTTGGATGCGTCACAATACACGTCGAAAGACTTCGTGATATCCGGCATGATTAAGATTGGGGCTGAAATCAATCTCCTCTTGAGTTCTTGAAAACTCGCTTCACATTTGTCCGTCCATTCAAACTTCTTGTCCTTCTTCAGCAATTGGGTCATGGGTCTGGCGATACTTGAGAATCCTTCTACGAACTTGCGGTAATATCCCGCCAATCCGAGAAATGCATGAACTTGGGTTTGAGTGGTTGGGACTTGCCAATCTTTGACATCTTTCACCTTTGCAGGGTCAACGGCAATTCCTCCGGCTGAGACAATGTGGCCGAGGAATCCTACCTCCTGTAACCAGAATTCACATTTGCTAAACTTGGCATACAGCTGATGCTCTCTAAGGGTTCCAAGAATGGTCCTTAGGTGTAGCTCATGTTCTTCTTCCGATTTGGAATAAATCAGAATGTCGTCGATGAAAACAACGACAAACTTATCCAGGAAGTCCATAAAAATCTTATTCATGAGATTCATGAAATAAGCGGGGGCATTGGTTAATCCAAAAGAGATGACAGTATACTCGTATAATCCATATCTGGTGGTAAAGCCAGTCTTGGGAATATCCTCTGCGCGAATCTTGAGTTGATGATAGCCTGTTCTATGATCAATCTTAGAAAACACTTTGGCACTGGTCAACTGATCAAACAAATCTTCTATCTTGGGCAAGGGATACTTGTTCTTTATGGTGACATCATTCAACTTCCGATAATCCGTACACAAACGGTTACCTCCATCCTTCTTGTCCACAAATAAGACAGGTGATCGCCAGGGTGACGCACTTGGTTGAATTAATCCAAATTCCAGCATGGAATCCAGTTGCTTCTTCAGTTCTGCTAGTTCCGACGGGTTCATACTATAGGGTCTCTGGGCTATGGGTCCTGTTCCGGGGATTAGTTCAATGATAAACTCGATATCCCGGTCTGGGGGCATACCGGGCAAAACATCTGGAAATACATTGGGGTATTCACAGACTATCCGGACTTGGTCAATGGTAGGTTGGGCTATACTCTTGTTGCACTTGAATTGACGAGGTAAGGTTTCAGATATATGCTCGACTGATATTCCGGCTATACTGGTCATGGTGATGGCTTTCTTGGCACAGTCAATCAATCCTTTATGTTTGGACATCCAATCCATTCCTAGTACTACTTCCAAACCTTTAGTTACGAGTACTATCAGATTAGCATAAAAATCTATGCCATGGATTCGAATAGGGACGGTGAGACCGAACGGGATGGGCAGGCGACGGTGGCGACACGGCTACGGGCAGATAGAGGCATGGCCGAGGTGGCGATCGATCGGTGGTCTCCTGGCAATGCTCTATGGCTTTAATGCGTGTTTAGGGGCGGTGGCAAACGGTCGCGAACACTCGATGCTCTGCGAGGCAGAGGCGGCATCTTCGGTGGCGAGCGGTGGCTACTGGGCACGGGCGGTGAAATGGTCATGTCTAGCGTTCTCCTAGGACGGTGGGGAGCATGTTGGCGGGCGACGAGGGCTCGAGGTGGTCTAGTTAAATGGGAACGGCGCGTGCTCTGCGGCGAGGGTCGGCATGGTCGACAGCGGCACGGGCGCGACATTCCTGGCAGTTCTGGCTGTTGTCTACGAGGCAGGGCTGGTCGAGAGGGGGCGATGAAGCATGGGCTACCTCCCAGACAAAGTTGGCACAACTAGTTCTTCCTCTAGCCTGATGTCCACACTGGGGTGACATGGGTGCTCTCGGCTGTTCACCATTGATGACATTGGCGAGCTCACATTGGTGCTAGTGATTAGTTAAGTTTGTTAGATGACCTACTAAGGCTAGTGGTGTCCAGAGAGGGAACAAGTTAGGCCCAAAACACTGCACACTATAGCGTTTTGATTTTGTTTGATTTGAATCAGCAAGGTGATTGATGAAATGGCCGCATGAATTCAAGTTTTGAATTTTGAAAAGATTTTTGGTGGGTGTGCTAGGCATGTGCTGGTGAGTCTATAGATGCTTGGGGTTTGAAAGTTGAGCTTGTTTGAGTGGTTTTTGAAAAAGTGGGATCTTCCCATATGATATACATTCAATTTTAAACTATGCATTTGAATGTTTCTGGATGATCACAAGGTGGGCCTTGATACTTTGTTATAAGTACTATCAGGGGGTGCAAAGATCCAAACAAGTTTCTGTTAAGTTTTGAAAGTTAGAGACAGCCAAAGTAGGCATGGGAGTTAATTTGGCAAAAGTGACCATTCACTTAATTTGTTTGTTTTGATTTATTTGTCTTTGGGAAAAGTTTGGGAATTGTTTAGATGATGTTTATTTCACCTAAGCATCCTTTTACAAGCAAGGAAACACACAAGCAAGGTAATTCAAAAGAATTCAAATTGGAATGCATACACACATGCATGCTTTCATATTCTTATTTGGAAAAGTTTTTGTTAACCCTAATTTTGATGATTAGAGTTTGATGATCCAAGTTTCATATTTTTGGGATGTTACAAACCTTCCCCCCTTAAACAAAATCTCGTCCTAAGATTTGAAAAAGGACGAAAAAGATTACCTAGGATTTGAAGAGATCGGGAAACTCCGTCCTGATGTGATATTCGTGCTCCCAGGTAGCTTCCTCTTCCGTGTGGTTGCTCCACTGAATCTTGAGAAACTTGATGCTTCGGGTTCTGGTAGTTCGGAAAGATTCTTCCAAAATACGGATGGGTACTTCGGGATAGGTCAGGTCATCATTGATCTCTAGAGTTCGGTGATCAATATTCTTGAATACTTTAGTCTTCTCCGGGACTTTGAGACACTTGCGAAGTAATGAGATATGGAACACATTGTGCACGGCTGACATCTCTTCGGGTAGTTCCAATTGATACGAAACTTCTCCTCGACGGCTCAGAATCTTGAAGGGGCCGGTATATCTAGGGGCTAACTTTCCTTTGAGTTGGAAACACTGCATTCCCTTCAATGGCGACACTTTCAGATATACAAAATCTCCTATGTTGAAGGCGAGGTCTCGACGTCTCTTGTCGGCGTAACTCTTTTGTCGGGACTGGGCGGTCTTGAGGTGCTCACGAATCTTGTGAACCTTCACTTCTGCTTCTCGTAGGATATCGGGTCCAAAAATCTAACTCTCTCCTACTTCCGACCAGTTCAAAGGGGTGCGACACTTTCTTTCGTACATAAATTCAAATGGGGCCATTTGCAAACTAGCTTGATAACTATTGTTGTATGAAAATTCTGCAAACGGCAGACAATCTTCCCACTTAGATCCATACTCTAGCACACATGCTCTCAACATGTCTTCGAGTATTTGATTTACTCGCTCCGTTTGTCCATCGGTCTGGGGGTGATAAGCGGTACTGAAATCTAGTCGGGTTCCTAAACCTTCTTGGACTTTTTTTTCCAGAATCTCGAGGTAAATTGAGTTCCTCGATCAGATACGATGTTCTTGGGGACTCCATGCAAACTAACGATTCTAACGATGTATAACTCCGCTAGCTTCGAACTCTGATATGTGGTCTTGACGGGTAAGAAATGGGCGACTTTGTACAATCTGTCCACTATGACCCAGATAGAGTCATTTCCCCTACTAGAAGTAGGCAATCCCGTGATAAAGTCCATTCCAACGGAATCCCATTTCCATTCCGTAATCTACAATGGTTGCAACAATCCAGCGGGTCTTTGATGTCCGGCCTTGACTCGCTGACATATATCACACTTGGCGATATAGCTTCCGATTTCTCTCTTCATCTTATGCCACCAAAATTGCTCTTTCAAATCTTGATACATCTTAGTTCCTCCGGGATGGATAGAATAAAGAGTATCATGAGCTTCCTTCAGAATCACTTCTTTCAACTCAGAATCTACGAGTACACAAAGGCGTCCTTTGTACCACAGAACTCCTTCTTCATCTTCGGTGAATCTAGGTACTTTGCCTGTACCGATACGACGCTTGATTCCGTCAATACTAGCATTTCCTTTCTGCGCCTCTTTGATCTGGCTGATCAAAGTGGGTTGAAGTTCGATGCTAGCAAAAAATCCTTCACTCACTAATTCCATTCGAAAATCTTCCATCTCTTTGTGCAAGCTTGGTTGCTCCTTCAAAATCATGGAGTTCAAGCGGCACGGCAATCTGCTAAGGGCATCGGCTACCACATTGGCTTTAACAGGGTGATAGTGAATATCCAGATCGTAATCCTTGATTAACTCAATCCAAATTATCTGTCTCATATTCATCTCCTTCTGAGTGAATATATACTTCAGGCTCTTGTGATCCGAATATATCTCACAACGATTTCCCATCAGGTAATGCCTCCATGTCTTCAGGGCTAAAACTACGGCTGCGAGTTCGAGCTCATGGGTTGGGTAATTTTGCTCATGTTGTTTCAGTTGTCGAGATAGATAAGAGATAACTTTGCCTTCTTGCATCTGCACACATCCGAGACCGATCTTGGATGCGTCACAATACACGTCGAAAGGCTTCGTGATATCCGGCATGATTAAGATTGGGGCTGAAATCAATCTCCTCTTGAGTTCTTGAAAACTCGCTTCACATTTGTCCGTCCATTCAAACTTCTTGTCCTTCTTCAGCAATTGGGTCATGGGTCTGGCGATACTTGAGAATCCTTCTACGAACTTGCGGTAATATCCCGCCAATCCGAGAAATGCACGAACTTGGGTTTGAGTGGTTGGGACTTGCCAATCTTTGACATCTTTCACCTTTGCAGGGTCAACGGCAATTCCTCCGGCTGAGACAATGTGGCCGAGGAATCCTACCTCCTGTAACCAGAATTCACATTTGCTAAACTTGGCATACAGCTGATGCTCTCTAAGGGTTCCAAGAATGGTCCTTAGGTGTAGCTCATGTTCTTCTTCCGATTTGGAATAAATCAGAATGTCATCGATGAAAACAACGACAAACTTATCCAGGAAGTCCATAAAAATCTTATTCATGAGATTCATGAAATAAGCGGGGGCATTGGTTAATCCAAAAGAGATGACAGTATACTCATATAATCCATATCTGGTGGTAAAGGCAGTCTTGGGAATATCCTCTGCGCGAATCTTGAGTTGATGATAGCCTGTTCTAAGATCAATCTTAGAAAACACTTTGGCACTGGTCAACTGATCAAACAAATCTTCTATCTTGGGCAAGGGATACTTGTTCTTTATGGTGACATCATTCAACTTCCGATAATCCGTACACAAACGGTTACCTCCATCCTTCTTGTCCACAAATAAGACAGGTGATCGCCAGGGTGACGCACTTGGTTGAATTAATCCAATTTCCAGCATGGAATCCAGTTGCTTCTTCAGTTCTGCTAGTTCCGACGGGTTCATACTATAGGGTCTCTGGGCTATGGGTCCTGTTCCGGGGATTCGTTCAATGATAAACTCGATATCCCGGTCTGGGGGCATACCGGGCAAAACATCTGGAAATACATTGGGGTATTCATAGACTATCCGGACTTGGTCAATGGTAGGTTGGGCTATACTCTTGTTGCACTTGAATTGACGAGGTAAGGTTTCAGATATATGCTCGACTGATATTCCGGCTATACTGGTCATGGTGATGGCTTTCTTGGCACAGTCAATCAATCCTTTATGTTTATACATCCAATCCATTCCTAGTACTACTTCCAAACCTTTAGTTTCGAGTACTATCAGATTAGCATAAAAATCTATGCCATGGATTCGGATAGGGACGGCTTTGCAAATTTGCCTAGCCTTGGTGGTTGAACCTGGAATTTGGACGATCATAACATGCTTCAGTTTTGTTGGTTGAATCTTACTAGTGCAGGCAAATTCTTTGGTGACAAATGAATGCGATGCACCCGAATCAAACAACACTCTTGCAAGTACTGAATTAAGAGAAAACATACCCAGCACGACGTCTGGCGCTTCCTGAGCTTCTTCAGCATGCATGAGAAAAAGACGGCTGTTGCGGTTGAGCGAATTCCCTGGGGCAAACCTTCTTCCTGGCTGAACACGACGCTGCTGCTGAGCTGGGGCATTTGCATTGGGGGATGCGGTATTCTTCTTGTTGGGGCACTCGTTGGAGTAGTGACCCTTATTTCCACCGTCATAACAAGTCACTTGCGACTTGTCCTTTGCTGCAACAGGCACAACATTGCTTCCAGTCCTCGGGGAAGTGTTGGTGTTGGCAGTAGCATTGTTGTTGTTGAACTTGGGTGGGGCACGGTTGAAATTGTTAGAGTTGCCGGGGTTGTTGTGATTTCCTCCGGGCCTAGGGTTTCCACGGTTGGGATAGGTCGGATGGTTCATTGGGGGTCTGTTGGTTCTCGGGGCAAATCCTAGAGATGGGTTGGGGCGATACTTTGGGGTCTGATGGGTTCCTGGTTGATGCATCATGTGACGCTTGCGGTTCTCATTGGCTTGGTTGATCTTGTAGGGTTTCGTAGCATGGAAAACAAAAATTTTCTATCGCATACAAACAAACAACCCAAGATCTATCTACTAGATTGTAGCAACAAGTCGATGGAATGACTTACCCTCGAAGATTCCAAAGTGTTTAACGAGAGCGGATTCTCGTGGGTGATGTAGTCGTACTCTTCCCGATCTCAAGATCGCGTAGACGATCCTTCCGGCGCTGCGTTCCGGCAGCGCTCCCGCAGTCGGTCACACGTTCGGTACTCGACGAAGACCTTCCTCTCCCTTGTTCCAGCAGGCAGCGGAGGTTGTAGCACTCTCCTCGCGATTCCGGCAGGACAACGACGTGGTACCGGAAGTAGAGGGGAGATCTCGCAGGGCTTCGCCTTAAGCCGGAGCGAGTATGGTGGAGTATGAGAGAGTCCCTCGGTGTTCTAGGGTTTAGAGACACCAAGGAGGGGACAAGCCGGCGGCTAGGGTTTAGCTAGGCGGCGGCGAGTTGATGCCCTAGGGGCTGGCGGCGTCTTGGAGGCGGCGGCGGCTTGGGGCTAGGGTTTTGGAGGAGAGGTACTTGTGTGTCTAGAGGAGGGAGCCCTGCCCCTCCTTATATAGGTGGAGGGGCCGGCGGCCAAGGGGAGGGAGTGGAGTCCCTCCCCAACTCGGCTTGGGTGGTGCGCCGGCTTGGGGAGGAGGGACTCCCTCCCCAACTCGGTTTCAACCTCCTCCTCCTCTTTCCAAAACTTGCTGTTTGACTTTCAAACTAGCCGTTTGACTTTTCAATTTAGGATTTGAATAAATCCTTTATTTTGGACAGCGAAGACACTTAGTACATGATGCAATCATTCCAACTTGCAATGACACATTCATGTACCCCTTCCCCTCCGGAGTGCCGGACATTCTGGAACCTTCTAGAACATTCCCGATGAAAACACCGGAATCATTCCCGAACTCCGAAACGGGACTTTCCTTATATGAATCTTATTCTCCGGACCATTCCGGATCTCCTCGTGATATCCCGGATCCCATCCGAGACTCCGAACAACATTCGGTCTCTTTCTCATAATACCATAACTACTCAAACAACGTCGAATCCTTAAGTGTGTCTCCCTACGGTTCGTGAATTATGCGGACATGATCGAGACATTTCTCCGAACAATAACCAATAGAGGAATCTGGAAATTCATATGGCTCCCACATATTTCTACGATTACTTTGCGATCGAATGAACCACTTACATACGATACCAATTTCCCTTTGTCTCACGATAGTTTACTTATCCGAGGTTATGATCGTCAGTATCTCTGCATACCTAGTTCAACCTCGTTACCGATAAGTACTCTTTTCTCGTTCCCATGATATGTGATCCCTTGTGAGCCAGTCACATGCTTGCAAGCTAATTGGATGACATTCCACCGAGAGGGCCCAGAGTATATCTATCCGTCATATGGATGGACAAATCCCACTCTTGATCCATGTGTCTCAACCAATACTTTCCGAACACTCAATGCCACCTTTATAGCCACCCAGTTACGGTGTGGTGTTTGATGTCATCAAAGCATCCATCCGACAAAGGTGATATGCATGATCTCATGGTCGAAGGAATTAGGTTACTATGTATCAAAGCATATAGCAATTGAACTATTGAAATGACTTGATCTTTATGCTACGCTTATCTATAGGAGTATGTCCATCATATCATTCTCCTAACGATATGATCTCGTTGTTGATAACATCTCAATGTTCATGATAGGGAAACCACAATCATATATCAACCAACAAGCTAGTGATGTATAGAGGCTATACTAGGGACTTCAAATTAAGTTTACAAATCACACAAGTATCAATGTTTCCTTGTTAATACTATTATAGCATGAATGTAAACATTTATCATAAACACAAAGATATAATAATAACTACATTTATTATTGCCTCTAGGGCATATCTCCAATAGTCTCCCACTTGCACTAGAGTCATCTAATCTAGATTACATGGTAATATACCGAACACCCATGGCAGTTTGGTGTTGGTCATGTTTTGCCCTCGGGAGAGGTTTAGTCAACGGATCCGCCACATTCAGATCTGTGTGTACTTTGCAAATCTTTATATCCCCATCTTGGATATGTTCTCGAATAGCGTGAAAACGCAGCTTGATGTGCTTCAGCTTCTTGTGTGACCTTGGTTCTTGCGCATTGGCTATGGCGCCCATGTTATCACAGTAGATAGACATTGGGTCCAGCGCACTAGGAACCACACCCAGCTCTGTAATGAACTCTTTCATCCATATCGCTTCTTGTGAAGCCTCCGAAGCAGCCATGTATTCCGATTCAGTTGAAGATCTCGCCACAATGCTTTGTTTTGCACTCCTCCAGCTAACTGCTGCACCATTCAAAATAAATACGTATCCGGATTGTGATTTAGAGTCATCCGGATCGGTGTTCCAACTAGCATCGGTGTAACCATTAACAACGAGCTGTTCATCACCTCCATAAGAAAGAACCATATCCTTAGTTCTTCTCAAGTACTTAAGGATGTTTTTGACCGCTGTCCAATGATCCACTCCTGGATCACTTTGATATCTGCTAGTTAAACTAACAGCATATGCAATGTCGGGTCTAGTACATAGCATGGCATACATTAGAGATCCTATGGCTGAGGCATAGGGAGTCTTACTCATCCTTTCTCTATCTTCTGCCGATGTCGGACTTTGAGTTTTACTCAAGGTCGTATTGGGCAACATGGGCAAGAACCCTTTCTTGCTATCTTCCATTCCAAATCTCTTTAGAACTTTGTCCAAATATGTACTCTGTGACAATGATATTTGGCGCTTCGATCTATCTCTATAAATCTTTATGCCTAATATGTAAGCTGCTTCGCCAAGATCCTTCATTGAAAAACTATTATTCAAATGTTCCTTGACACTATTAATAAGGTCTACATCATTCCCAATCAACAATATGTCATCTACATATAGTATTAAGAATGCTACAGAGCTCCCACTCACTTTCTTGTAAATACAAGCTTCTCCATAAGTTTGTATAAAACCAAAACTTTTGATCACCTTATCAAAACGTTGATTCCAACTTCGGGATGCTTGCTTCAATCCATAGATGGACCGTTGAAGTTTGCATACCTTGTTAGCATCTTTAGGATCGACAAAACCTTTGGGTTCCATCATATACAACTCTTCATCAATGTCTCCATTGAGGAATGTTGTTTTGACATCCATCTGCCATATCTCATAATCATAATATGCAGCGATTGCTAACATAATACTCACAGACTTTAGCTTGGCTACTGGTGAGAAAGTCTCATCGTAGTCAAGTCCTTGAATTTGTCGAAACCCTTTTGCGACAAGTCGAGCTTTATAGACAGTAACATTACCATCAGCATCTGTTTTCTTCTTGAAGATCCATTTGTTCTCGACAGCCTTCCGGCCATCCGGTAAGTCCACCAAAGTCCATACTTGGTTTTCGTACATGGATCCAATCTCGGATTTCATGGCTTCTTGCCATTTATTGGAATCTGGGCTCATCATCGCTTCCTCATATGTCTCAGGGTCATCGGTGTTGTCCACCAACATGACACTCATAACGGGATCATACCAATCTGGAGTGGTACGAGTTCTCGTTGACCTCCGAGGCTCTGTAGCAACTTCAACCGAAGTTTCATGATCACCATCATTAGCTTCCTCTCTAATTGGTGCAGGCACCACAGGAACTTCTTCCGGTGCTGCGCTACTCGCAATTTCGAGAGAAGGTTCGACAACCTCGTCGAGTTCTACTTTCCTTCCAGTCACTTCTTTCGAGAGAAATTCCTTCTCTAGAAAGGATCCATTCTTGGCAACGAAGATTTTGCCTTCGGATCTATGATAGAAGGTATACCCAATAGTTTCCTTCGGGTATCCTATGAAGACGCATTTTTCCGCTTTGGGTTCAAGCTTGTCCGGCTGTAACTTCTTTACATAGGCTTCGCAACCCCAAACTTTAAGGAACGACAATCTAGGTTTCTTCCCAAACCATAATTCATACGGTGTCGTTTCAACGGATTTAGATGGTGCCCTATTTAAAGTGAATGCGGTTGTTTCTAATGCATAACCCCAAAATGATAGCGGTAAATCTGTAAGTGACATCATAGAACGAACCATATCTAAGAGAGTTCGATTACGACGTTCGGACACACCATTATGCTGTGGTGTTCCCGGCGGTGTCAATTGTGAAAGTATTCCGCATTTCTTCAAATGCTCGCCAAACTCGTAACTTAGATATTCACCTCCACGATCAGAACGCAGAAATTTAATCTTCTTGTTACGTTGATTCTCTACCTCACTTTGAAACTCCTTAAACTTCTCGAAAGTTTCGGACTTATGTTTCATGAAATAGATATACCCATATCTACTCAAGTCATCCGTGAAGGTAAGAACATAACGATAACCACCGCGCGATGCTACACTCATTAGACCACACACATCAGTATGTATGATTTCCAATAAGTCCGTAGCTCGCTCCATCATACCAGAAAATGGAGTCTTAGTCATTTTTCCCATCAGACATGCTTCGCATCTTTCAAGTGATTCGAAATCAAGTGATTCAAGAAGTCCATCGGAATGGAGTTTCTTCATACGCTTCACTCCAATGTGACCAAGACGACAGTGCCACATATAGATCGAATTATCGTTTGATTTCAAACATTTAGCCTCAATGTTGTTGATATGTGTATTTCCACTATCGAGATTCAATAAGAATAGACCATCTATCAAAGGTGCATGTGCATAAAACATATTACTCATATAAATCTAACAACCATTATTCTCGGACTTAAACAAGTAACCGTCTCGCAATAAACAAGATCCCGATATAATGTTCATGCTCAACGTAGGCACCAAATAACAATTATTTAAGTATAAAACTAATCCCGATGGTAGATGAAGGGGTAGCGTGCCGACCGCGATCACATCAACCTTTGATCCGTTTCCCACGCGCATCATCACCTCGTTCTTCGCTAGCTTCCGCTTATTCTGCAGCACCTGTTTCGAGTTACAAATATGAGCAACCGAACCAGTATCAAATACCCAGGCACTACTACGAGTACTAGTGAGATACACATCAATAACATGTATATCAGATATACCTTTCTTCTTGATGTTGCCGTTCTTCAAATCCGCCAAGTACTTTGGGAAATTCCGCTTCCAGTGACCTTCTCCCTTGCAGTAAAAGCACTCAGTTTCAGGCTTAGGTCCAGCCTTGGTCTTCTTCGCCGGCGTGGTAACTTTCTTACCACCCTTCTTGAAGTGTCCCTTCTGCTTAGACTTGCCTTTCTTGAATTTGGTGGTCTTATTGACCAACAACACTTGGTGCTCTTTCTTGATCTCCACTTCTGCAGACTTTAACATAGCAAACAGTTCTGGCAACTGCTTGTTCATGTTCTGCATGTTGTAGTTCATCACAAAGTTCTTGTAACTTGGTGGTAGTGATTGGAGGACACGGTAAATCCCCAAAGCATTAGGAATCACTATACCCAAGCTTTGAAGTTTGTTTGCGTGCCCAGACATCTTAAGCACATGCTCACTGACGGAGCTGCCCTCTTCCATCTTGCAGTTAAAGAACTTTTCAGAAGCCTCATAACTTTCAATTACCGCATGAGTCTCAAAGATCAATTTGAGATCCTCGACAATATCATATGGGTCTGAATTCTCAAACCTTTTCTGAAGCTCCGATTCCAAACCATACAAGATAGCACACTGAACTATGGAGTACTGATTCTTCTGAGCAAGGTAAACATTCTTTACTTCATCGGAAGCATCAGCTGCAGATGGGTCACCCAGCGGTGCATCCAGCACATAGGTCAAATTACCAGCTATGAGGACAATCCTAAAATTGCGGAACCAATCCGCGAAGTTGCTTCCATTGTTTTTCAACTTTTCTTTCTCTAGGAACGCATTAAAATTGATGGTAGGGGTGGCCATTGATCTACAACATATTTGCAATAGTTTAGACTAAGTTAATGACAAATTGAGTTCAAATTAATAATAAAGTTAATCTAGGTGAACTCCCACTCAAAACAACATCCCTCACATTGTTTTAGTGATCACACGAACCAAATCCACTACATCAACACCGATCATCACGAGAGTTGATATAGTTTCAATGGCAAACAATCGTCATGTTCATCATATCTACTATATGATTCATGCTTTACCTTTCGGTGATCCGTGTTCCGAGACCATGTCTGTACATGCTAGGCTCGTCAAGATCAAACCTTAGTTTCCGCATGAGCAAATCTGGCTTGCTCACGTTGTATACACTTGCAGAATCTAACACACCTGATCATCACATGGTGCTTCGAAACAACAAGCTTTAGCAACGGTGCTAACTAAGGGTGAACACTTTATGACTTGAAATTCATGTGCATGAGGGATCATCTTATAATGCTACCGTCGTCTACTAAGAAATACAAGATGCATAAAGGATTAACATCACATGCAATTCATAATATGTGATATGATATGGCCTTTCTTCTTTGTGCTTCCGATCTCCATCTTCTAGAACAAACATGATCTCCATCATCACCGACATTGCATCAAGGTCAATGACGCCTCTCCATGGTTGTCGTCCACCGGCTTCAACTATTACAACTACTTTGAATAGACACGCGGGTCATAAATTAAAGACAACCATATGGCTCCTGCCGGTTGCCAACTTACAATAAGGAACATTGCATACATCAAATATAATCACAATCATGGCCATATCACATCACTGCACACCCCTGCAAAACAAAGTTAGACGCCTCTACTTTCTTTGCATGTTTTACGTGGTTTGGGGCTTTCAATAAGTGTCGTTCTAACTTACGAACATGAACCACAACATTGATACTAGTATTGTTAATCACCCGTTGTAAATTGGATCTTAACTATGCTAGGAGAAACAGGCACCCGCAAAGCCACTTATGCAATACAAGTTGCATGTCAAGCGTGGAGCAAGTCTCATGAACGATGTCATGTAAGGTTAGCCCGGGCCGCTTCATCCCAACATACCGCAAGATGCAAAGTACACAAGAAGCAATCGACAATAAAAACATCAACACCCACAATGACCATTGTGTTCTACTTGTGCAACAGATCTACATATAGACACGGCTCTGATACCACTGTAGGGTTTCGTGGCATGGAAAACAAAAAATTTCTATCGCATACAAACAAACAAGCCAAGATCTATCTACTAGATTGTAGCAACGAGTCGATGGAATGACTTACCCTCAAAGATTCCAAAGTGTTTAACGAGAGCGGATTCTCGTGGGTGATGTAGTCGTACTCTTCCCGATCTCAAGATCGCGTAGACGATCCTTCCGGCGCTGCGTTCCGGCAGCGCTCCCGCAGTCGGTCACACGTTCGGTACTCGACGAAGACCTTCCTCTCCCTTGTTCCAGCAGGCAGCGTAGGTTGTAGCACTCTCCTCGCGATTCCGGCAGCACAACGGCGTGGTACCGGAAGTAGAGGGGAGATCTCGCAGGGCTTCGCCTTAAGCCGGAGCGATTATGGTGGAGTATGAGAGAGTCCCTCGGTGTTCTAGGGTTTAGAGACACCAAGGAGGGGACAAGCCGGCGGCTAGGGTTTAGCTAGGCGGCGGCGAGTTGATGCCCTAGGGGCCGGCGGCGGCGGCTTGGGGCTAGGGTTTTGGAGGAGAGGTACTTGTGTGTCTAGAGGAGGGAGCCCTGCCCCTCCTTATATAGGTGGAGGGGCCGGCGGCCAAGGGGAGGGAGTGGAGTCTCTCCCCAACTCGGCTTGGGTGGTGCGCCGGCTTGGGGAGGAGGGACTCCCTCCCCAATCGGTTTCAACCTCCTCCTCCTCTTTCCAAAACTTGCCGTTTGACTTTCAAACTAGTCGTTTGACTTTTCAATTTAGGATTTGAATAAACCCTTTATTTTGGACAGCGAAGACACTTAGTACATGATGCAATCATTCCAACTTGCAATGACACATTCATGTACCCCTTCCCCTCCGGAGTGCCGGACATTCCGGAACCTTCTAGAACATTCCCGATGAAAACACCGGAATCATTCCCGAACTCCAAAACGGGACTTTCCTTATATGAATCTTATTCTCCGGACCATTCCGGATCTCCTCGTGATATCTCGGATCCCATCCGAGACTCTGAACAACATTCGGTCTCTTTCTCATAATACCATAACTACTCAAACAACGTCGAATCCTTAAGTGTGTCTCCCTACGGTTCGTGAATTATGCGAACATGATCGAGACACTTCTCCGAACAATAACCAATAGAGGAATCTGGAAATTCATATGGCTCTCACATATTTCTACGATTACTTTGCGATCGAATGAACCACTTACATACGATACCAATTTCCCTTTGTCTCACGATAGTTTGCTTATCCGAGGTTATGATCGTCGGTATCTCTGCATACCTAGTTCAACCTCGTTACCGATAAGTACTCTTTTCTCGTTCCCGTGATATGTGATCCCTTGTGAGCCAGTCACATGCTTGCAAGCTAATTGGATGACATTCCACCAAGAGGGCCCAGAGTATATCTATCCGTCATATGGATGGACAAATCCCACTCTTGATCCATGTGTCTCAACCAATACTTTGCGAACACTCAATGCCACCTTTATAGCCACCCAGTTACGGTGTGGTGTTTGATGTCATGAAAGCATCCATCCGGCAAAGGTGATATGCATGATCTCATGGTCGAAGGAATTAGGTTACTATGTATCAGAAAGCATATAGCAATTGAACTATTGAAATGACTTGATCTTTATGCTACGCTTATCTATAGGAGTATGTCCATCATATCATTCTCCTAACGATATGATCTCGTTGTTGATAACATCTCAATGTTCATGATAGGGAAACCACAATCATATATCAACCAACAAGCTAGTGATGTATAGAGGCTATACTAGGGACTTCAAATTAAGTTTACAAATCACACAAGTATCTTTCCTTGTTAATACTATTATAGCATGAATGTAAACATTTATCATAAACACAAAGATATAATAATAACTACATTTATTATTGCCTCTAGGGCATATCTCCAACAGTCTCCCACTTGCACTAGAGTCATCTAATCTAGATTACATGGTAATATACCGAACACCCATGGCAGTTTGGTGTTGGTCATGTTTTGCCCTCGGGAGAGGTTTAGTCAACGGATCCGCCACATTCAGATCTGTGTGTACTTTGCAAATCTTTATATCCCCATCTTGGATATGTTCTCGAATAGCGTGAAAATCTTTATATCCCCACGCGTCAGTGAGATGGGGGGTGCGAAGCGGTATAGGGCAACGTGGTGCGTTGGATCTAGTTCTAATCCAACGGCTCTGGTTCATCGTCCACGTCGGGCAGCGCCGGCGAGACAGAACCCTAACGCGGCAGGTGGGGTCGTGGGAGGCTCTCCGGGGCTTAGGCGAGGGTCGGCGAGGCGGGCGAACGACGAAGTCGACGACGGCGAACCTCCTGGTACCGGCAGCTTCTCCTGGGGCGGCTCCAATCGCTGGCTTCCTTCTTCTCTAGCAGCGGCAGGCTCCGGCCAAATTCCGGCGATGCGCTGCTCGCCTTGCTCCTGGAACGGGGTGGAACAATCAGTGAGGAGAGGGGAGTGAGATGGTGTTCTCAATTCGGCTGGGGGTCGTCTCCTTTTATAGGCTCGACGGTGAGACCGAACGGGATGGGAAGGCGACACGGCTATAGGGAGATAGAGGCATGGCCGAGGGTGGCGATCGATCGGTGGTCTCCTGGCAATGCTCTATGGGTTTAATGTGTGTGTAGGGGCGGTGGCAAATGGTCGCGAACACTCGATGCTGTGCGAGGCAGAGGCGGCATCTTCGACGGCGAGCGGTGGCTACAGGGCACGGGCAGTGAAATGGTCATGTCTAGCGGTCTCCTGGGACGGTGGGGAGCATGTTGGCAGGCGACGAGGACTCGAGGTGGTCTAGTTAAATGGGAATGGCGCGTGCTCTGCGGCGAGGGTCGGCATGGTCGACAGCGGCACGGGCGCGACATTCTTGACAGTTCTGGTTGTTGTCTACGAGGCAGGGTTGGTCGATAGGGGGCGGTGAAGCATGGGCTACCTCCCAGACAAGGTTGGCACGGCTAGTTCTTCCTCTAGCCTGCTGTCCACACTGGGTGACATGGGTGCTCTCGGCTGTTCACCATTGATGACATTGGCGAGCTCACAGTGGTGATAGTGATTAGTTAAGTTTGTTAGATGACCTACTAAGGCTAGTGGTGTCCAGAGAGGGAATAAGTTAGGCCCAAAACACTGCACACTATAGCGTTTTGATTTTGTTTGATTTGAATCAGCAAGGTGTTTGATGAAATGGCCGCATGAATTCAAGTTTTGAATTTTGAAAAGATTTTTGGTGGGTGTTCTAGGCATGTGCTGGTGAGTCTGTAGATGCTTGGGTTTTGAAAGTTGAGCTTGTTTGAGTGGTTTTTGAAAAAGTGGGATCTTCCCATATGATATAGATTCAATTTTAAACTGTCATTTAAACTATGCATTTGAATGTTTCTGGATGATCACAAGGTGGGCCTTGATACTTTGTTATGAGTACTATCAGGGGGTGCAATGATCCAAACAAGTTTCTGTTAAGTTTTGAAAGTTAGAGACAGCCAAAGTAGGCATGGGAGTTAATTTGGCAAAAGTGACCATTCACTTAATTTGTTTGTTTTGATTTATTTGTCTTTGGAAAAAGTTTGGAAATTGTTTAGATGATGTTTATTTCACCTAAGCATCCTTTTACAAGCAAGGAAACACACAAGCAAGGTAATTCAAAAGAATTCAAATTGGAATGCATACACACATGCATGCTTTCATATTCTTATTTGGAAAAGTTTTTGTTAACCCTAATTTTGATGATTAGAGTTTGATGATCCAAGTTTCATATTTTTGGGATGTTACAGAGACCATATAAGATGGATGTGGATGAGCTGAAGGAATTAAAGAAACAGCTAAAGGAGTAGTTGGACAAGGGATTTATTCAACCTAGTTTGTCGTCATGGGGTGCACCTGTCCTATTTGTGGAGAAGAAGGACAGCAGCAAGAGGTTAGTGGTGGACTATCGCTCGCTGAATGAAGTGACCATCAAGAACAAATACCCCTGCCGAACATAAATGATTTGTTTGATCAACTAGAAGGAGCAAAGGTGTTTAGCAAAATTGATCTGCGATCAGGCTATTTCCAATTAAAGATCCGGGAGGAGGACATACCAAAAACTGCTTTCACTACTAGGTATGGTTTATATGAATACACGGTTATGTCTTTTGGACTAACGAATGCTCCGGCATATTTCATGACCATGATGAACAAGGTATTCATGGAGTACTTGGACAAGTTCGTGGTTGTGTTCATCGATGACATACTGATATATTCCAAGGACGATGCTGAGCATGAGAAACATCTGCGACTAAATATGGAGAAGCTGAGGGAACACAAGCTGTATGCCAAATTCAGCAAGTGTGAGTTTTGGCTTAACACTGTTGGGTTTCTTGGACACGTGGTGTCAGGAGAAGGAGTCGTTGTTGATCCAAGCAAAGTGACTGCAGTAACTGAGTGGGAAGCGCCCAAGAATGTGGGCGATATTCGGAGCTTTTTGGGACTTGCTGGATATTACAGGAGGTTCATTGAAAATTTCTCCAAGATTGCTAAGCCGATGACGGAACTTCTGATGAAGGAGAGGAAGTTTGAGTGGACAGATGCGTGTGAAGCCAGCTTTCAGGAACTGAAGCGTCGACTAGTGACCGCACCTGTCTATGTTTACTTGATCTTCAGAAGGATTTCCAAGTGTACTGTGATGCCTCTCGGCAGGGACTTGGAGTGTGCTGATGCAAGATGGGAGAGTGGTGTCATATGCCTCGCGACAACTTAAACACCATGGGAGGAATTATCCCACGCATGACCTGGAATTAGCATCGGTTGTGCATGCGCTCAAAGTATGGAGGCATTACCTAATGGGAAAACACTGCGATGTGTACACCAACCACAAGAGCCTGAAGTACATATTTACACAGAAGGAACTGAACATGAGGCAAAGGAGATGGTTGGAGCTTATCAAGGATTATGATATGAATCTGCAATACCACCCAGGAAAAGCCAATGTAGTAGAGGATGCTCTAAGCCGGAAGGTCTATGCCAATGGATTGACTGTTGGGGAATTGCCCGAGGATTTGTGCAAGCAATTCAAGGAGCTTAGACTGGAGGTGGTGTCAGAAGGATATTTGGCAGCAATGGAAGTCCAACCAACGCTAACATGATCAGGAAGGCTCAAGTAGGAGACAAGGAGATGGAAGAAATAAAGGAAAAGATGAAGGAGGATCGAGCAAAAGAATTCCGCGAGGATGAGCAAGGAACCTTGTGGTATGGAGATCGTTTGTGTGTTCCGAACAATCCGGAGATAAGGAAGTTGATTCTGCAGGAAGCTCATGACTCGCCGTATTCCATACATCCGGTCAATACGAAGATGTATATGGATCTAAAGGATAGATTTTGGTGGAACAACATGAAGGGAGACATCGCCGAGCATATTGCCTTATGTGATGTTTGCAGCCGAGTGAAGGCGGAACACCAGAAGCCAGCAGGATTGCTACAGCCATTGCCCGTGCCGGATTGGAAGTGGGATAGAGTGGGAATGGATTTTATCACAGGATTGCCCAGGACCAGGTCGGGATACGACTCTATTTAGGTAGTGGTCGACCATTTGACCAAGGTAGCCCACTTTATACCAGTGAAGACAACCTACACGAGTGCAAGGTTGGCCAAGATTTATATGGACAGAATTGTGTGCCTGCATGGAGTTCCCAAGAGCATTGTATCGGATAGAGGCACCCAGTTTACATCACATTTTTTGCGCCAGATGCACGAGTCATTGGGAACTAGGTTGGAGTTTAGCACAGCGTTCCACCCTCAGACTGATGGACAGACCGAGAGGCACTACTAGGAAAACGGCTATAGGTAATCAGCACATCCGTGTCTCACATGGTTGAAGTGCCCCACGGCTAAAACAGGCGTGGCTCACCTGTGGGCAGTGCCCTACTAGTAACTAGAACAACCGTGGCGCACATGACTATAGTGCGCCACAGATGTGTGTGGGCCAGGGCCCTGTTGGCCGCACGCCAAACATCTGTAGCGCACTACAGTCATGTGCGCCACGGTTGTTAGTGTCATCTGTGGCGCACATGGGGGTGCGCTACGCCTAAGCGCACGCCCCCCTCTGCTGTGAAACGGCCACAAACATCTGTGGCGCACTCGGCCTAGTGCGCCACGGGGAGTAGGATCATCCGTGGCACACATGGCATGGTGCGCCACAGATGTTTGTACTCCCTGTGGCGCACTAGGGCCGTGTGCGCCATGGATGTGTCGATTTTTTTAGGACAGCACTTTATGTGCACATGTGTGACCACACATCCACCACCCCACACTTCACTTTCCCCTTCTTCTTCCTCCTTAGATCTAGTCGGGATATTCTCCTTCCCACCTCAATTTCTCCACCCATTCACCATTTTTAGCATGTAAAACTTGCTTTGGATGTTACATAAGTAATAGAGGAGGTCTCCGGTCTCTCATCTCCTTCTCCGGTCGACGCGCGCACCTCTCCTTTCCATATTTTCTCGCGATCGGTCTCTCATCTCGGTAAGTTGTCCATGTAAGGATGTGTTCATGTGTATATGGATGATGTGCGCATATGTATGTAGATGATCGATGCTCATGATGTGTGTATGTGGAGAGGATGTTCATATGTGTGTGTGTATATGGAGAGTATCGATGATGCTCATGCATGTGCGTATGGAGAGGATAATGATATGTTCATGTGTGTATGGATCGGTCTCGATCTCTCTCTCTTGTGTTTGTATGTGAACAAGTTGCCATTTGTTTTGCCAAAATGTTGATTCATTTCCATTTTGGCAAGACTTTGGCATTTTGCAAAGGTCCTAATTTTAGGATAGGTCATGCCGAAATTTTCTATCGACCATTGCATGCATGCATTCATTATGTGGTTCTAATAGACTTCAAAATTGTACCGTGTACACCGTGCAGGCAAAAATGGTCCGTATAATGAGCGAAGGCATTGTGGCTAGATTTTTGAAATGTGCGACGGCCGACATGATACGAAATAACAAGACAGATATAAGATGTCCGTGCAGAAGATGCAAACTCAACTGGGTGATCGACCCAGATTCCGGGAATCTGCAGGCGCACCTGCTCCGCCATGGTTCCATGGATGGATACACTCGTTGGATAAGCGATGACGTAGATGATGGAGACGGTGAAGGTGGCCAACATGAAAATGATCATCATCACGGCGAGAACGGGCGAGATGATGAAGAGTCTCCTGGAGATGGTGAAGGTGCGTAAGCAGACTGGGATGATGATGATCTAGATGCCGGAGGAGCAGACGACGATGGAACAACGTCAGGCTGGGTACGGGACCCTTATGTGCAAGAGATGCTTCTCAAGCAGACGAGTAACGCCAGGGCTGCCGCTAGAGAGAAAGCCAAGCTTGCGCAACTTGAGAAAGACGCGGTTACTCCATTGTATGAAGGATGCAGGCCCGATGATACCCGGTTGAATGTAACGCTCAAGGCTATGGAGATGAAGGCAAAGGACAAATTGAGCGACGCAAGCTTCGACGATATGATGGCATTCTGGAACGATCGTCTCCCGGAGGGGAACACATGTCCAACTAGTATCAAGGATGCCAAGAAAATCGTCTGTCCTCTCGATCTACCGCACGTTAGATATCATGTATGCATCAATGATTGCATCATTTATCGGGGCGAGGATGCGGACCACATGTCCTGTGTGCGGCGTGAGTCGATACAAGAAAGGGAAGAAAGCACCTCGAAAAGTGGTATGGTACTTTCCTATCACTCCTCGTCTGCAGCGCTATTTCGCGGACCCTAAGGAAGCGAAGCTCATGCGATGGCATGCGGAAAGGAAGAAGCCAGGAGATGATGATGACCCCGAAAAGGATGAGCTGCTGATGCACCCTTCAGATGCTAGCCAGTGGAAAGCATTGGACCTCGAATTCCCAGAATTCGGTGGAGATTCGAGGAACATCAGGCTTGGTGCGAGGACCGATGGACTCAATCCGTTCGGTAGCCAGAGCAGCACGCACAGCACTTGGCCCGTGTTTGTATGGATGTACAACCTCCCTCCATGGTTGTGCATGAAGAAGAAGTACATACAAATGAGTATGCTAATTCAAGGGCCGAAACAACCTGGTACCGACATCAATCTGTATCTCGGGCTGTTGAAAGAGGAGCTAGCCACGTTATGGGAATCTGGAGCCAATACTTACGACGCCGTTGCACAAGATTATTTCACTATGAGAGCCGCGTTGGTCACTACGGTGCAAGACTATCCAGGTTGCGGGTATATCTCGGGGCAGGTTATCCAAGGATTCTGCGCATGCGTTAGGTGCATGGATAACACAAGCTATCTCCAACTAGAGAAAGATCCAGGGTCATCGAAAACCGTGTTCATGGCGCACCGGAGGTGGCTCGGCAAGAATGATCCATGGAGAAAACGTGGAGACCTGTTCGATGGCAAATCAGAGACCCGAGGAATCCCAGAGCGTAGGAGCAGCGAAGAAGTGGAAGAATTGCTGAAAAACTAGAAAGATTGTCCTAAGCCTGGAAAGAAGCGAAAGAGGCAGCAACAAGACAAGCCGCTGATGAAGGTATGGAAAACAAGGTCTGTTTTCTGGGAGTTGCCATACTGGAAGTTTCTCCACACGCCTCATAGCCTCGACATCATGCATATCACGAAAAACGTGTGCGAGAGTCTGGTCGCCACCATAATCAACATGCCAGATAGGACGAAAGATGGTCCGAAAGCAAGGCACGACCTGATATGCTTGGGTATCCGGAAGGAGCTTCACGGAGGACGCACTACTCCTGATGATCAGGAAGATGACGATGATCATGAGTCGGAGACGACACAAGGTCGTCGGGAGGGTAAAAAGTTCAAGAAGAACGAATATTACTGCCCTCCTTCTTGCTTCACTCTAAGCCAGGATGAGATCAAACAGTTTTTCAAGTGCCTTCTAGGAGTCAAATTTCCTTACGGCTACGCGGGCAAGATAAGCAGATACCTAGACGAGGCGAAGCAGAGGTTCAGTGGCATGAAGTCTCACGATTGTGCCGTGCTAATGACGCAGGTACTTCCGGTCGCACTAAGAGGGATAATGGACGAGCACGTCCGTGAAACGTTATTAGGCCTATGCAAGTTTTTCGACGTCATCTCTAGGAAGTCGATTGGCTTGAATCAGCTCGGAAGGCTACAGGAGGAGATCGTGGTGATACTATGTGAGCTTGAGGTCTACTTCCCACCCGCATTCTTCGACATTATGGTGCATCTACTGGTCCATGTCGTGGAGGACATCGTACAACTCAGGCCGATGTTCCTCCGCAGCATGATGGCGTTCGAAAGGATGAACGGACACATCAAAGGATACGTTCGCAACAGGTCCCGTCCAGATGGAAGCATAGCCAAGGGCTTTCTGGCCGAAGAGTGCATCTCTTTCTGCACGAATTATCTAGACATCGAGAACCCTGTCGGTCTTCCCGTCAACAGACACCTTGGCAAGATCGACGGATCTGGTCACCGAGAGGGTCGTCGCATACTGCATGCAGACTTCGATTTTCGACGCGCAGACTTTGATCGAGCAAACCTCGTCGCGCTACAGCATTTAGAACTGGTCGATCCTTGGGTACAGAAGCACAAAAGGTTAATCGAGAAGAAGTACAGTGACCGGGGCATACAGAGGACGCAGGGATAAATAATCAAAGAGCACAACTCAGATTTCACGCGTTGGTTTAGGCAGACGCTCCTTGATAATCCCCCGCGCTCGCATTCTTCTGACACGAAAAATATCATATTCACCTTGTCGCAGGGACCGATGCAAAACCTGGTGACCTATCAGGCGTATGATATCAACGGCTACACATTCTACACGGAGGAAAAGGACAACAAGTGTGATTATCAGAACTCAGGCGTAACGTCGGAATTCTACACCGATGACAACGTGAAGGAAATATTCTAAGGAAGAATCGAGGAGATCTGGGAGCTCGACTACTGTGGAGAAAAGGTGTCAATGTTCCATGTTAGATGGGCAAAGAGCGTCGAAAGAGAAGACCGGTATTTCACAACCATGGTTATACCCGAAGCAGCCAAATCCAAGGCCGCCGGTGCAAACGTGGCCGCGAAAAATGAACCGTGGGTACTGGCTACCAAAGTGGACCAATGTTTTTTCATTACCGACCCGACAAAGCCTAGCCGTGTTGTCGTGAGGAGAGGAAAAAGAAACATCATCGGAATGGATGGAGTCGCCAACGAGCAAGACTTCGACCAGTACGGCGATCCAAAGATTGAAGATGACAACGACTACGATGCAGCAACATACATCACAAGAAGAAAAGGACAACCCTACCCAAAAAGGTAGCCCGTTCGAAAGAAGAAACATTAAAGTGCCGGGGCTAAATTATTCAACCGCGACAAAGAAGGGAAAAAAGATTGTAAAACGCTAGCTCAAAAAATATTGTAAAACGCGTGGTCGAAAAATATTGTAAAGTGCGGGTGGTCGAGTAGGGCCGTGCCCGATTCATATTATTATGGACAAATTATTATAAAATTTAGTTATACTTTAAATCATATTATTTGTACCACTTTTATGACATATATTATCACTTTTGGGAATTTTTGGAACATTTAAAAGTATTTATAAAATAAAAACAAAACAAATATGACATATATTACCACTTTTGGGAATTTTTGGAACATTTAAAAATATTTTTAAAATAAAAACAAAAAAGGGGGGCACCAGGATTCGAACCTGGGTGCTCTGAAGTTTAGAATAGAGCAGTGGGCAGAACCAGTGGGATAGGATAGTGATTCTGTTAGATAGTGGGACGCTCCTTTCTTATACAATTGCTGGGGGAGATAGGCGTAGCGCACTCTGGCATAGTGCGCTACGGATATCTGTAGCGCACTATGCCAGAGTGCGCTACGCGTATCTGTGCCTTATCCACTTTCACGCAGGCACACGTCGGCCTCATCCCCATTCTCAACCGCGCCCACCGCCACCGTTGTCGATCCCGATCCCGAGCCCCGCCGCCGCTCTCTCCATCCACCGTCTCGCCAGCCGCTGTCGCTCGAGGAGGAGGCCGTGGAGCAGGAGGAGGCCGTGGAGCAGGAGCAGGAGGAGGACCGCCGCCGCTCGAGGAGGAGGCCTTCCGCCATCGTCGTCCGCCCGCCTGCCCGCCATCGTCGTCCTCATCTCAGAGGTCAGCGTCGCCCCTCCCCTCTCTCCCTCTCTCTCCCTCTCTCCCTCTCTCCCTCTCTCCCTCTCTCTCCCCTCTCTCCCTCTCTCTCTCCCTCTCTCCCCTCTCTGTTCGTTGTTCCTGAGCTGCGGATAATAACTCGGGTTTCCTGTCAGAGCAAACAAGCATTTGACATGGTATGATGTAGATTGCGGTGATGACGATAAACCCGACATGATAGGTGGTGATGTGCTGTAAATTTTGTAATAGAATGATCCCTGTAGCTAATTTTTTCTCTTGAAAACAGTTTTCAATTTTGTTGGTGAACTCATTGTGTGCTCATTGTGTGCCCATGTAGCTTCTTCTCATTGTTTTGTAAAAGAATATAGGTGGATTGATTGAGTTAAGCAGTGGATTAACGAAACCCAGTTGAATGTACAATGAATTAGAAGTGGTGGAAAATCAGTTTTTTTTGTTGTGTGTGTGTGTGTGTGTGTGTGTGGGTGGGTGTGGGTGTGGTGGCATGAACCGGCTAGTCAAACAGCTTGAGTTGGATTTAGCAGGCTCAGCTTTTTGTGTGTGAGGTGTGAACTCGTCTGTGGAACCCTGACGGTGCAAGCAAGAGTACATTCTTGGTTTAGTTGTTCGGTTTGAAATTCCCTCTCCTCTCCTGTCGGTTGTCAGCTGCAAATGCAAGACCACCTTTACAATACTGCTAATGACCGTGTCAGCTGAGTTGAATAGTAACCTTTACAATACTGCTAATGACAGTTGTGTGCAGTCTTCGGATCTGATTATTGTGTTGTGTGTGAATGTGGCATGATTCTCTATACAAACATTCCTGAAACTAGTTTTGGGCCAGAAAAACAAATGTCTCTGCTGGTGGCAAATGCTATACATTCCTGGACAAGTCTGACTTGAAATTCCCTTCTCCTAGTTGAGTTGAATAAGAAACAATACGGGTTAGCGGTGTTGAGCTTTCACCGGATTTTGTGCCCATGTAGCTTCTTCTGATTCTATTGTGATGTAGTTTTGTAAATAGAATGATCTCTTAGTTCTGTGAGTTTCAGCAAACTTCTTCATCTTGTTTTGAGCTTTCAATGGGTTTTGCTATAATATTTTGAGCATATGATCCTTTTGCCGAATAGTGACCTGATCTATTATATAGTGGACCATGAAACCACTCAGGCATCTTAATATTTCTTTTTTAACTGCATATAGTAGCCAGCCTAAATTGTTATTGTTTATACATCTGTGGTGGTGCTGTTGTCTATACTGAAACCTGAAACCTGTCTAGAGTAGTGGTGCTGCTGTCTATACTAAAACCTGAAACTGCTGAAACCTTTATGCTTGCTGCTGTGTGTACTATTTGTGAAACATGTGTGTACTATTTGTGCAAACCTGTGTGTACCATTTATTGTGTGCTAGCTATGTTGGCCATATATATGCAGGTTCTTGTATGAAATGAGTCCCGATTTTTGCCGGAATGTTGATTAACTTCCGTTTTGGCAGAAATCGGGTACTCCTAGTTTAATAAAATTAGCAAAGGTCATGCCGGATTTTTCCGTGCATTTAACCAACTATTTGTTTTTTATTAGTGCAAAGATGTGTGACAACGACGAGGCTGGATGTTCTAAGCGCATCAGCGCTGAAGGAGAACTCAGACCTCCGAATAAACAATTGACATTCTGGGAGGCGGCCCAGCGTCTAGAAGACGATGAAGAATACCATCCCCAGGAGAGCGAGGATGATGAGATGGAAGACGCGGAGGAAGAAGCCGAAGGAACGGCGGACGATGAAACCACTGATGGCGGCGAGGGCACAGGGAGTGGTAGCAACCCTCCTAAGAAGAAGAAGAAGAAGAAGAAGAAGAAGAAGAAGAAGCCGAAGGACCGGCGGCCGAACACGGTCGGCACGGTCAGGGAGGAAATTACCGAAGTGAGCCCATCAGGGGTTCCTTTGGAGCCCGTCCTTGTCGTCAAAGGGTACGGTGGGCAAGTGGCGGCGATCACCCGGACAACCATCTCGATCAACACCGAGAATCTCCGGCATAAAGATAATGGCCACTTGCGCACACTCCTCTTCGAGAAGCTGCACCCAAGATACAAGTTCCCCGCTAAGTATCAGAACACAAATTATCATGGGAACGAAGTAAACAAATCCGCCCTCACAAAGATGAGCACCGCCTTGGCCAGCTGGAGAACCCGGATAAAGAAGAAGATCTATAAAGAAGGCAAAAGTCTCGAGGAGATCCAGAAGATTGACCCACAGATCACCGAAGATCAGTTCCGGGAGTTCAAGGAGAGGTGTGAATCCGAAAGAGCCCTGGCCAATAGTAATCGGGGAAAGGTGCTACAGGCGATGAATATAGGTCATCACCATCTCGGATCTGGTGGATACAGAACCGTGGAGGCCAAATGGAATAAGGAGGACGAAGAGTATAGATCCAAGGGGATAGAAAACCCCTTTGCTAAATTCGAACCCGGGCAGGTTTGAAACTTCATCAGGGCCCGTTACCATGTGGACCCCAAAACCAAACAACTCACCGCGGATCCTGCGGTGAAGGAATTTGAGGAAATTGTGGTAAGTATAATCTAATTACCGCGGATCAACACGATTGCAATCTAATCGATGATCTAAATGATTCACTGTTACTTCTTCTGCAGGAGGAGGAAATTGTTGCTAGTCACGGATCCCAGGGTTCCTCATCCCAGGGGTCGACGGCGGCCACCCGGTGGGATAACCCTTTTAACAGGTCGATGAACCGGGCCAAGAAAATAGAGCCGGTTACGAAGAAGCCATCGTCGGCTGGCCGTCTGGCCGGCCTCGGGGATAAGAATTGGGTGGATCATTTTGGTCCACCGCCGAGGACGCATGTGGCGCCGTCGGGAAGGAGCGAGGAGGAAAACCGAGAGGTTCAAGAACTTAAGGCACAAGTGGCGCGGATCCCGCAGATCGTCCAAGACAACCTGGCAATCACCCTCACGTCCTTCCTGCCTACCTTGGTGGAGCCAATAGCGAACTGGAGTGCGGGTGGTCGAGTAGGGCCGTGCCTGATTCCAAGCATGGTCAGCAGCCACTCGAACAACACGGCGCCGACGAATCAGGCGAACTACGTGTTCGTGACTCCGCCCACTAGCACCACGGCGCCGCAAGTGTTGGTGACTCCCCCTGCCATCACCGCGGCGCCGGAGTACATGTTGGTGCCCCCCCCCTGCCATCGTCGCGGCGGCACCGGAGCTCAAAGCACCCGTCGGTAGGGAGAATACACCGGCGGCCAACACCGCGCCATCAAGCAGCCCTTCCGTCTCTTGCACGCCCGTCGCCGTATGCGGTGCGTCGACATTAGCCGATCTCGATGCCATCACGGTAAACAAATTGCTTTAATTACCGCCTTTCATGCCATCTATTACTCTTATGGCATCTCGCTCTGATGACGCCGTACATGTTTTCCGCAGACGGATGTTCCTTGCACTCTCTTATGCTACGTGAACAACGAGCTGAGGGATGTTGCCAAGGGTACCATCATTCAACCCTTGCAGCGCATGTTCCACTCAAAGCCGATGCCAGATAGCGTGCACAGGGTTAAAATTAGTCGGGTGCTAAGGGGCTGCGACGACCTGGAACCTCCCATTCAACCCCCAGGAGCAGATGAAGAAGAGCCGTATGTCCTCAGAAGTTGCTTCGGCTTATTCTTGCTATGGCCAAAGAGCATGATCCGTTTGGGGACGGCGGGGGCCATCACGCCACAGACAACAGCACCGCCTGTCGTGCCAGCGACAAGCGGTGGCAAGGCCCCCTTACCGCCCTCGCCGTCACCTCCACGCGGTGGGTCGGATGATCATGTTGATGATATGCACATGGCGCAGGATCTGGCCGAGGACGACGAAGACTGGAATGATCACTTCTTCAGCACTCAGTTTGGCAACGAAGAAGACCTAGCTGGTGGCCCCACAGAGAAAGCCACTATCACCAAGTGTCTGTTTGGTTCTCAGGAGACGCCTCCAGCTTGCGCCTTTACAGAGCCAGCTGATACAACCAACCGGCCCTTTATTCTAAGCCCTGACACACTACATAGGGCGGCCGGTGCTCAGATTGCGGTGCCTGCCCGCTCTCCAAAAGGAAAAAAGGGCAGGAAAAGAAAATCTAGCAGCTCGAGCCAGCCGGTGGCGTCAACAACTGCGAATCCGATCAGGTTTTGGGACGGGCCACCAAGACCCGAGGGAATTATGTGGAGGATTCATGTGGCGGGTGAGCCCATGCTACCTAAGAATTTGCGGAAGCTCGCCAGTTCGGAACTGCAGAGTGTGCATGACGGCGTGCTGACGATAGAGAGACGCCTTCTATCGGAGAAAGATCCCTCGCACCCGGTATTCGTGGTTAAGGTGCCACCAGGCTTGGTATTCGTCGACAATGCACCTGCGGATCTGTTCTTCCTGCGGTTCGACGACATCTTCAATATGTTCCACCTATACCCGCTGCACTATACCATGGTCCGTCTATTTTCTCTCAGCCTGGCCATGCAGATCATTAGAGAGAACACACCGGGCATCGCTATAGTGGACCCCTACTACATGCGTGATGGTTGCTTGGGTTCCCCCGCCGAACGACGTATCGTGGCCTCGTACCTAAAAAGAATCCTCGTGGCGAACAAGACAAAGGAATACATTCTCGTGCCTTACTTTCCCGAGTAAGTCGTTATTCACTCGCCACCGTCGATTGGCTTTATTAGATCATCATCATTCTTTTTCCAACACATTCCATTTGAATTTTTTGCGCAGAGATGAACACTGCACGCTCATCTCCTTATCGCCGAAGCATTCCCACGCCATGTATTTCGACTCGGGGAGTCTAGAAAAGAAGAAAAACTATGACAAGATCAAGGAAGTTCTGGATGATGCTCTCACTGGCTTTGCCTCGACGGAAGGCACCACCTTCGTGCGTACGAAGGTCAAGTTCGGCAGGCACGTCTTCAACCACGTAACGGAGTTCCCCTGCGTGAAGCAGCCGGAAAACAGTAAGAAGGAAGCCTACTATGCACTCCATCACATGAGGGAGTTCCTACTTGACCAGCAAAATTCTACGCTGCCAGATCATCTCATACAGTGGGCCGAAGTAAAGGCCAAGATCAATGATTCGGATATTAGACAAGAGATGTATCGCATCCAGCAGCAGTTTGGGGCAATCATCTTTCGTGATGTCATGACTTCGGGGGGGATCTTCTACGGGGGAAATATCCCGAATAACCGTGACATAGAAGATCGCCTAGAGATGCAGGGTGACTATAGGAAGTTCATGACGAGACAGGGCGTCCTCCCGTTCCCTAAGCCGAGCCAGAAGGCTTGATGTTGGCCTAGTTGTAGTTACAAACTATAGATGACCTTTGTGTGTGTCTGTGGACGACAAGTGAACTTATTTTGCTTATTATTATATATCAATCAATGCTTGGTTTTTTTGCTTACTCTTTGGTCCTTTGCTCATTTTGGTCCTTCTTTTTTTCCTTACTCTTTTTTCGAGAATAATGCCGATGATTGAAATATCGTGGCACACTATATATGTGAATGTGCTACGATGGGATTGTACGCCTTGTGCTATGCACAAGTCCAGGTGTTGTGCATCCTACTTGGCGTACGGTTCCATCGTAGCATATTCCTGTATCCAACGACCTATGTATATATATGAGGCATGCTTTTTGAGTTACTTTGGTCTTTTTCGAGAATAATGCCGATGATTGAAATGTCGTGGCACACTATATGTGAATGTGCTGCGATGGGATTGTTCGCCTTGTGCTATGCACAGGTCCAGGTGTTGTGCATCCTACTTGGCGAACAGTTCCATCGTAGCATATTCCTGTGTCGAACAACCTAGTTATATATGAGGCATGCTTTTTGAGTTTGGTCTTTTTGATTTAGGAGTACTTTCTATAAGTGTATCTTCATATGCGACTTTAATTATATATGTTTCTTTTCAATAATCGGTTAATTATTATTGTCAACTTATAGATGACGTGGTACGTCGTGTACAAGGGACGGGTTCCCGGAGTCTACGATGATTGGGAAGACTGCTGGAGACAGGTGCACCGTTTCAGCGGCAATAGCTACAAAGGGTACAACACTATGGCGGAGGCGGAAGCTAGATACACGCGCTATCTAGCGGGAGTTAGGACAAGGAACCGGATGAAGACCTACACCTTCGTCGCGGCGGTGATCATGCTTATCTTCTTTTGTTATTTATCCCGCGTTTGTGTCTAGCTAGCTAGTTTAGATGTCTAGGAGATTCGATCGACACATGTATTCGCATGTCACCAACTACTACTTTGTAACATGATCGAAACAATGTAATTAACTTAGACTATGTATTCATGTATGAGACTTATCTATATGTATTTGTTTTAATCTTGTTTTTCATATTGAGTATTTATATATATAATTGTATATCTTGTATCTGTGTGTGTATATCTGCTGTAATATTGTATATAATCTGTATTGCATATAATCTGGCTCGGAAATTAAAAAAAAAAAAAAATACATCTGTGGCGCACATGGTCTACCTTCTGTGGCGCACTACACCTAAAGCGCACTATGGAAGTTTAGTGGCGCACTAGGTAGTGCGCCACAGAAGATCCCAGGGGTAGCGCACCATCCCAAACTTCTGTGGCGCACTAGGAGGTGCGCTACGCCTATCTCTACACAATCGTGGCGCACTAGGCAGTGCGCCACGGCTGAGAGATAGCCGTAGCGCAAGGCCCGTGGCGCACTGCTAGTGCGCCACGGATGGGCATTTTGGGTGCGCCACTAACAGCCTGTTTCCTAGTAGTGAGGGTAAATCAGAGTTTGGAGGATATGTTGAGGGCTTGCGCTTTGGCTCATGGTTCTAGCTGGGATGAGAATTTGCCGTATGCTGAGTTTTCCTACAACAACAGCTACCAAACCAGCATCAAGACGTCGTCGTACGATGTGCTATATGGGAAAAGATGCCGGACACCATTACTATGGGATGGAGTAGGAGAGCGTCAGCTATTTGGACCTGATTTGATCAAGGACGTCGAGGAGAAGGTCGCTTTGATTAGGGACAGGCTGAAGGTATCACAGTCGAGGCAGAAGAGCTACGCTGACGCCAAGCGCAAGGAAGTGGTGTATGAGATAGGTGATAGAGCGTACCTCAGGGTATCGCCACTGCGTGGAATTAAGAGATTTGGAATCAAGGGTAAGCTGGCACCTCAGTTTATTGGACCATTTCGGGTATTAGCACGCAAAGGAGAGGTTGCTTATCAGTTGGAGTTGCCAGAGGCTCTGTCCGCCGTCCCCAATGTGTTCCACGTGTCCCAGCTGAAGAAGTGCCATCCGGAGATGGTGGATACACCATTGAGAGACACGGTGCCACTAGAGGAGGTTCAGCTTGAGAGCGACTTGACCTATGCAGAGAAGCCGGTCAAGATACTGGAGACAGCGGAGGGATTACCCGTACCAGGACGATCATATTTTGCAAGGTGCAATGGAGCCACCACACCAAAGAGGAAGCCACTTGGGAGCGTGAGGATGACATCCAAGAGGACCACCCACACCTATTTGCTAGCCACGCCGAATCCCGGGGACGAGATTCATCTTAAGGGGGTTAGTCTTGTCACATCCAAAATTTTCGATTTGGTACTGCATAGCATACATGTCATTGCATCATGATCATCATTGCAAAAATTCAGTTTGAAAAGGGTTTTGGCAAAATAACTCACTTGCAATTGCATTTTGACACCTACACTTGAATGCTCGGTTTTACCATGCTTCTGTTAAAAGCAGTATATTTTGGTTGTTTGGATGGAAGAGGTGCTTAAAGGGTTCCGTCACGAACCCGTAGCACTTTGAATTGCCTCAATCGAAGCTTCGTAGCAAAAGTTATGGCAATCTGAATTTTTATCTTATAATAGATAGTTTCTGTCAGAAAATTTCAGTTAGGAAATTCACCAGGGAAAAGAAAAAGAAAATCAGAAAAAAGGAGAAAAGGGGGCGCCGGCGCAGCCAGCCCGGCCGCGGCCCAGCCGCGGCAGCAGCAGCCCGCGCCAGTAGGAGCAGCAGCCCACGCCAGCAGCAGCAACAGCCCAGCGCGCGCGGCGGATAGTATGCGCCGCCGCCTGCCAGCCCCGCTGACGAGCGGGCTCGTCCCGTCAGCCACAGCGCGTCGCTGACGCGTGGGACCCACACGTCAGCGTGTTCTTCCCCAACTCGCGAACAGCTCCGATTCCTCTGGAATCGGGCCGAATTCAAATTGTTTCTCCCCGAAAATCTTTGCCTATATCAATCTCTACGACCCCCTCTTCCAAAGCCCCCAAAAATCGCCATCTACCCCGCCGCCATCGCCGAGCAATTGCTCGCCGGAGTTGCGAGCCGCCGCCGCCTTCGAGCTCAGTAAGCGCCGCCCGCGACCCCCCCCCCCCCTCGCCTCGCACACCCGCTGAGAGTCGCCGTCGGCCACCGCTGACCCGCCTCCCCTTCTCCCCGCAGGCCACCGACGTCGCCGCGAGTCGCCACCTTGCCGCCCGCCACTCCAGCCGCCGTCGCCTGCACACGCGGGAGCCCGCGCCGCCACCGCGAGGAGATCCGCCACCTCGCCCTCGACACCGTCCCACCTCTCGCCGCCGCCGAGGACCACCACCGCCGCCGCCGCCGCTGCCAACTGCTCCAGTGAGCCTCCCCCTCGCGCGCCTCCTCTGCCGCGGTCCAGACCATTGATTAGTCAGCCCAGGGCGCTGACTGGTCAGCGCCACGTCAGCGCCATGTTGGCGTGGTCAAACGGTCAAGTTTGACTATTTCCTTTAATTCGATTTATTTTGGCAGATTTTAGGTGGAATTTGTAAAATTCACAAAAAATAATCTACTGGGACAAAAATTGCAAATAAAATATGTATGGATTCAGTGTCTCACGTAGAATATTTCTGTACAGTTGTTTTATGCTTTTGCAGCAAGGTTTTTTCTTGGATAATTAAATGAGTTAATGTTCTTTTTAGAGTATTAAATTCATAGAAAAAGTTATACGACTCCAAAAATTGCAAATAAGATGTCCCTGGAATCAGTGGAACAAGAGGAATCTTGCAGTGAATTAAAAAGGTAGACTTACAGTACTGGAATTTGCAGAATATATATAAAGGCTTACTGGAGTATTTTAATTACTCAGGGAATAATATGAATCCTTTTTGAGTAATTCCAATTGGTACTGGTTATATTTTAGGTTGCCTACATAGTGGTTATTTTTCCAAGATTTTACAAACAGTTTATTAGTAGTGGCTAAATAATTGGGTCCTAGCTCAATTGTTTGGGCATTTAAAATTGCATGCTTTGTTTTCTATGCACTTAAAATCTTGCGTTGTCATTGTTTGTGTATGATTGTGTATGGTTTGTTTATGTGATTGCAATTGTATCGTGTAGATTGTGACGAGTGCAACGCTTGCTCGTGTGTGGATTGTTCGTTCGACTGCTACAGCCAAGGCAAGTAGATGCTACCTTGTTCATGATGTTGTCCTACTATTTTTAATGCATTGTCGTGTATTTTGTAGATGCATGTGTAGGATATTACTATCGCTATGCTATGTCCTATCATGTGGTAGGTTTTTCCCTGTAGATGAAACACCGTTGATAGATGTGCTTAGCCATGCTATGATGAACGAGGGCTGGGATACATCACTGAAGTTGTTTCTAAATGTGTTGGTTTGCGAAAACTAAAAACAACTTAATCAATGAATCTCCTGGGTGTGATGGAATTGATAATTTCAAGAGAAAATGATTGGCTTCTTTATTTTCTAGCTTACGTGTACAACCATGTGCCAATAATAAAATGAGCGGTTGGCTGGACTCAGTAGGTTGTGGTAACTCGAACCCACGTATCCAGAGATGTAGAATTTTGGTAGGTTGGACCGGTGCGTGTCGGGTTTGGGGAGCTACTTCCTGAACGGTCCCTTCTTGGATTTCTCCCTATCATCACCCAATATGAGAGTGGTGATACGAGCTGGGCTGGTCAAGTCACATGGGTAAAGTGTACTAACCCCTGCAGGGTGTATAAACTAATCGATTAGCCATGTCCCCGGTTATGTACATCTGAGTTGCTTGATATTGATTACATGACATGTTCTCGCTCATTCTAATTTCCTAATTGCTTTAATGTTGACGGGTTAACTTAATTGGGATATTTTCAAAGAAAATCAAAAACTATTTATGAAAGTAGGACAAAGGTATTTGCGAATGCAAGCTAGCCACAGCTCCACTTGCCAAATATGCATGTAGATGTTAGCACTATTGTCTCCTTCAATAGCTCTGCTTGCCATACATTCCATGTATTGACCCTTCGGGGCTGCTATGTTTCATGTTGCAGGATATTCCGATTCTGAGTGATCGGTTTAGGCCACGGTACTCCACTCGGCACTTGTTCACTTGTGGGCAATTTGAAGAATGGAGGATTTATTCTATTATGTTTCTACTTGAATAAGTTGAGCTAGCCTTGAGCTAAGCCTTTATTGTAATAATGATACTCTGGATCTTCGTTATTTATGATACACGGATATTTTGCTATGTTATTCATCTTTATTCTATTGTGAGCCAATGAACCGATCCAGGGATTGGCATGTCACATAGAAGCTACGATCTTTTCAGAACCGTAGTGTTACATACTTCCCTCTCATTAGAGGTTATTTTTGGCACAAAAATCAAATAAAAAGGATAAGGACAGGTTATTACATAAGTAATAACTTCCAAGACTCAAGAAAACTATTAGGTTATCTCCCAAGAAGTACTTTTCTTTAACACCTTTAAGTTAGGCACAAGAAGCAAGAATCAAGTATTTTCAAATGAAGAAGCATTAAGAACAATACTCGAAATTTCTTCAACTAGGAAAGGTATCTCACCCAAGTGAGTTGTAGAGGATCCTCCCTCGGCACTCTTGGGTTAACTAATTTCATCAAATAGGTTTTCAGGAACAATCCAATCAAATTTCTTTTCTAAGGCTTCATGCATTCCTACAAGTTTAAAAGGTATGTGTTTTTTAATTTCCTCTCCATTGGATTTGGTTTTATCCAACTTTTCTAATGTGCCCATAACATCTACACATGAGCCTAGCATATTAAAACAATCAAAGACCTTTTTGGCTTCCTTAGCAACATCATTGAACTCTTTTAGCAAAGTTTCTAGAATAAAATCTCCCTTTTCAGCATCCTCAATTTCTTTTAGTTAAAGAAACATTATTTGCATCATGGAGTTAAGGTTAACAAACCTAGCCTCCAACATGTGAACTAAAGAAGTTGTAGCAATTTCATAATTAGGATCAAGTTCTGCTAAGGATCTATCCTCAATATCCTCATGTTTGCTAATATGATTAAAGAATTCTTCAATATTTTCTTTCCCAATTATAGAGCCACTACCTATTGAAAGGACTTTCAGGGTGAACTTAGGGATCAACATGGTGAGCTAGACCAAGGTGACAACTATAGGAAGAACTAAATTCTTTTGGTTTTTTATAAGAAAAAGCAAACCAAATAAAACTAATTTTTTGTAATTTTTGATAAAAAGAAGCAAGCAAAACAAAGCAAAACAAAAACAAAGTAAAGAGAATGGTTGTGAAGGAGTCACCTTGTGAATCCGTCCTTAACTCCCCAGCAATGGCGCCAGAAAACGTCTTGATGCGGTCAGATCACTGTAGAGCTTCGTTGGGGAACCCCAAGAGGAAGGTATGGTGAGAACAGCATTAAGTCTTCCCTCAGTTATGAAACCAAGGTTATCGAACCAGTAGGAGGAAGGAAGCGACTCCAAGGTGTTGCTAACAACTTGGAACCTGCACAACACAAACTCAATACTTTGCCCCAATGTATAGTGAGGTTGTCAATCTCACCAGTTTGCTAAAAAAGGATTAAACATATGGTGTGGAAGGTAATGATTGCTTGAAGAAAGTAAATAGTAATAGTAGATGATGTATCAATGGTAAATATTGGACTGGGTTCCACAATTCACTAGAGGTGTTCTCCTTAAGATAAATAACATAACATGCTAGGTAAACAAATTACAGCGGGGCAATTGACAGGACTGAGAAAGGCATAACAATGCAATACTAGACATTCATGATCCTATGAGATTTGATTAGTCATTACAACAATAAACATAGAACGCCATCCAACTGCATCTATGACTAGTAATCCACCTTCAGGCTATCATCCGAACCCCCTCTAGTATTAAGTTGCAAGCAACGGATAACTGCTTTAAGCAATGTGTGTAAAATAAACAATACAATTGTTCCATGAACAAAATATTGTTGTTTTCTCCCTAGTAGCAACTACACATCTACAACCTTAGAGATTTATGTCACTTCCTCAGATTCAATAGAGGCATGAATCCACTATCGAGCATAAATACTCCCTCTTGGAGTCACTAGCATCTACTTGGCCAAGATAGCTACTAGAAACGGAGAGCATGCAAGATCTCAAACAACACAGACATGATAGAATCAATAATCATAAGACATGATAGAATCAATAATCAATCTGACATAGTAATCTCAATATCCATCGGATCCTCGCAAACACAACATGCATGATTACAAATAGATGATCTTGATCATGAACGGATCTCACAAGATCTAAACATGATAGCACAAAGGAGGAGAAACAACCATCTAGCTACTGTATGGACCTATAGTCAAAGGGTGAACTACTCATGCATCATACCGGAGGCTGGCATGGTGATGAAGAAGGCCTCCGGGAGGATCTCTCCCCTCCGGCAGGGTGCCGGGAAGAGCTTCAGACCCCCCGGTCTAGGGACGATGGTGGAAGCGGCTACAGACTGTTTCGTGGAGATCTGATCGGTTACTTATGGTTTTGGCATCAAGGGGTTTATATAGGCGAAGAGGAGAGGCAGAGAGGCGACCAGGGCGCCCACACCATAGGGCGGCGCACCCTAGGGTGGGCCCGCGCGGCCCTAGGGTGTGGCGGCCCTGCAGCCCCCCTTCAGCTACCCTTCGGTCTTTGTGTTCTCCTCGGTGAAATATTGACTTTGGATTTTGTCCCATCCAATTCCGAGAATATTTCCTTACTAGCTTTTTTGAAACCAAAAACAGCAGAAAACAGGCAACTGGCACTGTGGCCTCTTGTTAATAGGTTAGTCCTAGAAAATGTCACTGTTCAAAAAATAGGACGAAACAGCGATTAATAGGCCGATTAATCGCTACTAGGGACCTGACCGTGTCGATTACCACTAATCGTTTGTGTTAATCGTTTAGCCCAATTAATAGGTCTAACACTCCGATTACTAGGTATATTCCCGATTAACTACTACACTTGGTCTAAAAAGTTGCAAAATTATCAACACATATCGCCCATCCATCCGCTATCCCACCCTAATGAAGTAGGTTTTGCGAAGCTTCCGCTCAATATCTGCCTCCAGGAGCTCGATTTCCGCCATCACCAACTAGTTCCTTGTCGTTGTCGACCAGTTCCTCGTAGTTGCCGACCAGACCTCAGATACAAGAGCTCGAGCACTTTAGGATCTCATCCAGGAGCTTAAGGCTGCCTTTAATAGGGTAGATGGTTGAGGTGCAAGAAGATCCATACGTGTTTTAGGTGCTAATTTTTGTAGGTGGCACCAATTAATAGCCGACCTATTAAATCAGTTAATCATCTAAATTCCGATTAGTCGCTACTTCCAATCCAACCGAGCAGTTAATGATTACCGATTTTCTTATCATTGGAAAATGTATAAAAATACCTCAAAGTGTAGACAAAGCATAGCAAAGTGGATACTACACAAGCATGGAACATCAAAAATTATAGATACGTTTACGACGTATCAAAAGGACGAAGTGATGATGCGCGTTGGCAACAGATCGAAGGTCGATGTCAAGGCCATCAGCGATTTGTATCTACATCTACCTTAGGGATTAATATTAGTTTTGAATAAGTGCTACTTTGTACCCGCCTTAAGCATGAATATTGTGAATGGATCTTGCTTATTGCAAGATCATTATTCATAATCTGGAACAAGTGGTTGTTATGTTTTCATGAATGATGTCTTTTATGTTCATGCGCGTGTATGCAAAGGTTTATTCTTACTGGATCTTGATGTTAGTACACACATCCATAACATCGATGCAAAGCGATGCAAGCATAATGACGATCATACCATGCACCTATGGCATTGCCGTCTTGGTCATATTGGCGTAAAGCGCATGAAGAAGCTTCATTCTGATGGATTTCTGGGGTCACTAGATTTTAATATCTTGATACATGCGAGCCTTGCCTCATGGGTAAGATGACCAGGACACCCTTCTTTGGTACTATGGAGTGGGTAGCAGACCTATTGGAAATCATACATATAGATGTGTGTGGACCAATGAGTGTCTCGACACGCAATGAGTATCGTTATTTTGTTACCTTTACTGATGATTTAAGTAGATACAAATATATTTACTTGATGAAACACAAGTCTAGAACATTTCAAAAGTTCAGAGAATTTCAGAATGAGGTAGAGAATCAACTAAACAAGAAGATTAAGCATCTATGATCCGATCGGGGAGCCGAATACTTGAGTTATGAGGTAGGCATGCACTTGAGGAACTGTGGTCTACCACAGCTTACTCCAGCCGGAACACCACAGCGTAATGGTGTGTCGGAACGATGTAACCGCACTCTATTGGACAGTGTTCAGTCCATGATGTCTTTGACTGATTTGTCTGTGTCGTTTTGGGGCTATGCATTAGAAACCGCCACTTTTATTTTAAACATAGCACCATCCAAATCCCTGGAGACAACCCCATATGATATATGGCGTGGCAAGAAGCCAAAGTTTTCATTCTTGAATGTTTGGGGATGTGAGGATTATATTAAGAAACTACAGCCTGACAAACTCGAACCTAAATCAGAAAAGTCCATCTTTATAGGATACCCAAAGGAGACTGTTGGGTATACCTTCTACAACAAAGCCAAGAGCAAAATGTTTGTTGTTAAGGACGGCATCTTTCTAGAGAAAGAGTTTCTCACGAAAGGATTTAGTGGAAGAAAGATAGAGCTAGATGAAGTCGTTGACCCTTCTCTCCAAATATATAGTAGCGCAACGGAAACAGTTTCGAAACCTCCCTCTATAGTGGAAGAAGAAATGAATGATACAGATCATCGCATCAAAGCTCCTACGGTTCAAAGATATACAAGGGCTCGTGTTGTCCCAGATTGGTACAATAGACTTGTGATGTCAGTCTTTTTGGATGAACAAGAGGATCCTAGAACCAACAAAGAAGCAATGGAGAGTGCTGACTCCGGGAAATGTCTACAAGCCATGAAATCTGAGATAGGATCCATGCATGAGAACCAAGTATGGAACTTGGTAGGTCTCCCTAAAGGTCTAAAGGTTGTGGAGAACAAATGGATCTTTAAGAAGAACACAGATGCTGATGGAAATGTGATTGTCCATAAGGAGAGACTTGTCACAAAGGGTTTTTGAAAAGTGGAAGGAGTTGACTACAACGAGACATTCTCTCCTGTGGCAATGTTGAAACCTGTCCGGATTTTACTAGTAATTGTTGCATATTATAATTATGAGATATAGTAGATGGATGTGAAGACCGCCTTCCTCAATGTTAACATTTAAGAAGAGTTGTATATGATGCAACCATAGGGGTTTGTCGATCCTAAGGATGCTGGAAAGGTATGCAAGCTTGATCATTCCATTTATGGTCTAAAGCAAGTATCTAGGAGTTGGAACAAGCGATTTGATCAAGTAATCAAGAGTTTTGGATTTGTCCAAAATAATCAAGAGGCTTATGTTTATAAGAAAATGAGTGGGATATCTGTGGAATTCCTGGTGATATATGTGGATGACATACTACTGATTAGGAATGATGTGGATCTATTAGGAAGCATAAAAGAATATCTAAGTAATCAGTTTTCAATGAAGGATATAGGTGAAGCGTCCTATATATTGGGCATTAAGATCTATATAGATAGATCGAGACGCCTGATAGCGTTAAGTCAAAGTACATACATAGATAAGATTTTGAAGAAGTTCAAAATGGAAGATGCCATAAGGGTTTTGTGCTTCTTGTGAAAGGTGTGCCATTTAGTAAGACTCAATGTCCAGCAACAAATGCTGATAGAGAAAAAATGATTAATGTCCCCTATGCCTCGGCCATAGGTTCTATCATGTTTGATATGCTATGTACTCGACCCGATGTGGCCCTGGCTCGTTTGATAGGTCGTTTCCAAAGTGATCCAAGAGTAGAACATTGGACAACTGTAAACAATATCCTGAAGTATCTGAAAGGAACTAAGATATGTTCCTAGTCTATGAAGGTGATGATGTAGCTCTGAATGTAACTATTTACGTGGATGCGAGCTGGAACACGGACTCCGATGATTCGAAGTCTCGAACGGGATTCGTCTTTTTCGTGAATGGTGTCATGGTAACCTGGAGAAGCGTGAAGCAACCAGTGGTGGCAAAGTCTTCAATGGAGTCGGAATATATCGCAGTTAATTCTATGGCAAATGAAGTTGTATGGCTATGGAATTTCATCATCAAACTAGGAGTTGTTCCAAATGTGGATGACCCTGTGAAATCTACTGCGACAACACATGTGCCATAGCAAACGCGTTCCAAGAACTCATTCCATAGCCAAGCACATCCAGCTTAGATTCCATGCCATTATACAAAATGTTGAGAATGGCAAAGTAAATATTTGCAAATTACATATGGATCTACATGTCACAGATCCGTTTACCAAAAGTATTCCACGGATCAAGCATGAGCAACACTAGGATAGCATTGGTGTTAGGCCCTTGCCTATTGTAAAACTAGATTAATTTGTAACCTAGTGCAAGTGGGAGACTGAAGGAGATATGCCCTAGAGGCAAATAATAAAAAGTTTTTTATTTGATGTATCTATTGTTCATAATACGTTTCTTACCGTGCTATAACCGTATTAATATGAAACATTAATACACATGTGGTATGTAAACAACCAGGTCTCGATTTACCTCTAGTAAACTAGCTCATTGGGCAAGTGATGATCTTATGGTTTCGAGATCATGGTGATAGTGCCGATTGAAAATGAGGTCACGTCATTGGAGAATGATGTGATAGACATCCACCCAAAGTTAATCACAATAAAATCTAGTTACTTAAACGTTCATCATTGATGTTAACATAGAAACACTGTGGCTTATATCCTTCGACTGTGAGATAATGCATAATCACTGTTTTGGAGGGAGACTTTGATGATATAAAGTATCAAGCCATGAAAGGGTGATCATAAAGGTATCGTTGGGTTTCCTGTAGAAATTGGTTGAGTAATTTTTATCAAGACCAGGATTTGCCAATCCAAGTGACGAATAGATACACGTGGCCAACTCGGTGACGTTGCATTAATGAAGCTTGCAAGCATATGATTGGATCATGGAATGCAACGGCACGGGTACGAGTAAATGAGTTCATCGGTAACGAGATCGAACACAAGTATGGAGATGCTTGAGATCAAATATCGGATGACCTTGGTATCGTACGACAAGGGAAATAGGACTACACAGTTAAGGTTCAAGCGATGAGATTAATCGTGAGGGCACATGGATCATTATGGCCATCCAGGTCCCGATGTTGATCATTGATACAAGAGAATCTTGGTCATGTCCATAGCAACTCCGAGCCGAAGGGTGGCACACTTAAGGGTGCGGATGCTTTGGGATTGAACCGACACCGAAGGAGAAACGAGAGAGAGAAAGGTTTCGGGTATTATCCGATGTTGATTGGAAGAGGTACAAAAGGAGTTTTGGTGTATGAAATATATTAATATATGTGTTTTATATTAATTAATTAAATTAATATTAAAACATATTTTATTTTATATTTATGGGTAGCCTTATTGCTATTGGGCCGCTTATAGAAGGGCCAATAGGGTAGGCGCCTAGGGAGAGAGGGGAGACGGGACACTAGCCAAACCCTAGGGTTCCTACTCATGGGGTGCAGACCAGGGCTGGTGGCCAGCCTCTCTGTGGCGGTGGCTTGGGGGTTCCCACCCCCCCCCCCAAGCCCTAGGGTTTTCCCTACCCCCTCCCTACTATAAATAGAGGATCCCCCTCCCCTCTATTTTCATCCCAACAACAAGTTCTCTCCTCTCTCCCCTAAACCCTAGAGCTCTCTCCATTAGATTGGATCTAGCCTCTTGGTTTAGTTCTCCAACTCCGTACTACCGTCGTGTGCAGGACGGTTCGGCTTCTTTCTTATTCTGCTGCTCTACTGGATCGGATCCCGGGAGATGTCCCTACACCGCACGTGTGTAGAGCTTCGAGGTGCAAGACTTGGGGCGCTATCTTCATCGCTATATGCCTACATGCGTAAGGTGTGCCACGGTATTCAAGGGTATGAACTCTATTCTTCATCTCCATTGCTTATGTCAACATAGTATAGATCTTGGTGATCATGTTAGTATAGGGAGAATTTTTTGATTTTTCTGCTGCGAACCCCTTCAGACCGATCATCAACCCCATCAGCACAGGATGAACCACCTCGGGAAGCACCGTCTTCACCCTCTGGAGTCGCGTCAGCATCGGCAGAATCATCCACTTCAGTCTGCTCGAACAGCGGCAGGAAGTCATCCACGCGCTCCTCCACGAGCTGCTGGAAGCGAACGAACTCGCTCGGCGGAGTCCCCGCGGGATGCTGATGAGTGCATATTTGCATCATGTTTTATATTATTATTTTGCATTATAGTGGTAGGATCTTAGTATTTTACGGCATTCATGAGAATCTTTTATGTTTATTTTCACCAGGATCAGGACAAATAATGGATACAATGGACACAATTCTTGGATTAGTTGTATTGGAGTGAAAAGGAGTCACATTAAACAACGTAAATCGCTAATTTGGGAAATATCAATAACACCAGAAGAAAACCCAAAGCGATCGTAGGAGGCAGAAGGTTTAACGACCAACTATACGGCGGGAAGAAAATCTCCGGCTGTATAGTTCCCGCCGTATAGTTGGCGCCACCACCGCCTCCTCAAATAGTTTCACCCCGTGCCACTGGATCGGAGAGACGACATACAGAATGACCAGAAATCGCAGAAAACTCAACTCTGGAAGGGATCTGGAGGGGGAACTCATCCACCAGGGATCCATCTTCACCCTACGCAGATCCAGGAGGCTAAGACATCGATCTTCATCATCAACGGCTGCATCACCACCATATCCATCCATCCTATCTACATCTTGTCTAGATCTTGTTGTAATTTTCATAGTCGTTGTGGATTTATATAAGTACTATTCATCTATGATAGATTCCATTGTTTTTGTCATGATATTGATTGCCTCCATGTCTGAGTAGATCATTAGTTCTTGGGGTGATGGAGAAACCCTAGCATGAGATTGAAATAAGATAAAGTTTATTATGATATTCATCACTGTGACCATGTGGTAGATTGTCTTCATCTTGATGTTGGGAGAAGTCGACCTCTCAATATTTGCCTCTTATGGGGACTTGATGGAGGGAACTAATTGTTGGTAGACAGAGGTGTGCTAGCACTTACAGTGACTATAAAGCTGTTGGAACTCCTTATGTATCCACTTGGGAATCGAGGAAACTCACGGAACACTATCCATGCCATGGGATACATCCTATGGGGTAAAGTCCCTTAATAGCGCAGTAATAAGATTGATGTCGATTGCTTGTCGGTTGTGGTTATGAGGATGATGTGAGCAGTGGTTGCTACCTATTCGTCCAAATACGGAGTTCCTCCCACACATAAATAGTTGAGAATGTTCATCATAATAATCTTTACCTTAGACCCTTTCTAAATGCTAGAGGTGTATCCGCTCCTCCCTGGGAATGCTTTTTCCCATTTCAGTTTCAAATCTCTTTTACATACGCGATACTTACTTTCTATATTTAGTTTGTTTTACTTTACTTATTTTCTCTTATGCAAAAACCCCAAAACACTTTTTATACAACAATCGCATTTTATCTTGTTACTTAGAACTTTATTTAGCATTTATATTTTAGTATTTAATTCAAGAGTTATTAGACTTCAGATTCCTTCTCCATGTGGGGTCGATATCTTTATTTCAAAACTAGCTACAAACAATTTGTGCACTTGCAGTCATCAGATGCTCCACCTTCTGCAAAAGCACCCTCTAGGAGAAGTTGGCATCATGCTGGTAAAGGGTGGAGAAGAACTGGGTCGCGACGGTCTGCATCATCCTCTGTCACTCGTCCAGGTGGTACCCATGGTAGAGCGCGACTCTCCCCTCTAGCGTCATCGTGATCCGGGAGAAGAGTTCCAGGAAGGCACACTCCTCGTCGGCATTGGCAAGGGGCCCAAAGTAGAAGTTGGTCACTCTGAAATCCCAAAGGGTATCGATCGCATGCTTGGCTAACGCCCGATACATGTTGCACCACTCCTTCTTGAGCACCCGGAGGTCTCGCTCCAGTTCGGTGCATCCGTCCCAACGCTTTTGGAGGTCCTTATGGGCCACCCGCAACCCTTTCAGGGCGTCTAGCTCGATGATGGCCTCTGCCGGATGCTCCTCCATTCTATTATGGGAAGCCTCCAGTGTGCGATTCTTCTCTGCGAAGCGAGCTTCCTGAGTGTTGGCCTTCACCTGCCACTCTTCTCGGAGGGCCTGGCGAAGCCATGAGAGTTCCACGTTGTTGGCGTCCTTTAGTTCTTTCCTCTCTTCGGTCACCTTTGCGTAACAGCGATGGAGGCGATCGTCGATCTTGGTGCTACGGTGATCCACGTCAAGGGAGCACTCCTTGTTCTTCTGGCGAGTGGTCTCCAGCTCTGCCTCCAGCGCTTCCAGGCGGCTTATCTCCACCTCGGCCTCATCCTCGTGGATCCTGACCACCTCCTAGCAAAGGGCTATGCCCGCCTCCCTTTGAGCAACCCTCTAGCAGTCTTCCTTGGCCTCTCGCTTGGAGAAGGCGAGTGCATGATCACGCACGGAGAGGTCGCCAACCACGCGGCTCAGGTTCGCGGAAGAAGGGCCAGACCCTCCGGAGGGCAGGGTTGGGTATCGGAAGAGCTCCGGAGCCTGCGTCTCACCAAGGCCATGGCCGCCTTGCGAGGCACTCCCCTCGTGAGGCACTCGCCTCGCTGTGATCCTCCCACCGCTTTCGGGTCTTGTTGAAAGCAGCCCGTTCCAGGAGTAGTTGGCGCCACACTATGGCAAGGCGATGCTCCTTCGCGGTGATGTCCGTAAGGAACCGGTCGAGTCTGGCATGGGCGGACACCACCACGTCATGGAGGCGTCCCGACCTGCCGAAGGAGGCATTCGCAGAAGGCAGCAGGGAAAGCTCGCCTGGGATCACGTTCCTAGGGTCTCGGAGCTCCCCTCAGGAGGATCCCCAAGGCCATTACGGGCAGGAGACAGGGACGCGCCTTGCAAGCTCACAGTATCCTCGAGCAGCAAGGCATCACTTCTCACGATGGCTGCATCAAAATCGGCCCGGTCCTCTTCAAGAGAGTGAACCCCCGCCCCAGAGCTAGGGGCTCCATGCGCCGGCGATACTTGGACCTCGACAACACTGGGCAATGGACTCCTCCAGACCAACGGAGAGCGGGAGCCGCCCTTGGTGCGCTCCGAGGCTCCTCTAGAGCCTGACTTTAGCGGTTTCTTCATTATTTTCTCCTCGCGCCTGTGCCAAAGCAGCATACTAAGGTGGCGGGAAAAGAAAAGGGGAAAAGGGGACCTAGGAAAGCCACGCGAGACCTGCTCACCTAGTGACTGTCTCCCTTGCTAGAGACCAGTTGGCCCTCTGCGCTCCAGGAGGAAGGAAGGCGAGGCCCTCGTTAGGCCTCGTGCGTTTCTTGTCCGTGCACACCGAGATCGTGCCGACGTTCGCCCCCATTCCTGTTGCAGCCATGCAGCCTACCCGACCAGCGGAGTTGTGGGTCACACCCACAGGAGTATCCAACGGTGTCCTCTTCTGAAAACGACACGCTATTGATCATCCTCCCACGTCAGACAGGACAAGAGGATCTGAGGCCGCCATTGGGCTCCGCGTCTTTGTCATCTAGCTCGACCAAGGAGCACTTGCCTTGAGCGCCTAAAGTGGGGAGTCCGGCACGGGCGGTGTCCACTTCACCCTCCAGATACATGGGGTGTGCACCGAAAGTAAGTTTCGCCACGAGCTCCACGCCCATAAGCAGACGCATGAGGGCGTCCACTGTGTCCTCAGCACGGAGCCCCTCCGAGATTCTGTCCCCAACCTGGCTAGGTTCCATGGTCCAGAGAGGCCGCCGGTGCTCCTGGAGGGGATCAACATCCCATGTGGATTCCCGCACCACCATTTCTCCAGTCAGTCCATGTCTCCTCAGGTGCGCCATGCGCCTTGCAAGGGGGGCTCATGCAGATGACCGCCTCACAAGCCCATCCAGGGTTCTCCATGGCTGCTCTCGTCGGGACTCGGAGCTAAGTCCATGCCCGGCCGGCATCTACCAACACCCAGTCGTGGCGGAACTCTGACACCACCCGAAGGATGGAGATGGGCACGAAATACCCCTCCTCTTCAGTGACGAACTCTACGCCATCGATGGTGTCCTCCAGCAAGAGGACGAGGAGGTGATAGAAGTGCCGGAATAGTGCCACGGAAGGCACCACACCGACAAAATCCTCACACCAAAACACAAAGGTGGCAAGGAGCATCACGCTCTATGGATGGAGGTGGAGAAACTGGATGCAATAATGCTACAAGACGGCAAGGAGGAAGGGCGAGAAAGGGGGATGAGACTGGCGGCAATGTAGTGAGTTAATACTGCGGCGGCGGTGGTGTGCCACCCGTCTTAGGCGACTCCGGCACACCAAACTCAGAGACTCCCCACTCGTTCGAGTCGGCGGACATAAGCTTTCGAACCTTCTCTAGCCCCTCTGTGTTGAGGACTGTGGCCCGAGGTAGGGCCCCGCATTCAGCATGGGGAAGTTCAGTGCAGCGGCACAGGCTCTCTTGGGGGCCATCTCGGAGGCTACCTTGGAGGGGAGAGAGAGGATGGAGCAAGGGCGCAGGAAGGTCGACATCGGAGAAGATGAAGTGAGCCTAGCCTTCTTGAGTTCGGGGTTTTATAAGTGGCGTGGTTCCTAAGTCTAGGGGACGGAAGCGGCGGTTCCCGTATCGAATGGGTGCCACCCCCTGTGTGGGCACGTGGAAGTTGCGGACAGCATCTCCATGGAACCACGCACGGACGTGACTGCTCGTGGGCCTGGCGTCAGATGGTCCCATGACTTCCACGTCCCTTCGCTCGGTGCACACAAGACAAGCGACCGGGGGCTACTGTCAGACTATTGGCACTGGGGGTGCCTCATTCCGCCAAGTCACCGGGCCCACTAGACATGCCCTATGCAGGGCTCACGAGTAGCGTGACCCTCGCGAGGGCAGTAGGAGTATGTGAAGTGCCAGTGGGCATGAAGGTTGACCTCGTCATGAGCCAAAGACCCCTGAGTCAAGGCCCCGTGAGAGGGTACCTCCATGACCCGGAGCACATCGCTCTAGACGATGCACCAACGGCAGTCCACGCGAAGACTGGCCCGCCTCGGGAAACCAATATGTTGCCCACTCCCTTTTGTGCAAAGGAGGGAGGGGTGAAGCAAGGAGACGGAAGTGCCTGACATGCCGCTTTGGTGCAAAGAATCCAGGACAGAGCAGTGTGATAGCAAGACGTCCGTCCACTACACCGGTGCTACAACTGGCTAGCAGCCTTAAGAGGACAAGGTGATCCGAAACCTCTGAGGCACGAGTGTGGTAGCCCTTCCCGCCTAATGTTTGGGGAAGAGGCCCGATACCACCCTATATAAGGGTCCCTTCTCCTACCTTATAGTAGATCAATCCTTAGTGATATAAACCCTAGATTTGCATCCACCATTGTACCCTTGCCAAGCAAGCAAGCAATACAGCAAAGCAGGAGTAGGGGCGTTACCTCTTCACGAGGGTCCGGAACCTGCGTAGAAAACCTCGTGTCACCTATCTATCGTGTGCTTTCTCCACCATCCCCACCATCGTCAAGGCTCCTTGGAACTGCATGTTCATTCCCCTCACGAACCAAAAGATCATTGGACCCTAGTTTCCTTCGCAGGACAAAACTCCGACAATCTTACTTTCCTTGAGCCGGGCAAAGAGAGATACCAAATGATCATCACTTGTAAGATCATTCGAGATAGAACTACCTCGGCTCTCTTTGACCTTGACTTCTGGACAATGGTGGCAGCGAGAGTTGTGGACTCGGGATTTTTTTTCTCAAGAGAAACAATAACCAATGTCAGATAAATGTCAGAGTTATGTCGGCAGGAAAAAGGGGGCAAGAACTTACTAGCCAAGACATTGTTAACTTGGTCCAGATCAATCAGACATGTTTTGGATATTCCCTTGAGAGCGTCAAATTTAGTTTGATCCGAGTTAACCATTATCTCGGCGTCCTTAAGCAAGTCGTCGTTCTTTTTTATCTCGCCCTGTAGGCAGCTCTTTTCCTCAGCAAAGTCTGGAAAATGCCCTGAAGTTCATCCTTGTGCTCTTTCTTCATATTTTCAATTTGCTCCTTGAGCCAAGATACTTCATATTGCTCCTTCTTGAGCTCAGCTTGGTGTTCCCCTATTTGTTTTAGAAAATGATTCATCAGTTCTAGCATAGATATGTAGTCTTGAAACTTTTCTACAAGAATAGTTTTATCGACTGCACCGAGATAGATAAGTAGGTAGAAATGAAGTGAGAAATATACAAGTTAAAAACTACAGAAGATGGGGGTACCTTCGGTATTGGCCATCTTCTTATGTAGCTCCTCAACCTTTGCTTGAGCCTTAGTTGCAAACAATGGAAAAAATAAGTCGGCAAACACACGATAAAACTCAAGTCAAAACAATAAGGATATACCTTTGCCCTTCAGTTCAACCTGAAGTTCCCTATGCATAGTACATAGCTGCCTATGCTACGGAAGAAGCTTCTGGTACAGTTTTTTTTGTGAAAAAATAATAAAATAACCAGTAGCAATTCAGAGATTCGAACTCGTGACCAAAGCTACCAAAGAAATTCAAGCTCACCATCACACCACATCTCAGAAAATGGAAAATCAATTTTAAGATTCAATCCAAGTAAACTCGGCCTGCATATCATAAAATGGAGAATCGAATTTAAGATTCAGGCCAAGTAAACTCAGCCTGAATCTCGGAAAACAGAGAATCAGCTTTAAGATTCAAGCCGACTTGAATGTCGGAAATTAGGAAATTGATCCTAAAGCTAACAAGCTAAGTAGTAGACAAGAAATATGATCTGAGATTTCGGATAAATAAATGCTTTACTCGGTCGAAACCCTGGGGACTAGGGATTATATATTTCTGCTATAAACATGAAAAATACTAAGAGATACGTGTACCTCTAAGATCCTGACAGCCTCGGCCAAAGCAACTCTAGATTGGTACTACCTCCGTCCCAAGCCTTAAGGCATATAACTTTTTTTAGAAGTCAAACTGCCTAAAGTTTGACTAAGTTTTTAGATAAAAATATTAATATTTATAATACATAATCCATACCCTTTCATACATCATGAAATATTTTTTCACATGGTATCTATATAATATAATAGTTCTTGATAGTTTTTTCTAAAAGTTTGGTCAAACATTACATTTTTTTTTGGAAATGGTCGTTTTATTACTCAAATCAATGTTTACACCCGGCCTCTGCATAACTAGGATGCACACAGCCGAAGATCTTCACAACTTACAACCGGTAGGAAAAGTATAAAAAGTACAAAACGTGTAGATAACACAATGGACTGTGACTATGATATTACTATTAGTAGGTCACGCTGCCATCCATGTCTAGAGAATATATCCCGCGCTGCGGCCTCTCCAAACGTATACACCATTCCGCAAACAAGTCGCGAAACTCCATACGTTGAAGAGTTGTCCATGATCGTAGGATCGTCGTGGCTCGGAAGATAACCTGCAAAGGAGAAGACACCATATTATTAAAAATCTTGTCATTCCTACATAGCCATAGCGACCAAATAATGGTAAGCGCTCCCACCCTAAACACAGTCTCATATTTATCATCAATCTCATTCAACCAATTGCCAAAAACATTAGCAACCGATGAAGGGGAGATAAACCAGAGGCCACTTGGATGATTGACCATATAGCACAAGCAAATTTACACTGGAAGAATAAATGTCTAATTGTCTCATTATGATGACAGAAGACACATTGTTTACTTCCATGCCAATTCCTCTTAACAAGATTACCTTTTGTAAGAATTACCCCTTTTCAAAGATACCAAGCAAATACTTTCGTTTTCAGGGGTATTTTCATTTTCCAAATTCTACTATTATCATCAACTGGAATATTTGGTTGGATCAAAGCTCTATAAAAAGAATCAACAGAAAATTTACCATTCTGTAATAGTTTCCAGTTAAATTCGTCCACACCCTCCGACAACTGTATCGTAGACAGTCTCAATAAGAGATTGTTCCAGGATAGTAGTCTAGGACCTATGAGACTGCTTCTGAAAGTAACATTAGGGGGATTAGATTCCATTACTCTGGAAAGCGTATCCCCTTTATGTCTAACTATCGAATATAGAGCTGGATATTGTTCTCTAAGGGACATTTGGCCAAGCCATCTATCTTCCCAGAACCTAATCTGTGATCCATCCTTAATATTAAAAGAACCAAAGCGTAGAAAATGTTTTTTGGATGCCATTAGCCCAGCCCAAAAGTGTGAATCACCTGGCTTCCAGGTCACTTGAGACAGAGCTTTGGATCCACTATACTTTCTCCATAAAATGGTTTGCCAGACTCCTTCTTCTGAGAGAAGTTTGAACATCCATTTACCTAGGAGTGTAGTGTTCTTGACTTGCAAATCATGTATGCCAAGTTCACCATATTCCTTTGGTCGGCAAACCACATTCCATTTGGCCAGTCGATATTTCTTTTTCACCTCATCTCCTTGCCAAAAGAATCTTGAGCGAAAATAATCCACTTTCTTCAAGACCCCTTTCGGTATTTGAAAGAATGAGATCATATACAGTACCATATTAGTAAGTACTGAATTAATGATTACAAGTCTTCCACCAAGGGATAAAAGTTTTCCTTTCCAACTATTAAGACGTTTTTGAAGCCTTTCCTCAACCACTTTCCATTCATCTATTGTGAGACGTCGATAATGTATCGGTATTCCCAGATAGTTAATAGGAAAGAGCCCATGGCCACAGCCAAATAACTCAGCATATAGATGTGCCTCGTTTTTAGCCTCGCCAAAGCAATACAAATCACTTTTCTGGAAGTTAATTTTTAATCCTGATAATTGCTCAAAAGCTGAAAGTATTAACTTCAGATTCTTAGCCTTCTCAAGATCATGCTCTATAAATAATATTGTATCGTCCGCATATTGAAGGATTGATAGTCCACCATCTACCAGATGTGGAACTAATCCTTCAATTTGGCCATCAGCCTTAGCCCTCTCAATAAGAACTGCCAACATATCCGCCACTATATTAAATAATACAGGCGAAAGTGGATCCCCTTGTCTTAATCCTTTGTTTGTCCGGAAGTATTTGCCTATGTCATCATTGACATTTATAGAAACACTACTCCAGAAACAAAAGACTGAATGAGAGCACGCCACTCCTCAGAAAAACTTTTCATACGGAGTGTTTGCTGAACAATACTTTACTTTATCATACCAATTTACTTTATCATACGCCTTCTCAAAGTCAATCTTGAATAATACTCCATTCAATTTCTTTGAGTGTAGTTCATGGATTGTCTCATGCAGGATTACTACACCATCTAAGATGTTTCTTCCTTGCATAAAAGCGGTTTGAGAAGGCCGCACAACATTATCAGCTATTGAGTTTAGCCTAATCGTAGCCACCTTTGTAAAGATTTTAAAACTTACATTAAGAAGGCATATTGGGCAGTATTGTTTTATTCGCTCTGCATTAATAACTTTAGGTAGTAAAATAATGTTGCCAAAGTTCAGCCTAAAAATATCAAGATGACCTTCGTGCAAATCATGAAAAAATGCTTCAAATCATCCTTAATAACTTCCCAGAATTTCTGATAAAATTCAGCTAGAAAGCCGTCAGGTCCTGGTGCTTCATTGTGTTCCATTTGAAAAACATCTTTCTTTACCTCTTCCTCCGTATAAGGGGCGGTTAGAAAGTTGTTTTCATCAGAAGAAACCTGGGGAATATCATCTGTTTGGGATTCATCCAGTGATATGGAATTTTCTGGTGGTGTCCCAAACAATGATTTGTAATACTTTGTAATGTAAGATTTTAGTTGTTCCTGTCCCTCAATCATACCTTCATCCTGAATTAAAGAGTGAATAAGTTTATTCTTATGCTTGCCATTGGCAATAGTATGGAAGTATCTTGTATTCGCATCTCCTTCAAGGATGAATTTTGCTTTAGAGCGTTGGTACCACTTGAGTTCTTCCTCGCAAAGAATTCTGGCAATTTCTGCATTCGATTGCTTCTTAAGCTCAATCTCAGATGCAGTTAAAAGCCTTATTTCCGCAGAAGCCTCCAAATCATCAATAATAGATGAAAGACGTATTTTTTTTTCTTTTTTCAGGATACCGGCAGTATGTATGGCCCAACCACGAAGGAATTTACGAAGAGATCGCATCTTATTATTCCATCGCTTTATAGGAGTTTGACCAGCCACCGGTTTTTCCCACACTCCTTTCACTAAATCAAAAAAACCATCTCTTTCAATCCATCCAAGTTCAAACTTGAAGCTATGTTTGGATATTTGTGATGGTGTTCCAACAGATAAAAGTATTGGAGCATGGTCCGATAAAGCCTCAATACGCTCTAGAGCCCGAACAGTTACCAATGGGAATTTATCTTCCCATAATGTATCCATAAGTACTCTATCTAATTTCTCATAAGTCGGCTCTGGGACACTATTAGCCGAGGTGAACTGTCTCCCAATTATAGTAACCTCTCTTAAATCCAAGCTATCTATGACAGCATTGAATAAGAAAGGCCAATGTTCATCGAACCTGCCCCGACTTTTCTCATGAGGGAATCTTAGCAAGTTAAAATCCCCACCTATAAGAATAGGGTAAGGGTTATCCTTGGCCAGATTTACCAACTCACGCAGAAAGTCAGCCTTATAAACATCCTGGGCAGCCCCGTAGACAGCGACTAGAGACCATGTGTAATCATCGGCCTTGTTGCGAATATGGAGTTTAATAAAAAAATCTCCAACCGAACTGGCCAAGATTTCCATAGTCTCATCCCTGATGCCTAACAGGATCCCCCCGGATCTACCACGTGGAGGACGTGACACCCACGTAAAGTCCACTCCACCAGAAAGGCGATTGAGCAGAGCTTGTGAGAAATCACGTCTACCAGTTTCAGAAATACCCAAAAAATCCAAGTTATGTTCTCTCACACAGTTGGCAAAGAATAAATGTTTAGCCAAGTCACGAAGACCTCTGCTGTTTGAAAACATTCCATTCATTGAGAAACAATAATGCTTTTGGATACACGGGTCCTTTTTTGAGACCTTTGGCTCTTTGATTTACGTCCGGAAGCTTTTAGTTCAAACAGTGAACCCAACTCCATCTTATCAAAGCCCACCTCCAATACTTCACCAACTAAGTGAGAGAGCAGTTGACCATCTATTGTGGCATCCAACTCCTCCTCCTCAGATGATAAAGACTCAGAAATAAAAGAGGCCTTAGGAGTAACCGTCAAACGGTCAACCTCCATATGCCTAAGTACATTACTAGATAAATTGACCTGTTTGACAGAATAACCCAAACTAACACCAACGTTTGCTAGTTTTTTAGTTATTACAGGTGTAGAAAAAGAAAGAAGATTTCGAAGACTTCATACCATCAGAATCAAGATTTATTTCCACCTCCTGCGCATTGCCTTGACCATCGAGTCCTCATCTGTAGCCGTCGTCCCAAGAGCATCGACCCCGTGGCGTGAACTGCGTCGCGCCGGTGCATCCTGAACCGTTGCGACCAACTCCAGAGGAACACCCAGCCCCGCCTGGGCTAGATTTCCCCAAGATGGTCGCCCCTCCTGGGATGAAGCAGCCCCTCCTGGGCCACGGGACCAAGGCCATCGTCCATCCCCTCCTGGGCTTGGGCTTCGGAGGACACCCGCAGCCCCGCCTGGGCCACAGAATCTTCACCAGAGGGCATACCCTCCAAGGCCTTACCAACCGCCGACCACCCCACCTGGGCAGCATCGGATGGCCCCTCCAGGACCGCAGCAGTGGGCAGCCCGTCGTGGGCCGCAGCAGTGGGCCGCGCGTCCTGAGTCGAGGAAGTGGGCAGCCCCTCCTGGGCCGCAGTAGATGACAGCCCCTCCTGGGCCATCGCTGCTCTGACAGGCAGCCACGCCATCGCCGAGGCTTCAATCAGCGACCACCCTGGGCCACCACATCACCCGGCCAGTCCACCTGTGGCACTGAGCGAACCGACGGCGACACCGTCCCAGCAGAACACGAAGACCGACCAGCAGATTTGCTCGCTGCCTGAAGCGCATCTAGTAACTGAGAAGGAGAAACCTTGGGCGAGGCACCAGATGCCCCACGAAGTGGAGAATCCCTTGGAAGTGCGTCCAACAACTCTCGGCCTCGCGGAGTAGTAGGGGTAGCATTAAAGGGGGTCACCGCATAAACCAAAACCGAAACCTGACGAGTATAAGTAGATGGTGCACCCTGCTCAGCAGCCTGACTACTAGACGACCCAGCCGAAGCGAAAGCAACAGTGTCATCTGCTGGTCCAGAAGTATCCATGGCATCATCTCCATTCTTCCCGGAGCCATTGTCCTCAGAATCATCCTTATTCTTTCTCCATAGGAGCGGCGAAAAATCAGGTTCAGGCACAAAATCAGCGGGTTCAAATCTGAAGCGCAACTCATATCCTTTCATATCAACCACAACGTCAAAGGTTAGGAAAAAACCTAAAGCATCCTTCTTCTTCTGGAAAACAGAAATATCACACATAGCAACGAAGATACGTACTACGCCTCGCCGACGGAGGCTCAGAAGATCCACATCCAGTGTAGTACCCATAAGAGAACCAACAGCCCAAAGCCCAAGAAAAGTCCGCAGAGAATGCTGAACCCCCTCAACATGCACCCAGACTTGTTCAAGTATTAGCTTATACGGAACCTCCTGAGTCTTGTAAATAGAAACGACAAGCTGTGTCTTACCCAAGGGCATCGAGAACTGGCTGCCATCCACTCTGTCCAGCACCTCAAACGAAGGAAAGCTTACCAGGTAATCATTATTTCCATAAGATAAAGCTTCCCACTTCCACGGTGATTGTAACGGACACCTTCTCGCAATATGCTGTTGTACCACTTCTGCTGAGACTGCATCTCCTGTAACCTTGACCAAAGCAATAGGCGTCTAAGCAGTTTCCATATTCCTACATACCACACTGTCAGGAATCTGAGAAAACAGAGTCTTGCCATGTCCAATCCCAGTCATAAAAGCATTCGGTCTCGGCTGCTTCAACACAGGGCACCTCAAAGTTGGGTGAGAAGAGACATCACAAATATAATAGTAATGGGCAGCTTTGCAATCCTTGGATGCATGAGTGTCCATAGCGCACTTCCAACACCTAACCGGTTTCTTATTTTTCTTTGGTACAGGCACAACATCCGTAGCAGCAGGTGCTTCGAGCACAGCAGAATTATATTGCATATGATTACCAGGCATATTACCTTGAAACTGACTCGCAGGGGGAAAAGATGGCGAAACGAAACCGGACGAACCATGCGGATACCCGAATTGCTGCTGTCCAGCCATCGTAGGCTGCTGAAAATTTATAGGCTGTTGAAGATTAGTTCCAGGCGCAAACTAAGGTTGCGTCACACCTTGCACCGGCTTCTTCTTCTTTTTCCTCTTCGGCGCCGGCACCACCGACGAAACAGCCCCTGCAACAAAGGAATTTGGCTAAAAGTTTCCCTGCACGTGTCCACTAGGCGTTGACCCTTGACTGCCAGCAAACTGCGGCATAGGTCCCCGATACGGAGGTTGAAGCGGCTGCGGCTGGCTTCCTTGTGCGGCGGCATAGTACGTCGTCGGAGGCCTGAAGACAATGCCCGGAGGAAACCCAGCAAACAGCGGCGGCTGCGGCATACCACCAGCAGTAATTGTCGGAGCAGAGTGTTGAGGATCCCTTGGCTGCGGCACGATCGAAGAGGCCACCATCTGAGCAGAAGTAGCCTGGGCCGATAGTCCCAGCGACGGCTGCATGGGTGACACAGCTCGCTGCACCGGTTGAGCAGAAGACGCCCTAGGGTTTCCCCCGGGATGTTGGCCGTCCATTCTTGGCGAAGAACCAACGGCGGCCACGAACAAACGCCCGGGAACCGCCGCCGAGGGAGAAGGGCGCGACGAAGGCGGCGATTGCAGTGGAGATCGAGGACTCGGTGGCTCAGGAGAAGGGCACAGGTTCGGCGGCAAAGAAAACGGGGCTTCCTGACAACCGACCGCGCCCCAGCTCCACAGAGCCTTTAGACGCGTAGCCAGGCCAGCCTAGGAGTAGACCGGCATGGACTGGTTCACGATCGCGTGACCCGGCCCGAACTGGTCCTCGATCGCATCGACCATGCCCTCCTCCACGTCCAGGCTGGCGCCCGCACCCTCCACCGTGGCACCAATCCGTGAGGAAGCCGGAGTCCAACCCGGATTACGCGCCAGGATTGCCGCCTCAACGAAAGTACCGAGAATCGGCAGGGCCGACGATCTCCGGTGAGGGATTGGCCCCTTCCAGGGTTTTACATGCCTCAGCGAGGCAACCACTGCCCGCCGAACGGGAGGGGACAACGATCTCGACCTGACCAGAGCCTTGTAGGAGATCTTCGGCGAGCATCTAGGCGGAGAGGAAAGATGCGACGATGGAGACACCGCCGGCGACCATTCCCAGAAGCGCGACACCAGCGTCGGGAAACCTATATCCTCCCAGAACTGTTTCCGAAGCTCCTCTTCCGATAGCTGACGGCGACGCGAGACGTTCGTCCAGCCCAGCTCGCCACCATCATCATCCAATGACTCAAAAACCTCCCGCGCCGCCCTCGCATCCTCGCCATCCGACCCCGACTCATAGCCTAGGCATTGGAACCTCGATCCAGATGTAGAGGACGCCGGCGAGGAGATGTTAGCTGGTGTCGGAGTCAGGTTCCCGAGGGACAGCGTTAGCCGCCGGCGACGCTGCATTTTTTGGACCTCTCATAACCCTCTCTAGGAGATGAGGACCCTTATGAGACCTAAAATGGAGGGACCTCTCCTAACCCGCATTACATGGCTTGACTTTTCAAAAAAGGTATATGCCTTAAGCCTTGGAATGGAGGGAGTACATATTATGAGGGACAATCTTTGGGCCGAGTTCTGGCTGTTGCTTGTGATTTGAATAAGGATTCCTAGAGGTTACTTCGCAAATATCGGCGTTGTTCCAATCCATCGTATAATGGTTGAGGGAACCAAGGCTCTGGCCACTTGAAGTCCGGGTTAGGACCAGTCATCTCCTGATACTAGATGTTTTGGCACCGGCCATGTCCATAGCAGGACTCACATGGAAAGCAAGTTGTTTATCTGTGGCTATCCCGGAAGCAGCGGTGGCCTTCTTGAGCATATCAGAAATTGACCTTTGCTTGGTCACGACCATGAGTTTCTTTTGTTGCTGTTGTTGTACTGATGTAGTCTTATGCTGCTTAGGTGGCTTTCGTTGCTACCAGGGTTGCTTTTGTTGAGTTTGTTGCGGTGGTTGTGGCTGCTTTTTCTGGGCTTGTGGTTGTTGCTGCTGCGGTTGCTATTGTTGCTGATGTGGCTACTTCTGAGGTTGTGACTGAGCTGGCTCAGCAGTTTCGGGAGTTTCAACATTCATAGTCTTGACGCCCATGTTGCCAGCGCTGGACCTTTCTTCTCTCTCGGGGGGTCGAAGTCTCATCCCTCGGATGGTGCATTGATTCATCTTCCGAGACACCGCTCCCTCCTCTAGTGTCGGCTCCTCCCTCCGGTCGGGATATATTGGCGTATGGTGCCGAAGGAGTGTTTTCCCTGGCCGAACTCTGGACTCGAGTGCCAGTTGGAGGAGGAGAAGAGGGAGGATCAATATCGGAGGCGATGCAAGAGGAGGTCTATGAAGCATCCAATGCTCCCCTGCGAAGAAAAATCAAAATATCTATAGTAAAAAGGAAAGAAAGAAACAAGAAATACATAAGTACAAAAGTATGTCGGCAAAAGAAAGGTTACCCAGATGTTGTTGTCCTTGAGCGATACCTCTTCTTGCCCACCTTGCGTATCTTGGGTAGCTAAGCCTGCTCGGCCACAGGAGCGTCGCGTTTGTTAATTTCGGCTTGACCTTCCACAGTAAGAGGGGGCCCTTCGTGCACCTACCCGACTAGATAAACTGGTGTAGAATGCGGCGGATAGGTGAATGCAATTGGCATAGGATCAAGTAACTCTATAATTTGACACTCATCATCGTCATCATCATCCATCCCTTAATGATTCGTGAGTAGGGGTCTTACCCGGGGATGGACCGACACTGGCATAGGGAATCGATATGTAGTCCTTGGAATCCAGGTCTTCCGAATCCGAGATCTCGCGATCTTTACCCCAGGAGATAGAGGATTTTTCATTGTCCTCGGCAACTTGCCGAAGGAATTTCTACATAAAAATCAAAGTACAAAACAAAATAAGTTGAGGTAAAAAATCGGCATGACGGTTAACATATCTCGGCACTTACCCATGGTGTAGGATTTTTTTGGGTCGTAGGGAAATTTGACCCACTCCTAGGCTGCGGTCATCTTTGTCTTGAAGATGGCTTTGACCCGTTTCAGACTTGGAGCTTGTTCACCTCAAATGTAGAGGTTCGGTTCGGGTTAAAGCAATCACTCATATAGATCTTATGGGTGTGAGCTGGATTGGGCAGACTCGGCGGCTGATGAATGTCCTCAAGAGATCATCATCCGACATTCCCTATTCCACCAGTTACTCAATGACGGCATGGACCTTATTAATGTCCTTGAGCTTAGTCTTGGAATCGTTTTTCCAATTGAGTTTAGTAGGAACTCCTACTTTATATGTCGACAACCTAATAAAATCTACCCCGGTCGGGTTCTTCACATAGAAGAAAGACCATTGCCATTTCTTACATGAATCTAAGCCGCCGATATGAGGAAAGACGGATTTCTTTCGGGGAACAATAATTGCGGCCCCACATTGGATCATGGGCTTCTCGCTGACAGGAACATCTGGGTCGATAACCTAGGACCAGAACTGGAAATACTTGGCCCACAGATGCACCAAGGGCCAAAGGTCGAGATATCACTCACAATAGGTGATAAAGGAGGAGAGGTAGCCTATGGCATTATCCTGGATATGGTTTGGTTGAAGGACAAAGGTTTCAAAGAACCTCTTAGCAAAATTGCTAAGGGGGAGAGAAAATCCTCACTCAAAATGGGAAACGAAAATGACGAACTCAACGGGCAAAGCCTCTGGCGCGAGCTTGCCAGTGGGGAGGCGGCACTCTACCTCCATCATAATTCGCCGTGACAGGCCGAGCCATTTGAGCTCCGCGTTGGTCACGTCTGAGCCTTCCCAAGATCCACGCTTAGATGCTTCTTCTTGTTCTTCTTTGACGTGCTCGACAGGGACGACCTTTTGCAGATCCATCTCCTTGTTAGAGCAAGGCATGGACTGGCATGGTCCCGCAGCAGAGAAACTTGGCGGCGGCGCGAGGAAAAGAGGAGTAGCATGATGGTGCACTAGTGAGAAGCAGAGAGCAGCGACGATGCTAGGAGGAAGATGAGCGGGTAGAGGAAAATTGAAACAAGAGTTTCCCCTGCTCCTCTATTTAAAGGCCCAATGGTCCTTGGGGGTAGTGGGATCGGCTGCACACACGAAGGCCACATCATGAGAGTGTATCCGTTGGAACCGCTCCCCAGATCACTCCACAAATAAGGTAACAATGCACAATGCCACTACCTGATCCAGCAATTACTGTGGGAAACGAGGCGTCGCATGGCGATTGGACTGGTGGTAGTGATAACTGATGGGCATGATGCAGAAACAGTGCGAGGTGTCATGTCTGGTACAAAATATTAGGAAAAACATGATGATTACTGACACATAAGATAAAGAAATATAAAATAAGAGAATCCCAAGGAAACTAGGTAGCTCAAAAGTAAAATAGCCTAAGTGCTAAGAAGTAACTTGGGGGTGAGATATAGATCGGCTCTGACCAAGCAAAGTCGGTTTCAGCAAGATAGAGCTAGTTGGAAATGTCGAGTTATAAACAAGTTCGGCCGACATATAGATATGTCGGATAAGTGGAAAATGTTCCATATCAGCTAAAGGAACCTGTCGAGGCCTTTCATCTAACACTGCTAGATCGCGACAGCTTCGGGGACTAATGTCAGGGGGATGACCCCCGGTAGAGTCAAGTGTTGGTATAAATATAAGGTTGACCAGGAATAAGGTTGACCGACATAGGGTGGCTGACATAGGCCAACATACCCAGGCTAGCATTGGACGGCATATCCAAGCTGGACATACTTTATATGTTGGATTGGATCCAGCTAATGTCGGCCTAGGTATGTCGGCCTATGTCAGCCACCCTATGTAGGTCAACCTTATTCCTGGTCAACCTTATTTTTATGCTAACACTTGACCCTATCGGGGGTCATCCCCCCAACACAAAGAAAATACAAAGATCAATCCAAAGCAACAGTAGTTGTTGCAACACCTACAACCTTGATGAAATGGGGTGTCCATGTCGGGGCCAGGACCAGACCTCACACCTATGCACATCATCATAAAACCAGAGTTATCGCCCAACTGTGTAGCAGCGAGCCGGGAGCACAAAACGGTCTAACGGACCCTCAGCATGCACCAGCGCACACGCTCCAGAGTTGCCACCGCCATCTTTCGCCGACCCATCTTTGGAACACGGATCAACGCATTGACCTTGTCAGGCATGCTGGCAACACCGCCATGGCACCCGACAGTGCATCCACCCTGCGTGCGTCCATCAACACACATCCACCACCGAGACCCTGTTGCACCCTATCGCCCAGACCTGTCATCATCGATGCAGTAGAAACACACCGCTCTTCTGATCCACCTCCCGACCACTCCAGCCGATATCTACTCAAAAAACGATGCCCTCAAGATGGGTAACGACGTCAGGCACCTCCATCGTTCGATCCAAGAGACCTATATCTAGGGTTTCCCAGGGAGTATCCCGAATGAGTAGATGATAGATGCGGCGATGATGCCTTAAAGAAGATAATGACACATAGACGCCGCCATCGTCTGCCATGACTAAAGCGTAGCATAGTTTTCACCGGCAGACGTCTCCTCCACTCGCAGACGAGACTAGACGCGGGATCCCAAGATCTGCCACAACTCCTTGCTAGCTGGCCGACCACCTCTGGCAAGGAGGGGTCCACCGCCGCCATACCCGTCGCCGCTATCCCGTCCATTTGATGCGGGTAGAGCCACACGCCTGCATGAGCCATCCACGCGTAGTATCAGACGTAGTAAGGAGCACCCCACCGCGGCCTTCCTGGACCAAATGGGTCTAGATCAGGACCAAACGCCGCGTCAACACCAACTACCATCTCGCGTGCATGCGACACGCATGTACACTGTGACTGCCTCCGTGTCGCATCACCGCTGTCGGTGGAGAAAGACTAGGCGCTGCCATCTCAGCCTAGGGTCTCAACCATAGGGAGCCTTCCTCTCTGCCACGCCACACGGTCTTTGCCCGGCGATGATGAGGGAAAGGGAGGGAGGAGAGGTGCATTGACGGGGGTGTTTTCCTCGGTGCGGTTAGGCGCAACCACACACGAGTCACTCCCATAGGAGCATTTCAATCATTTTTTGCATGCTTTTTTGGATCAGGGTATGCTCCAAAGTGCAAGTGTCCTAAATATTCCATTTTGGGCCAGCTTGAAACCAAGACCATAATGGCATGTTTTTGAAGATGGGCTTAGCGGACGCTTTCATCCTTGAGGCTGGATCTGGATGGAGTCATGGAGAAATTCAACAACGAGCAAGGAAAGGAACCAGAAGGATTTAGAAGTTGTTCCAAGACACACAATGTGAGGTGATACTAAACCGCCATACGAAGGCCGAACCAGTTTCTTGCCGCCATACGTTGGCGTCAGAGTTTGCTACCTTGGGCACTGGGTTTTGCTACCTGGGCGTCAGAGTTTGCTATCTTGGGCATTGGGTTTTGCTACCTTGAGCGGCGAGACAGCTGATTCGATGATGCTGCGAAGGTTGGGCGTGTGCTATGAATCTCCCTTCAAAGTTGTATCCCAAAGGCAGATCGTTCTCGCCGACGGTGATCGTACCGTGTAGCACTCTTTTTTGCCCCAGAGCTGTGAGGGGAGAAGCCTTATCGTAGACGAAGGGGATTTGCGAGACTGGTCAAAGCGAGGCTCCTGTGCGTGAGTAAGTTCAGGAGACACGTGTCGTTCCCTCGACCCGGAGGATCGGAAGCCCGGATCCCCCGGGGGACGCCTAGCACGACCCATATAGGTGTATGTGCTAGGAGTTTCCGCTATATAGGTGTATGTGCTAGGAGTTTCCGCGCACTGAGCCCTAGATGTCTCGTATGTTATACTGATCATGCAACTTTTCTTTATACGTCGGTTGCGAGAGTTCTCGCATAAATCTTGTTATAGCACGGCTGTCGCATGTCAGTTGGAGATTCTAGAAGAAGGCTTTCATGTGGTGGGTGGATTTATTTTTTAGAGGAAATGTCATGGATGGATTGGACATCGTGGGCTACAAAGGGGTGCCGGGCCGTATGATGAAGGCTATGGCCTGAGCCCACTTATCTCTAACATATGGAAATGTTCATCTGTGTCAGGCCGTGGCTGTCTTGAGACGGAGCGCTCGGGGAGCAACAAGCCCAGATATCTCAACCGGGCCCAGCATGGAAAGTTGTTGGGCCCGTGCGGCTCGGTGGCAACGAACCAATTGGACTGTCCCGCTCAAATGAAAAACGAAACTGATCGTCTCGGAGCTCAGCTCAGATACGGACATGGACTCCGTTTCGAATAGCGTCGCACGCGCCATCCCAATCCATATAAGCTTTTGTTTCGCCTCGAACGTACGAGCTCTTTTCCAGAACTCAACTTCCGATCAACGGACTCGAATCGACCGCAAGAAGGGAACTGGTGTCGCCGGCCGCCGCCATGGACGCCGAAAAGTTCGAGTCGCTGCTGGAGAGCATGCTCCAACTGAGCCTGGATTCGCCGCAAGATAGCGAAGGGGTTACCGCTCATCCCCACGGCGTCTCCGATCAACTCGGTGCGGCTGTGCCAGCACAGCCCGCTGCCGCGGCAGAGAACGACCGCGTAGATCAATCGGCGGGTGAATGGGCAGAGCTCCTTGTGAGCCAGATGGTGAGCGCCACCTCCGTAGACGACGCCCGGTGCCGCGCCGCCAAGATCTTCGAGGCCTTTGGAGGCAGCGTCTGCTCTCGCGCCGCGCAGGTACTCAGTGAAAAGGACCGGGTGCTCGGAACCGCCATGGGGCAGAACTCCATCCTGAAGAGGGCGGTAGCAGCGCAGCACCGTCGGCACCTGGAAGAGGAGGAGAAGGGCAGGGAACTCCAGGGCCAGGTCGCCCAGTACCGGGAGCAGGTCAAGCGGCTAGAGGCGGACAAGTACGCACTGTCTATGCACCTCAGGAACGCAGGGCCCGGGAGCTCCTTGCCGGGGAACTTCCACCCAGAAATTTTCTGAACAACGTAAGGACACGGTAAGAAATCCATCAGAGCCGATTATTACCAGGTTGACTCCCATGGCGCGAGGATATCTCATCCTCGGTTCAGGGTATCGGTCTCTCGTTTATTTGCAGGTTGATTTCCATGGCGTGAGGATATTTCATCCTCTGTTCGGGTAACTGTATGTCTGTATCCAACATGACGATTTTTCTTTTCATAGTGAGGGAGCGCCCGCCCCCGATTTGTATGTTTGTTAGTCCTAAGGCCTGGCAAGACATGCCAACCCAGATTAATCGGTTTGAATTCTAGTCTGAATTTTGTTGATGAAATAGCTCCATCTAGATAATGTAAAAAGTCTGAACAACATTGGCTGATGAAGATGGGCAAACCTCGGTGATTTGCAGTGAAGATTTTCTGCTTATCCATGCGAACTAGTGCTATTTTTCTCACATGTGAGTAACTCCCACAGACACTTATTATCCATACGAACTAGTGCTATTTTTCTTCACATGTCTTAGAGCAACTCTAACAGAAATTGAAAACGCGCGTCGTAAATACAAGCCGCGCAAAACGTGTCTTTCGAGCCCATTTTGCCTCCCACAGAACAGACACCGCGAACTGCATCGCAAAACAAAATAGTTTGTTCCACGGGTTCGATTTGCGGTCTGTTTCACGGGTTTGGTTTGCGGTGTCTGTTTCACGGGAGGCAAAGTGAAAATGCAAACCATAGCCATATTTCAACCATTTCTTCACACAAAAGTTCATGTGGCAGTTACATAGATCAAATTAATGAATGTTTTAACATCGCATAACACAAATAATCATCCAATAATGAAATTATAACAGTAATTGTTCAAATCAAATTATAGCAATTGTTCAAATCAAATAATTAAACATATAATCAATGATTCTGAGGACAAATAAATAGTACGTGACGTAGACAATGATGTTGAATGAGGTCTTGTTGAAGCTAGGTATGCATGGAGGAGTTTTCAATCTCCCCATATGTCTCAAGAAAAGCTTGAACGCGGTCGGGGTTGCATTGTGGCCTCACTCGGGTACCAACATTATCAAAGAATAACTCCAAGTTCTCGTCCTTCTCATCTTATATTATATGATCATGTCGTGGAGGATGACACAACATGTCATGATGTTGTTTAGGGTTTTCTTATCCTAAAAATGAGCAAGACCTCGGACAATAGCAAACATAGCTTGCAACACCCCAAAAGCAATTTCGATGTTCTTACGGGCTGCTTGTTGAGCTTGTGCAAATGTCCTCCCCTAGTTGACGGCACTGAAATGGTCTTCGCAAATGTACCCCAAGTTGGATATATGGCATCAGCTAGATAATATCCCAAATAAGATGAGACCTATACAACATATTGATGTCATTGAGCGATGCCGGCAACCCAAAGAAGCAATGCCAAATCCACAAGTCATGTGGTGCCACGGCCTCGAGCATAATGGTTGAATCACGACTTTTTCCATAATATTGCCCATGTCATGCCTTTGAGAGATTCTTCCACTTCCAATGCATATAATCAATACTACCTAGCATGCACGGCCAATCTCTATTTTAATTCATAGCCATGAGCCACTTGATGTCTTCTTCATTGGGAGCTCGAAGATAAACACCATCGAAGACACGGATCATGAACTTTGCAAATCTCCGCACACACTCAAGTGTTGTGCCCTCGCTAATACGAAGATATTCATCGGTATAATCAGCGGGAATGCCATATGTAATCACTTGCATAGCTATCAATATTTTTTGGTAGTAGCTAAATCCAATTAACCCCGCAATATTTCTACGGCGAGTGAAAAACTTGAATTGGCCTCGCATGCTTCTACAATTTTCACTGCGTATACTGTATCACCTACGGAAGAGATGAGCCGGATATGTTGGTACCTCGACAAAGTAGTCCCGCATGGGCATTTTGTGGCCGAGCATACGGTTCCACAGAATGCAAAGTATGCCAACCGTCGAGCGTCGCCACCGCGGTTTCTTCCTATCATGTTGCTCTTTCATGGCGAGGATGATGATCGCATGCTCAATATTGTCGCCGAAGAGCAAGTGCTCGCTTGGGGTCATCTACGCGATTAAAATTAGCGAGGATTAAAATCTACGTGCGGTGACTAGATGAACCGAGAGCACAGGAGGAATCGAAAACAAACCTCATCCATGGCGGTTGCGGCGACCTCGGCGACCTCTTGACTCGTGTGTGTCTATTCGAAGCTTCCCCTTCACGCATCTCGGCGGAGAAGCTGCTGCGGTTGCGGGACGGCTGAATCAAGCCACCCAGGTCAACGGCGTGGCCAAAATGGCTGGCATCGACGCATCCATGGCGGCGTCCTCGGCAACCCGCACCGACAAAGGGGACTGGTCAAATCGACAGATCTGAGCTTCCACCGATGCGAAATCAAAGATGCGGGTGGTGAGGTCGGTTGCGATGGAGCAAGGCTACTACAGGACGGAGACGGTGGCGACGTGTTGGCGGTGGAAGTAAAGGCGGCAGGATACAGGGGTAAAACTTCAGCATGCCAAGTTCTACACGCGTCTACGGGGCACTCTCGGAGGGGGGGGGGGGGGGGGGGGGAATTTTCGGGGGCTCCGAGAAAATTTCTTCGAGATCCCTTTTACGTTGTCTATTCGGGATACTTTTTCCACTTAAAACTGAAGACTGGCAGTTATTTTTCAGTTCCGTGTGTTTTATGTCCGCTAGAGTTACTCGTATTAGCTGTTAGACATCGAACTTCAAATTTGAATTGGAGGGACGGTAATTCTGAGGATGAACAGAAAAGTCGCCCGACGTGAATGGTTAACGGGCCCGACGTGAATGGTTAACGGGTCTGATATTTCGGCATTGAAAATTTCGAAATAGCAAAAATCAAATGCATGTGAAATAGAATGCCTAAATAAATTTATTTCACCAATCTCGTTGCACATGAGCGGCTCATATAAGAGCTGACTGGTGCTCGGGTTTCAAAAAGAGTATGTAATTAATGTATTTCCCCACTTGAATACTACTCCCTCCGATCCATATTACTTGTCATTAGATTGGATGTATCTAGCACTAAAACATGTCTAGATACATCCATTTCTACGACAAGTAATATGGATCGGAGGGAGTACCTCCGTTTGGGATTATAAGTCCCACGCGGATAACTAGGTTGCCAACTTAAACAAGATAATATAAATATTATGGCATAAAATTATACCATTAGATACTTTAGAGGTTATACTTTTGAATGGTATAATTTTTGTGAAGTATAAGCTATATTTTATTGATCAAATTAACAACGTAGGTATGTGCGTAGGACCTATAATCCCGAAAAGAGGGAGTACTACCTAGGTATACGTGTAGGACCTACAATCATAACCAGAGGGAGTACAATCATAAAAAGAGTATTCACGTTTTCTTCTGTGACTTTGTGGTCGGTCGATCGGTGTGGATTAGAAATTTAATATGAGAAGGTACTACCTGTCAACATGCAATTCAAGTAGTATTACCCAACGGCAATAGGCTTCCATCCAAAATGCCTGTCAGCATACACTCAAGTAGGTACAAATCTTGGTTGGTTTCTTTACAAACACGCTGTGTGATCTAGTATATATAAATGAAAGGAACTCAGCATTGACATACTCCTATGCATTCCATCTCATTCATTTATATCTCTATATCCTTATAACTCCTTTTCATCAGCAAGATGAAATTAAGATATAGATATGGAAATGGCATCAAAATAAGATCTATCTCTAGACCACCAATATACAAAACATATAGTACCATATAAGAGATGTGGACTGAGTTTCTTGCATGTAATTCATGGTGCGGCGGGCTGGAGCAGACTGCAGGTTTGCAGTTGATCAACGAACCGAGACATTTTTCATCTTTCCAGACCTGTGCCTGACAAAGAAAGCAGCTAGCATACTCTTCGTGCGGACAGGGGCCTTTTGGATTTGGCGCCCTCTTGGATTATCGAGAGAACTGAATGATGATAAAAGTCTTGGACCAGGCTGATCCTGAAAAGGCAGATCAGGCAACATCAATATATGATAGTCACAGTGTGCTCTATGCATCTGGATGTAGAGGCCAGGGGTAACTAAACTTCAATTTTCTAAAACAATAATCAAGACTTCAGTACACAAGATAGGTTTCCTGTGCAGGGAAATAGACAACTTTACAGCATCAAATGAATCTTAGGCGCTAATATTAAGCATATGATACATCATATCATGGTTTACCTTCATGCCAGTGTTACGTGTAACAATGTCCGAGCTGGAAGCACTCGACTGCATACGCTTGGGCAAGGGAGACACAGAAGATTCCTTACCTGAAACATAAGCTGATTCAGATGAAATGCATGTTGAATGTACATACAGATATAAACTATGCAAAAAATCTGCTTAGTTAGGTACACTATGTACCAATCATAAAAGTGAATCAGACAACTGGGATGCTATAAGCAATCAAACAAAGTAAATACCTAGAAGGTTAAACCCATCACTGGATGTAGGCCTAGAAGTTTTTGTTTCTCCGGGACTGCAAAAGGCAGATCACAACAAATCAAATGCTACATTTCGCAAGAATGGCGCTAATTGGAGGTGGCCTACTTACCCAAATTCAGATTGGCGTTCTCCATTGGTTTTGGAGTTCTTCTCTGAAGCCAAGTGCCAGAAAAGAGTCTTCTCTGATAAGGAAAGCATTTGTGTCGGTAAACTAACTATTTGGTCTAAAAAATTCCAAATGTGTGCATAGGAACATACCCGAGGGATAAGGTTTGGGCCTTAAGTCAAATTCAGCATCAGTTTGCATCTCAGAAAAGGTCTGCATCTTTTTGTTTCCCGAAGCTAGCTCAAAGAAAAATTAGCAAGTTAAATTAGGTGCTAATCTTTCTTGGTCTGCGAATTACATCTTTGTATCACATGTTCTTACCTGGTACGATGTAATGTTTGTGGTGCCTGGTAGCGGTTCCAATCATCTGCTGCTGCCGAAGGCCTTCCTTATCCGTGTAAGTTTGGCAGGTCAGGACTTGCTGAACATGGAAAATAAGTGTCACTTGTAACTCCTAGTATAGCTCTATTAGCACAAATTTCCGTAATAAAATAGTTGGTACCTGGTTCAAGGATGCTACTTTCAGCTCGATAGTTGAGAGCTCTGAAGCCTGTTGCTCATACAGGTCTGTCAACTTAAAGGCAACAGTGCCAAGGTGGTCGACCGCGTTGACCAGGGCCCTGACAGCATAATCCTTTAAGTTGTCCAACACCCTGATAACAAGAAGCGTGTGAAAAAGGATCAGACAACCTCTCAGTGCATGTTCCACTTCTGCTGTTCTGCAGAGTGGTCACCTATCAGACACTTGATGTGTTCTTTTGTTCTTCGATATTTACAGAATCCATTAGTCCTTTTGCAGTGCAGTCAGACGGAGAAGATACACATATCCCTCCACTTCTTTTGGGACCATCATTCCAATCAATTCTACAGAGTACGTGATAGTAGGTGCGATAAAAGTGTCAGAACTTCCTGAGTGAACTAAAATTAACAAGGTAGTCTCCATTCTTATTTCTAAGTGGACGATCAGAATGCTGGTTCTTTACTATCCAACGTGAATTGAGTAGTTGCATGTTTTAGAATTAACTATTTCTTAGGCGAGTTGAAATAGCAAATCTGAATCAACAATTATGAAACCTTGTACAGGAATAAAAAAAAAATACAACCTTCACTGCCCAAGATTAATTCTCAAGTGGTGCCTCAGCATTTAAGCCTCCACACCTGAAGTGTTTTTCTCAATCAATTGCCCCTATTTTGCGTACTCTGTGCTCATGGGTAGATGGACGCCAATATGCAACTAGCATACTACTGGCTGAATCAATCAATGCTTCATACAGAAACCTATTGTGCATCATTCTTAGCCTCAATATGTAACACTAAAATACTAGTAATAGAAGCTAGGCAGAAAGTTCAGATGAAAAATGGGCTGGGAACGTTGAGTGAGCAATGATTATTACACATGCAAAGTCGTTGTTCCCGCAGAAATTCAGAGTGCGGGTTGCTACAAAATTGCCTGTAAGAACTGGAAATCACATGAGAGAGAGGAAAGGAGAATATCTCACACGTGCTTCTGCTCGCTGTGGAGGTACGACTTCTCGCAGTACTCTGAGGCGGAGTAGAGCTGCGGCCGCAGGTTCTTGAGCTCCTGCAGGAGCAACAAAGCGCAAGTCATTTTTAACCGTCAATCTGAACAAACAAAAGAAGCGCAAAGCTAGCAGCCAGCGGTAAATTCGTGACGGCTCCCCGCAAAACGCGGATCTCTCGGCGCGCCGATCGAGACGAAAGCGAACTCAGGCAGCGGCGGGGGGAGATCTCCCGGATCCGGGCGCGCGCGGCGTACCTGGAGCGCCTTGACGAAGCTCCTGCTCCGCTCCATGGAGGCCTCGTCGAAGGTGGTGGGAGCAGGGCGGGCGGGGTCGGCCCACGACGGCGGCGCCTGCTGCATCGCGTCCTCTGCCCGCTCGCGGTCGCAGTGGCAGTCTCCCCTCCTGTGGCCTCTCGCCGACCCTTGTCCGGTGGGATGGAAGCGGGGAGGGCAAGGCACGTCAGGAGGAAGCAAGGTAGCGATGCGATTCGCGTCCTGTGCTCGTGGCCGGTGCAGACAGCCAGCCAGCAGCGGCTCGCGTACTGGAGGTGGCTCCGCCTGCCTGCCTGGCTGTGTGCGGGCGGGAGTGGAGGCAGGTGGCGGAGTGGGTCAGTGAGGTGGTGAGGGTGACGGCGACGGCCGACGGGGTCGCGTTGGTTACGAGTCGCTTTAGTTCTAGTCAATGCTCGGCGGGCGCAGGAAGGGAGATTAGGGGAATCGAGTGGAAGCCTTTACCCACCCTGTCAGTCTGGTGTTCGTGCTGTCGTGCGGTCTGCAAACATAGTCTCCCCCCTCGCTTGAGTTGGGTGGATCTTGATGATTCTTTGAGCTACTTTACGCAAAAAGTGTGTCGTGTGGACGATTTGGAAATAATGGCCGGTCGTCCTCTGCACTTGCTTGGTTTCTGTTTGGTTATGTAGCGGTTGTGTCATTGTGCGGCTGGTGCGTTGGCATGTCAAGTGTAGTTTCAATGGAGCAGAAAGCCGAGTTCCGTCATCACTCCATCGATTTAATACGACTTCGCCACAGCCACGTTACCACGTAATATACCATACCTTGCCACAATCCAAGTCTGGTCCTCACTTGTGGTGAGCGAATTTCTCGCCAAAATTTTGGCACATCCCGACACACACCGATATTTGGGGAGTTGTATGGCTCACATTTTATACACAAATCAGTGTATTTATTGGTTCGATGGGAATTAATCCCGGAAGTACGATCTTGCTACCAGAATCCCGGAAGTACGATCTTGCTACTTTGATTATACTAAGATGCTAGTCAAACTACGTTGGGCCTTACATTATTGATTTTTTTGCAGAAAAATCCAATTATTTATTTCTATAGCAAATTACAGAAGGCGGCGAGTATACTTCAAAGTTGGAATGTAAAAAGTTTAGGCAACATTGAAGAGCGAATCGTGTGGACAAATACCATCGTCCGGTTGCTAGATCAAGCGGAATATACAAGAGGACAACCAAAGATAGACCTAGAAATTTATCAAAGCCTGGGCGGGCCACTGCTAACTGATTTTTCTCTTGAACAAATATAAACATCAGATGGAGCAAATTTTGTTTCCACGATGGTTTTAATGCAAAAAAATGGATACAAATTCTTTACAAGTTTGTAACATATTCTAATGTTCACAAGCAATTTCGTTGCTGTCCGAGAAAGCCACTAGTGTCTTCGCCCAAAGGATCCACATCATGTGCTCCACCCACCTCCGGGGTCTCTATAGCTCATTGATGTCGCCTGCTTCGACCATCTCCTCTGGTTAGTGAAGTCATGTCTGGGGTGGGGAAATCGAGGCACCGGTCAAGGGTTTGGGACGACGGCAGTTAAGAGGGTGAATCCATACGTATTTACTATCCTCGTGGATGCGACCACCACCACCTTTCATTTATTTTCTCACGTGTGAGCTCACTTTCCTTTTCGCCGACACATATTAGCTCGAACATCTTTTGAGCATAATTTTTTTGATATTATAAACAAGTGTGTACTAACTATGCACATGACCTTATAAATGATGTCTAATTCCAATAGATATTTAGATTAGTTGGTTTTCTATTTTTATGTCTAATTTCTAGATTAATCCCTGAACCAGATAAGCACGACCTCCTCAGAAGAAGTCTGGTAGAAGGGTTTTTCTGATTCAAAAGGAAAATCTAGGTGAATTTAGATGAAAAATTCGCTTCGTACCAAAAAACTGATTTTAAGTGGTAGTAAAATTCTCTAGAGTCTAAAATATATTTAATAAAAAACTTGCCTTTTGCGACAGTGGGCATTTTTAGTTCCATCTCGGGTGAAGTGAAGAGAAGAAATGTGAAAGGAACAAGGCAAAAGACAAATTATTGGAGGTGAATAGAGCCTTAGAGCACCTCCACTCGTTAGGCATTTTTAGAAAAAAATTCAATGCTATTTAGCATCGGATAGATACAACTTTTGGTTTGAGAATGGCTGAATTCTCACTCGCGCTGCTAGGTGGCGTTTCCAACAGTGTTTTCGGCAAATTTAGGATCATGATTCAGCTAAAATTCACACAGTTCGGCATAAAAATAAATACAAAGCATTGTTCGATATAGTTTGGCATAAAATGAAACACAACATAGTTTGACCAGATCATCCTACAGCTATGTGTTGCCTCTGCATATCCATATGTGATCGACCGGATCATCATGCGGCTGTTGATGCACTGTCGGGTCTCGGATCTCCCGACGCATAGCGATGAAGGCAGTCCATGATGTCGGCACCTGGTGATCAGGATCTACGAGAGGCCCTTGTCTGCAGTGAGAAAAACCCTACCATGTAGGTGCAGTCCTTCTTTCATATGAAGTAGGGGTCGAACTCCCGGATGACATACACCATTCTAGGAAGATTTTCTGGCTCATCCTGAAACGACGCCGAAACATGGCATCTTCGTGCAACGGGCTATCGACGAAGTAGTCGGCGTACAACATGAAGTAGTCCTCCATCCGCTGCCTTGCTTTGCACTTCCGGCGTCCCTTCACCGAGCCTCCATGCTTTGTCTCTGCATTCTGCATGTACAGTCTGGCCAAGCAGCCGAGGATCTTCATATGCTCTTCATCTTCGGCGGGTGCGGCGGTTTCTTCCTCCAACAACATGGCAAACATATCCTTATTATCGGAGTCCATGCCCGAGTAGGAAAAACGATGAACACTTGACAGGCACGGTGGACACGAGCTCGGAACAGAGCTGAGCCGTCGGCGATGCTGAGAGAAGGTGAAACAAGCCAGTGGAAAGGGGAGAGGATACTGCAATGACAGTGGACCTTTCTATTGGCATGGGTTCGCCGGGGTAGAGTGGGGCATCGCCGACGGCGACATGGCGGCGAGGGTGGATGAGGAGAAGGCTCTGTGTCACAGGAGAGCCAAATCTCGGTAGGGAAGTGGGATGTATCATTGACAGGGCTGGCCCACTCGTTTTTCCTTCCATTGGGCGTTCCTAGGAAACACCCAGCGCGTCGGGTTCGTCCTAGGAACACCTGATGAAAGTTGGGCCAAATTCGGCGAAAAATGTGTCCTGGGAACACGAGTGGGGGAATTTTCGTCGTATGGGTGAAAAACGGCCTGAGAGGCCCTCCTGGGAATGCTATTAGAGGTTCTCTTATACCATAAAGCAGACAGGGGTCGTTTCCTTTCCTTCTAAAATAAAACTCGATTCCCTACAACATGCATGTTGAGTGTGCAAGGCACGGCCCAAGGCCCACTAGCGACTACTACACCACAATTCTCAAAAGAATAGTCGAACGAGTTTTCCAATTCTCAAAATGAAAAAAATCGATTTTGCCCACGACCGGTCGTGGTTTCCCAGTTGGATACGATCTCTGACGTGAGACGCTCATGAACGAAGCCCGATCAAGCATCGGGGAATAGGGGCGCTGCATCCGCTAGTGAGGACAACTACCTAGGCGACTAGGGTTTTTCGATCTCATTGGAGACCAACTCCAATGAGGTTTCCAATCACATGTTTGGATCCCTCCACTCTCTGATGTATTTGCCACATTCTCGTGAAGTACTTGGTTTTCCCTAGTATAAACCTACATAGACGAGGCCCATGTATTTGTTTGAGATTGGATCTAAGGGGTTTGCGTTAGGATTATGGCGGATGCATCTCTGTCTTCAAGTTGAAGGGAATATGCCCGAGAGGCAATAATAAAATGGTTATTATCGTATTCCTTATTTATGATAAATGTTTATTTTACATGCTATAATTGTATTAATACGGAAACGTTAATACATGTGTGTTTAATAAACAAAAGGTAGTTCCTAGTTATGCCTCTCTTATAAACTAGCTTGTTGGTTAACAAGATGATCATAGGTTTCCTGATCATGGACATTGGATGTTGTTAATAACGAGGTCACAACATTAGTGTAATGATGTGATGAACATTCATCCTAAGTATAGCATTACGATCAAAGTCATTGAGTTTATATTGCTATAACAACTTACGAAGTGATCCTAATCCTTAGACCATGAGATCATATCAATCACTAACACCGGAAGAGTTTCTTGATAACATCAAACGTCACACCGTAACTGAGTGATTATAAAGATGGATTCAGAACTAATAAAGTGTTATGTTGAGGCCCATGGATCGAGAGTAGAATTTGTTCATCCTGATGACGGATAGATATGCTCTGGGCCCTCTCGGTGATATCACATTGATTAGCTTGCAAGCAAGTGATTTGATCACTTGAATGTTATATCACGGGAACGAGAAAAGAGTGCATGTCGGTAACGAGATCAAACTAGGTATGGAGATACCGATGATCGAATCTCGGACATGTAATATATCGTGAAACAAAGGGATTAAGATACTAACGTAAAAGGTTCACACGGTCACAGAAGTCATCGTTGAATGTGTGGGAGTCAGTATGGATCTCCAGGTCCCGCTACTGATTATTGATCGGAGAAGGGTCTCGATCATGTCCGCATTATTCGCGAACCGTAGGGTCACACACTTAAGGGATACTGACACCATTCGGAGCAAATGATATGCCAGAAAAAGAAAAGGAAAGCGCATGAATTTATTTCACTAGACACCGAAACTATTTCGGTTGAAATTGCTGAAACTGGTTCTGCATGTGAAATGGAATACTAGCAAGGGGTTTTATGTGAATGTTTGTTAATTAAAGTAATTAACAAAATTCTGAATAAATAAATAAAAGAGTTTTATTTAAATGAGAGCTTGCATTCATTTTGGTGGAAAATTAATGCATGTGAGTGGAATTGTGAGTGGAGAGGTTATTATGTGAGTGGAGCTTCCACCACATGAATGAGGGAGAGGTGGGGGCACCCTCCATGGCCGGCAGCCATGCCCCCTTGGGCTGCCCCTCCCCTATAAAAGGACCCCCTCCTCTCACTTGTCTCTCACACCTCCTCGCGAAGGATCTCTCTCCCCCCTTTAGAATTTCTCCATGGTCTCGGATCAGCGAGATACATGTTCCCGGTGGCTTTTTCTGGAAGGATTTGTTGCTTCCGCTGCTTCGCTGGAGCGAGGGCGCGGAGGTTGTCGGGGTACCCGTACGTGTGTGTGAGCACGGATGCGTTGCTGTTTTGCGGCGCTAGGACTTCCTCTCGATCTTGAGATCGGCAAGAGATCGTCTACATCAACCACGAGTTTGGACTCGTTAAGCTTTGTTGGTCTTCAAGGGTATGTTCTCTACGGATATACATCCGCCCGTTGTTTGTATCTAGTAGATAGATCTTGATACATAGTTGTTCCCATCGTAGGAAATTTTTTGTTTTCTATGTTGTGAACCCTACAGTGGTATAAGAGCCGGATCTATGCGTAGATACTTTGCACAGATAGTACACATATGAGTATGTGGGCGATGATGATCATTTTATTGCTTCTCAGTTGTACTTTGGATATTGGTGGCATAGTGGGATGAAGCGGCCCGGACAAACTTTACATGTCCTCGCACATGAGACATGTTCCACGCTTGACATGCAACTAGTTTTGCATAAGTGGCTAGCGGGTGTCTGTCTCTCCTACTATAGTCAATATGTAATTTGCAACGAGTTGTCAACAATTTGGTTATCCTCGTTGTGGTTCATGTTCGTAGGTAAGAACGGTTCTATCTTCGAAAGCCCTAAGCCACGTAAAACTTGCAATGGATAAATTAGAGGCATCTAGTTTAGATTGTTGCTAGGCTAGTATTATGATATGGTGATGTTGTAAGTAGAAGTATAAGATGATACTCTTACAACACACATAGCGTGTAAGTTCCATAGACCTTGGCCTTACACATAAAGGTATGATAGAGATCATACCACGGTGCACATGATGGAGATCATATGCGGGAACCATATCATTTCACTTATAAACATGTGATGTTTTGATTGCATCTTATATTGCTTGTTTGGCGTTTTATTAGCATAATAAGATGATCCCTCATTTAGATATCAAGATAAAAATGTGTTCTTCCTTAAGTATGCACCAACAATGTTTCGTCGCTTGAAGACATCACGTGATGATCGGGTGTACTTGAATCCACGAGCATATCTCGGGTGTAAGACAGTTACACACGCGAATACTAAGGTTCTTACTTGGCGAGTGAAAGGACTATATCTTCCCATGATGTTTTTGGTGTTAAAATGACAATCCCAACCGTGTTTTTAACTGTGCACTTGAGTTTCACGGGAAACGTCGTTGATGTCTCATTCTATTGTGATGGATTCTCTCTTGTGATCTTTTGAAGACGGTGGCCTTTTAGTCTTCTCCTAGTTTCTTTCCGGTTGTTGTTTTTAGGTCACCGTACTATTAAGAGGGGGTCCATGTTGGAAGGATGTGGGAAATCACTTGTTCTTGCACAAACCTATATGCACCGCCACAGCCATCCCATTATCCCGTGAGAGAGAGCGTGTTCCTGTTCTGTTGGGGCCATTTGTGTCTCACCGGAACTTCCGGTCATAGGCCGGAAGTTCCGCTCAAACTTTTTCTGCGGGCTGTTCTACAGTTTGTTCCGACGCTAGTTCCGCCCAAGTTCCGGTGGCGGTTCAGTAACCTTCTGTTTTTAAGTGTGCTATTTGCCGGAACTTGGCCGGAACTTGCATCGGAACTTGTCCTGCCAAAAGTTCTTGAGCGGAACTTCCGCCTGAAAGCCGGAACTTCCGGTCAGACTCGCTTCGCGACCCAAAATTTCCGCCCCTTGTTCCGCCCCAAGTTCCGGTGAAGGCTCAGTAACCTTCTGTCTTGAAGCGTGCTATTTGCCGGAACTTGATCGGAAGTTCACCGGAACTTCTGGTCCGTTTTGACCAAAACTTCCGGTTGCGCTTCTGGAGCGGGCGTCAACGGTCTGATGACTGTTGGAGCCAGGCTGGGCGGAACTTCCGGCCCCTCACCGGAACTTCCGGTGAGGTCGCGGGGAGGCTGTAACGGTTCAGCGTGGGGGGCCTATTTAAGGCACCCCCTTCTTCCTCCCACTCTCTCTCGAATTTTTCTCTCTCCTCCATTAATGCTTGAGCTTCACCTCACTAGATCTCTCTCTCTAGCCACTCAAATGACTTGATCTTTTGAGAGGTGAGGGAGGTGACCTAGATCTACACTTCCACCAAAGAAGAATTGATTTCCCCCACCCATCCTTTGTGGATCTTGTTGCTCTTGGGTTTCTTGGAACCCTAGACGGTGTAGGGCATCCTCGGAGCTGAGGCATGTGTTGTAAAGCTTCGAGGTGTCGTTGAGGGCCTCCAATTGAGTTGTGGAGCCTCCCCCTCAACCTTGGTGTAAAGGTTTCGGTTGGCGCCTTCAAGGTCACCGGTTAGTGGATTGTGAGGCCTCCTTTGTGGGGGAGCTCACCGGAGAAGAAGGTGAGGCCTTTGTGGCGCTCGGGTGACCTTGTGTGGCCCCGAAACCTCTCCAACGTAGATGTAGCTCCTTGGGAGTGAACTACGGGAATTACATCTCCGTGTCCCCTCGCCGGTTACTTCGTTCCCTTCCTTTACTCCTTGCTATTTACTGTTTTTGTTGTTGGTGTTTGTTTTCTTGCATTTAGGTTGTTCACTTAGTTGCATATCTAGATAACTTCCTTTCTCGTTGAGCCTAAAAGTGAGAAACAAATTAAAATTGGGTAGACGCCTATTCACCCCCCCCTCTAGTCGTATCAAGTCGATACTTTCAATTGGTATCAGAGCCCAGGCTCTTACTTCGGGCTTTACCGCCTAAGAGACTATGGCCGACGAAGGGGGTAGTGAAACTGAAAAATCCAAGAACTTGGCCACTATGGATGACCTCAAGCAATTGGAGTCATCCATGATGTCCAAGTTCGAGGAAATAATGACTCTCTTGCAGTCTCTCAAGCCAAACCCCATGGTTGCTATTGACACACCCCAACCCAATGAGGTTCCTCCCACCGTTTCGGTGTCCGCCCCCGGGGTAACTCCCGCGGCTGCCACCACTCACTTGGGACTTGGTTTTGTTGCTCAAACCTCTACCAAGGTTCCAAGTGAGAACATCGAGGAGCCCAAGAACCCAACTTCCAAAGGGGAAAATGGAGGAAAGGAATACTCGGCGGTACCCCACAGCCGAAGTACACTCCGGATCCACCCATCCCCATGCCACACATTATACCTCAAGGAGCACCACCCATGCTAGATACGTCTAATTTCGCCAATTGGCAATATCTAATGCGCTCACATATTTCCAGCTCATCCATTGAGTTAATGAGGATTGTGGAGGATGGATTCTCTCCATTTGACCCAAAGAAGTTGACACGAGGTGAAGTGGTGGACAAGCAACTCAATGCTATAGCTTTGGGAATGATTCAAAAGGCCTTGACTCCAAAGGATTTTGCTCACATTCGCCAATTTGACACTGCCAAGGGAGCTTGGGATCAACTCACCGAGCTCTTTGTTGGGAATGCTAGCATCCAAAGCTCCAAGTTTGATGAGATCAACAATGAGTGCGATGGTTTCGCAATGCAAGATGATGAGACCCCTGAAGACATGTATAGGCGCCTTAAGGTCCTTTGTTCCACTATGAGGGACCTTGGGGATCACTATGTTGATGACAAGTTTATGAAGAGGAAGTTCATTCAAGCTCTTCTCCCATTTGAAGAACAAAAGCTCAACTCTATCAAGGGAAGAACCAACTTTCACTTAATGACCTCCCAAGAATCCTTGGGTGAAGTAATTGCCATGACTATTGCTAAGAAGAATGCGGAGTCCGCTCGAGCTAGAGCCATTGGATCAACAAAAGTGAACCTTGCTTTGAAGGCCAAGGCTATTGAAGTTGATGATGATGATACATCAAGCGAGTGGTCTCAAGAAGATCTCAAATGTGCCTTCAACGAACATCTTGCTCTCGCTTCAAGGGCCTTTTGGAACAAGTCCGGATTCAAGTCAAGATCAAGGGACAACTCAAGATTCAACTCACCCAAAAAGTCTCCCAAAGCAAGGTCATGCTACAATTGCAACGACAAGAGTCACTTCGTGGCCAAGTGTCCCTTTGAGAACCGTGAAGACAATGGTGGTCGTCTCATTCGCAAGGTCAAGTCAAGACCTCCTCATCCCTTAAACAAGAACTACGCCGTCAAGAACGCCACTAACAAGGAACGAGCAATTGTGGTCCATGAAGAATATCTTTCGGGCACGGATGAAGATGATGATGATGAAGTTCATGGTGGAGAGATTGTGGGGGTTGCTGCTATTGCCACTACCTCAACTCCACGTCTATCCCTCTCCGACTCGCCAAATGAAAATGTCATCTCCTCCAACCAAAAGTGTTTCATGGCCAAGGCCACCGAGGTATCACCGGAACCCACTCCTCAACCTATCTCTAGTGAGCCTTCCTCTCTTGATCTTGTTGGTCTAGAGGTGAAGAAAGAGATGATTGACATGTGTGAATTTGTTGCTACCTTAGATGAAGAAACTAAAAACTGCTTTGAGTCCTTACTTGCACAACTTGAAAATGCTAGAGATGCCTTAGATGAAAAGGAAGAACTTCTTGACTTGCTAAGTAAAAATGAAAGAGATGCCGCCGATGAAATTGCCTCTCTCACTCAAAGTCTTGAGGATGAACAAAATATGAGAATTAATCTCGAAGAAAATGTGTCTAAGCTTGTAGATGATCATAACAACACTTTGACCTCTACAATTAAATAACGTGACCATGCTCTTGCTTTGATTAAGGTTCTCAAGAAAGAAAATGCTGAGTTTGTGGGTGGTCATGATAGGACTCAAAAGGATCTTGAGAAACTCAAAGAGGAACACAAAGCCTTGGAGAGTAAATTCTCAAGTCTTTTTGAGGCTCATGAACAACTTCAAACTCAATTAAATTGTGATCTTTCTAAGTCTTCCGCTGTGCAAATTATAGACTTGTCTAGCTCTCCTAACCCTTGTTGCAAGCATGAGCATCTCATAGAGGAGGTCAAGGTTTTGAAGGATCAACTTGCCAAGACTAAGAAGAAGAAGAAGAAGAACAAGAATAAGAAAAAGAACAAGGGCATGGCCCAAGGAGTACCAAATGGCCTAACCCTCTTGCAAAGTGACAACTTTGCCGGAAAGAACAATCCCTCTTATATTCTTTGCAAATCTTATGATGGTCATGTATATGCTAGATATCTGGGGACATCTTACACGCATGATTATCATTGGGCCATTTGGGTGCCAAAGGTTCTTGTCACTAACAAAAGGGGACCCATTGCAAAATGGGTACCTAAAACCAAGGCTTGATTTTCTTGTAGGACTATTCTTCCGGCGGATCAAAATGGGTGCTTGATAGTGGTGCCACGAGTCATATGACCGGAAGCAAGTCTATCATGACCGAATTGAGACCCAATATTGCCAACACCATGGTCTCCTACGGTGACAAAACAAGCTCTCGGGTTTTGGGTTTTGTCAAAACTCTTGGTTACAACTTACTCTCAGTTCGTGCTCTTGCTCTTATGGGTCTTTCTTCTTTATTTAATTCTCATTCCGTGGTCCTCATGTGGAGCAAGTCTCTCAAGGTGGCTTTTGTAGGATATGTAGAACATGACTTGTATGTGGTGGACTTTTCAGGGACCACTACTCCTCATGCTCTATGTCTCTATGCTAAAGCCGACAAGGGCTGGTTGTGGCATCGCCCCCTAGCCCATGATAACATGAGGACTTTGCAAAGACTTCACTCCGAGGGCCACATCCTTGGAATTAACGATCTTTCTTTTGCCAAAGATCGTGTTTGCAGGGCTTGTATTGAAGGGAAGATGCATGAAACTCCTCACAAAGCGCTCAATCAAATCACTACCGAGAGATGTTTGGAGCTCTTGCATATGGATCTTTTTGGTCCTCCCTCTCATGATAGCCTTGGAGGCAAGAAGTATTGCTTGGTTATTGTGGATGATTTCTCAAGATACACTTGGGTGTTCTTTTTCAAGTACAAGAGTGAGACTCAACAAACTGTCATTGACTTTGCTAATGAGGTTCAACGGAAGCACAATGCAACTATTCTCTCAATTCAAAGTGACAATGGCACCGAGTTCAAAAACTATACCTTGGATGAGTTTCTCGGTGATGAAGGAATCAAGCATCAATACTCCACTCCCTACACCCCTCAACAAAACGGAGTTGCCGAAAGGAAGAATCGCACTTTGATGGATGCGGCTTGGTCTATGCTAGCTGAGTTCAAGTATCCATACAACTTTTGGGCCGAGGCCATCTCCACCGCTTGCCATGCAACCAACCGGCTTTATCTCCGCAAGAATAAGAACAAGACCCCCTATGAACTTCTCACCGGGAAAAAGCCTAATGTTAGCTACTTTCGGGTGTTTGGTTGCAAGTGCTACATCCTCAAGAAAGGAGTTCGGTTGTCAAAGTTTGAATCCAAGGCTCAAGAAGGAATTTTCGTTGGTTACTCAAATCAGTCCCATGCTTATAGAGTCTACAACAAAGCCAATGGAAGAGTTGAAGAGACGAGCAACGTGAAGTTTGATGAAAATCATGAGTCTCTTGTTAGGCAAGATGGTGTTTGTGATCCAAGTGATGAAATTCCTCCCAAGGCCATAGGAAGAATGGGTGTGGGTTTCCACCTCCCCATTGAGGATCCCCTTATGGACGAAGGAGAAGGACCAAGCTCTACTCAAGTGGAGCCCTCACTCTCACAAGATCATCTTGCACCTCAAGGACCTACTTTCTTGGCACAAGCTCCCTCAAGCTCTTCCGAAGCTTCCCATGCTCATGACTCTCCAAGATCTAAAGAACAAGCTCTTCATCAACAACATCAACCTCCCCACAATGGGGCTCCTCCTCAAGGCACCTCCCACGGACAAGCTCTTCATCAACCTCATCAACCTCCCCAAGATGGGGCTCCTCCTCAAGGTCACGTTTCTCCCCAAGGTCAAGCTCGTCGAGATCAAGTGCAAGTCAATGATCCTCAAGGATCCTCTCCAAGTGATGACTCCCCCGAAGTGGAAATTGATGAAGATGACCCTCGTGTTCGTGCTTATAGTCAAGGGGGCGGCTCAATTGGTGGAAATGACCAAGTGGTAGCTCAAGAATCTCGAATTGAAGCACAAGCCCGTCGTCAAGCCTATTGTCTCGCCAAGCTTGTTCGAGATGGCCATATCCTTGATAATGTCTATGGAGATTTCAATAAAGGTTCCACTACTAGGAGGCAACTAGCTTCCTTTTGCTCTCACCATGCGTTTATCTCTCTTGTGGAACCACAGAAAGTCTTCGAAGCTCTTGAATATGATGATTGGCTTGATGCTATGAACGAGGAACTTCACAACTTCAAGAGGAACAATGTTTGGACATTGGTTGAGCGGCCTAAAGACTGTCAAAACGTCATTGGAACCAAGTGGGTCTTCAAGAACAAGTGCGATGCGAATGGAATTGTCGTGCGTAACAAGGCAAGGTTAGTTTCCCAAGGATACTCACAAGTTGAGGGCATCTACTACGGTGAGACTTACGCCCCCGTTGCTCGCCTTGAATCCATTCGTATGCTTCTTGCCTTCGCTACCCATCATAACTTTAAATTGCATCAAATGGATGTTAAGAGTGCTTTTCTTAATGGTCCTTTGAAAGAGTTGGTATACGTCGAGCAACCTCTGGGATTTGAGGATCCACTTTTTCCGAACCATGTCTACAAGCTCAATAAGGCACTCTATGGCCTCAAGCAAGCCCCACGTGCGTGGTACGATTGCCTTAGGGAGCTCTTGTTAGACCGTGGCTTCGAAGTGGGCCTCATTGATCCCACTCTTTTTACTAAGAAAGTTGGAGGCCACTTGTTCGTATGCCAAATCTATGTTGATGACATTATCTTTGGGTCTATTAACAAAACTTTTAATGAGGATTTTGCCAAGCTCATGACCGACCGCTTCGAGATGTCCATGATGGGGGAGTTGAAGTTTTTCCTTGGATTTGAAGTCAAACAATTGAGGAAAGGGACTTTCATCAACCAAGCCAAGTACATCCAAGACATGCTCAAGAAGTTCAAGTTTGATCAAGTCAAAGGTGCCAAGACTCCCATGCCAACTAAGGTTAATCTTGATCTCGATCCCAAGGGTAAGGAGGTGGATCAAAAACTATATTGATCGATGATTGGTTCTTTGCTCTATCTTTGTGCATCCCGACCGGATATTATGTTGAGTGTGGGTATGTGTGCAAGATTTCAAGCCGCACCAAAGGAAAGTCACATGGTGGCTGTCAAGAGGATCTTTCGATATTTAGTTCATACCCCAAACTTTGGGTTGTGGTACCCCAAGGGAGCCAGCTTTGATCTCATTGGTTACACGAACTCGGACTGGGCTGGTGACAAAGTGGGAAGAAATTCAACCTTCGGAGCTTGTCAGTTTCTCGGAAGATCTTTGGTTTGTTGGTCCTCGAAGAAGAAAAACTGTGTGTCTATGTCTACTGCCGAAGCTGAGTATATCTCTGCCGCAAGCTGCTGTGCTCAATTGCTATGGATGAAGCAAATCTTGAAGGATCTTGGACTATCTTTTGACAAGGTGCCTCTTCTTTGTGATAATGAGAGTGCCATTGCTATTGCTCACAATCCCGTGCAACACAACCGGACCAAGCACATTGAGATTCGTCATCATTTCATTCGGGACCATGTTGCTAGAGGAGACATTTCTTTGGAGTATGTTCCCACCAAGGCAAATCTTGCGGATCTTTTCACGAAGCCTCTTGATGAAGCAAGGTTCCGAGATTTAAGGCATGAGCTAAATATCATTGATTCGAGCAATGTTGCTTGAGCCCTTGCACACCTACCCGTGTTTCAATGTGTATCTTGTTTGGATGTAGGCATGGATTTAGGGGGAGTGTAGTTCCTCTTATGAACAAACACTATCCCTATTATGCACACATTAAAGTTTTCATACTCTATAGTCTCTAAAGGAGACCATTTGAGCTTCATGATGAGTGTTGGTAATGAACCCAAGATATATCTTCGCGGTGTCAAGCCATTTACTCTTATATAAGGTGGCTTCGGCCACCGACTCGTTTTTATTTGGTTCTTTGACCTTTTTGTTTTTCTTGGTTTTTGTTGGTTTTGGTTCTTCATAGTTTGAGCTATCTATCCTAAGCCTTTCCTTACCTCAAGCCCTCTCTATTCCCTGCACAAGTTCTTCCTTGTTGTCCTATCCTGAGATGGTCTTCCTGGCGTCAGCGGAACTTCCGGTCAGTCTGACCCGGAAGTTCCGGTCCCTGACCAGAACTTCCGGTGGTGCTCCCTGTCCTATATAAGGTGGGCCCTAGGGGAAAACAGGATCTTCTTCCTTTTTTCCCCCAAGACCCATCTTCTATTTGGAGCGCCGCCGGCCAGGACCTCTCCACGAAGGAGCTCCGGCCCCTTCGTCTCCAACCTCTCCTCCGCAGATCTGCTCCGTGGGATCCTTCCCCACCTCGATCTCCCGCCATGGACTCCGGTATTTGCCCTCAACTCCCTCCATTAATGGAGATCTTGCTCTCACCATGGTTTGAGTTAGGGCACACCTTGTCTAGGCTAGTTCTTTGGCTAGAACTTGTTGGAATATCTTGGTAGGTCTAGGGTATCATGCTTGAGTAGATTGGTCCAATACATCCTAGAAAAATCTGTGAACTTGTGGTTTTTTAGATCTACATCTAGTGAACTACTGTTTGGAACCGTCAGTTCGTGGCCTCACCGGAACTTCCGGTGAGCCACGACCGGAACTTCCGGTGGATCATTTTCACCGGAAGTTCCGGCGATTCAGCGGAAGTTCCGACCATAATGCAACTTTTTCTGTTTGTATTTTTCCAATCTATTTCTTTTTTTTCCTCTTCCGAACTTGTGCACTTATCCCACCTTCCCTCCCTATTCTTGTGCTTTCTTCTCAGGGGAAGGAGATACTCGCCAAGACAAGCGTGCCCGCCGACCATCCGCTGACATTCCTCCTGAGATTGATGAGGAAGATGCTGAGGTTGTGCGTCCGACCGCTCAGACTTCTCGCCAGAAAGCTGTTGCTGCTCGCCGTGCTGCTGCTTCTGCAGGGAAGAGGCCTGCTCTTGCTCAGAAGGCCACTGCTACTGGGCCAGACATGACCAAAGCCAAGATTTCCAAGTGGTCTCAGAAGGCTTACTCTGCATTCAGGGATACGGATCCCTACCTCGTGCCTCGTGATCGTCTTTGCTTGGACCCTCATTTTCACACCTGCCGCCAGGAACAGATTTATGAAGAAATTTATGCATCAAAGAAGAAGTTTGTGGTCACTCCAAAGAAGTATATCAATGTGCCTCACATGTAAGAGAAGCAAGTCTACTTTGGATAGGCTCTTGATATGTGCCAGAAGTTTGGGCTGATTCCCCTCATGGAGCACCGTCAGAACTTTGATGTGACTGCTATTTCTCAGTTCTACTCCACTCTGTATCTTCACATGCAGTCCTCTATTGAAGGTGTGATGAAGTGGATGACCAGGGACGTGTTTCTTACCGCTACTTGGGCTGAGTTTGCTGAGCTTCTTGGCTATCCCATTCAGCCTGGCCGCGGGGCAAATGGTTGGCGTGTTCATGGTCCTGTAGCTGCTGATCCTGAGGTCCTAGAGCCTCTCTACATTGAAGGATGGGGAAGTGTTGGGTATGTGAATCATCTGCTGCCAGTTTTTGACATCATGCGCAGGGTGTACTTGAACACCATCTCTCCCAAGGCTAGCAACTTTGATCAGTTTCATGGATATCAGGTTGACCTCATGCATCAGACTTATCTTCGCCGAGACACTGATAGGTCAATGGATGTTATGCACTTCATCTACTCAGAGATGTGGGCGGCTCTCATTGAAAAGCGCTCCTGCATCTATGCTCCCTACATTCAGACTCTCATCAATCACAAGTGGCTCAAGAAGACTGGCAACCCCTTCCCTCAAGACAACATCACCATTCATGAAGAGAAAAAGTTCCGTGTGAGTAAGCACCAGAAGCCTCGTACTCAGGAAGAAAAGGAAGCTGCTCTCAAGAAGACTCAAGATGTTGCTAGTGGTCCCTCCTCTGCTCCTGGTGGCTCTAGTGCTGGTGGTCCTTCTCTCCAGAGGCAGCCATCTTGGGCAAAGAAGATGTTTGGGAAAGTGAAGAAAACTTTCTGCTTTCTGCAGGACCGCGAGTATCAGGCTTATGTTGATCAGCGTCACAATATTCAGCGCCAGAAGGCCATCATGGCAGCCCTCAACATTCCTTGCTCACCGGTCTCTAGCTCTGTCACTGCTCCCACGGAGGATTGGGTTTGCAACAACTGCAACTGGTCCGAAGATGAGTCTGAGGAGGAGGTCACTGGTCCGCCTAAGTCTTCTCCTCCTTCCCCTTCTCGTGGCTGGGACGAGTAGATTGATCTCTTCTTCCTTTTTGGTGTCTCGATGCCAAAGGGGGAGAAAGATGTCTATTAGGTTATCTACGGGATTTGCATGGGATGAGTCGCGAGCCTGTTCTTGCCTTTGATCTTTTCTTACTCGCGAACTCTCTAGTTTATTTTTGTGCTTGTGGTTTTATGTCCGTGAACTTATGTGTGCCTGTGGACCATGTGGTATGTTATGTTTGAGACTATGTGGTATCTACTATGTGGTATCTTATACTTTGCCGTGAGTGTGGTATCTTGTTTTCATCTCTTGAGTTGTTGCTATGGTGGTGGAGCCTCATTGCTCTTATTGTTATTATTACTCCGTTTGTCTCCACCACATTTAGTTGGTTCTGGTATGATCTCTATCCCTTTTTGTACCTTGCACTTGTGCTATCTTTGCAATTGTTAGGGGGAGCCTCTGTGTATGTGTGCTAGTCCTGTCCTTAGAGGTCTTCTCTCTACCTTGCACACATACAGGGGGAGCTTGCCCCGTCCATTGCAAAGATTGCTTTGTTTCTATGCAAATCTGTGGGATTGTCATCTAACACCAAAAAGGGGGAGATTGAAAGGACTATATCTTCCCACGATGTTTTTGGTGTTAAAATGACAATCCCAACCGTGTTTTTAACTGTGCTCTTGAGTTTCAGGGGAAACGTCGTTGATGTCTCATTCTATTGTGATGGATGCTCTCTTGTGATCTTTTGAAGATGGTGGCCTTTTAGTCTTATCCTAGTTTCTTTCCGGTTGTTGTTTTTAGGTCACCGTACTATTAAGAGGGGTCCATGTTGGAAGGCTGTGGGAAATCACTTGTTCTTGCACAAACCTATATGCACCGCCACGGCCACGTGAGAGAGAGCGTGTTCCTGTTCTGTTGGGGCCTTTTGTGTCTCACTGGAACTTCCGGTCATAGGCCGGAAGTTCCGCTCAAACTTTTTCTGCGGGCTGTTCTACAGTTTGTTCTGACGCTAGTTCCGCCCAAGTTCCGGTGGAGGTTTAGTAACCTTCTGTTTTGAAGTGTGCTATTTGCCGGAACTTGGCCGGAACTTGCATCGGAACTTGTCCTGCCAAAAGTTCTTGAGCGGAACTTCCGCCTGAAAGCTGGAACTTCCGGTCAGACTCGCTTCGCGACCCAGAAGTTACTCCCCTTGTTCCGCCCCAAGTTCTGGTGAAGGCTCAGTAACCTTCTGTTTTGAAGCGTGCTATTTGCCGGAACTTGATCGGAACTTGCTCAGAAGTTCACCGGAACTTCCGGTCCGTTTTGACCGAAACTTCCGGTTGCGCTTCTGGAGCGGGCGTCAACGGTCTGATGACCATTGGAGCCAGGTTGGGCGGAACTTCCGGCCCCTCACCGGAACTTCCGGTGAGGTCGCGGGGAGGCTGTAACAGTTCAGCGTGGGGGGGGGGGGCTATTTAAGGCACCCCCTTCTTCCTCCCACTCTCTCTCGAATTTTTCTCTCTCCTCCATTAATGCTTGAGCTTCACCTCACTAGATATCTCTCTCTAGCCACTCAAATGACATGATCTTTTGAGAGGTGAGGGAGGTGACCTAGATCTACACTTCCACCAAAGAAGAATTGATTTCCCCCACCCATCCTTTGTGGATCTTGTTGCTCTTGGGTTTCTTGGAACCCTAGACGGTGTAGGGCATCCTCGGAGCTGAGGCATGTGTTGTAAAGCTTCGAGGTGTTGTTGAGGGCCTCCAATTGAGTTGTGGAGCCTCCCCCTCAACCTTGGTGTAAAGGTTTCGGTTGGCGCCTTCAAGGTCACCGGTTAGTGGATTGTGAGGCCTCCTTTGTGGGGGAGCTCATCGGAGAAGAAGGTGAGGCCTTTGTGGCCGGGTGACCTTGTGTGGCCCGGACACCTCTCCAACGTAGACGTAGCTCCTTGGGAGTGAACTACGGGAATTACATCTCCGTGTCCCCTCGCCGGTTACTTCGTTCCCTTCCTTTACTCCTTGCTATTTACTGTTTTTGTTGTTGGTGTTTGTTTTCTTGTATTTAGGTTGTTCACTTAGTTGCATATCTAGATAACTTCCTTTCTCGTTGAGCCTAAAAGTGAGAAACAAATTAAAATTGGGTAGACGCCTATTCACCCCCCTCTAGTCGTATCAAGTCGGTACGTTCAGCGAGCCTAGCATGTACAGACATGGCCTCGGAACACGGACCGAAAGGTTAAGCATGAGTCATATGTGTTGATATGATGACCATATGGATGCTCGCCTTTGAAGCTACACCGACTCACGTGATGATCGGACTTGGTGTAGTGGATTTGGTTCATGTAATCACCAAAAAGACACGAGGGATGTCGTTTTTGAGTGGGAGTTCATTTCTAATTTGGATTAGTAGAACTCAATTTATCATAAATTAAATCAAAGTGAATTTGCATAATTTGTTGTAGTCATTGGCATTCGTTCACCACCTTATGCATAGTTGTAATTGAGATAATAGAACTATAGAATTCTGGATATATATACTTTACGAACTGGTATCGTATTGTGTTGAGTGTCAATCTAAAGTTTAAAGTCCTATTGCAAACTTTCAGCAAACTCTATTTACTCCATGAAATTTAATAGTTAGTATTAAATCGAGAGTAACAATTCCAGTGTTAGTATCTTAAGTATCATGTTTGCCTCCATGATTCTTGATTTAAATATCAAGATTATCTAGGAGCTGTAAGAATTGTTTCAGAAACCATCATGTGTGGCAGATATAACGATATCTAAAACAATGTTTTGGTTGCAATATGATAGAGTATAATATATGTTCTCATATTGGATGAGAATTTACGAAGGTTGAAGATGCTAGACATCCTAATCATCCAAAAGGGTTTTGGAAAGTAATGTTATACTCATGATTCGCCTTTATAAGCTACAGTAGCTTGATCATGAATGTCATCATGATAAGGGTGAATAGAAGATGTATGTAAAGTGTTTACTACACTAAAAAATAACTAAAGAATGGATTTTGAAAGAATACCGATCATTTTGATGATGGTGATCTACTTCAAAGTGCAAGTCCAAAGGTATTATTATTTGAATATACACGCTTTGGACTATGTGTCATGTATATGGCGCCACTTTAGGTGTTGATAGATTCTTTTAAAAAGTAAAAATAAATGCTGAAAGAGAATCTATAAAAATATATTTGGCAGAAAAGAAAAGATTGGAAATATCCAATTTAGGTATATAGATGATATACATGTTATGGTTGTATTCTTTGCTTGTTAAACAATGTGGTTCTTGGGTATTGGATACCGAATTGGTTGGTATGAAATTTCATACGGAATGACGCAATTCATGAACCACAATGGCCTAAGTAACTAGCAAGAGAATATGTGATGATGTTCATCGAAAACAAACAAACCGTTGTTTGTATTTCTCGTTGACATCAAAGCTTGACTTCAAGATTTGTTTTAATAATAGTTATTTAAATCAGGTATTATGAGAACAAAGGTTGTTCAAATAATTACCGTATTCCATATAAGATGGATGATTTACAAATCTAGTTGGACAAATCACATCCATAAAACCTAATGCTAAAATGTCGCCAGACAAATGATTGAAAGATCACTTACGAAGTGACATCGCTGTTTAAATTATATTGGAAAGAAAACATGAAGAATCTCCATATTCATGGATTTTTCGAGTCTTTGATTTGATCATGTGATGCTTGTGAGACTTTACACGTGATAATTAAAACTTCGTTCAAAGGCCAAAGAAGAACGAACGACTAAATTATTGGAATTTATACATATTGATGCATGTAGTCCATTATATATAGTCGTAAGCGATGGATTTCAACTTCATATGCTTTTTCCGGAAATTTGAGTGAATGTTCACTTAATGATAAAAGAAGTATGAAATATTTGAAAACGTTCAAAGACTTTCAAGATGAAGTGAAAATCATTGTAACAAGAAAATAAATGGTTTATGATTTTATCATAAGGGATTTATTTGAGTTACAAGTGTAACAAGAAAATAAATGAATTATGATTTTATCATAAAGGGATTTATTTGAGTTGCAAAAGTTTAGAAAAACACCAAGATTTACATCTCCTGAAACACCATAGGAGTATGGAGTGTTTGAGATTTGTAATGAAACCTTGTTTGACATGGTTGGATCAAAGGTGTTATTTATAAAACTGCATTATGTTTTAAAAGATTAAAGCTTTAGAGACTACCGCTTTTACACTGAAAAGAGCTTCATCTTGATCCATTGGAATGACACCATATGAGTTATGGTTTGGGGTAAAACCCAAGTTGTCATTTCTTAAATTTTGGTATGCTAAACATATGTAAGATGTTTACAACCGAAGTCGGATGAGCATGTCTTTGTAGGTTATTTCGAATAACAATTGGGTATTCCTCCATAACACCGAGGACAAAAGGGTTTGTCGCTTGAAATGTGAAGTTTCTTGAAAAAGGAATTTTTCGTAAAAGTTAAGTGGGAGGACAATAGAACTTTGATAAGGTTAACGAAACTTAGCTATATGTGATGAGTTGCACAGCGCCGAAAATCGTTCCGGAGGCAGCCATAATGCTCATGGTTTATGTGCCTCAAAGGTTGTGGTCACGGAGATCTAAGTTCCTATTGAACCAAGTAGGTCGGATAAACAATCAAATACTAAGATTTGAGAGTAAATCATTATTGTTTGACAATGATGAACCGACTATATGCAAAGAAGCGATGATGGGCCCTGACTCCGTCAAATGGCTTGAAGCCATAAAATCCGTGATAGTTCCATATACGAGAAATCAAGTTTTGAACTTGGAAGACCCTCCGGAAAGGTGTAAAAACCTATCAGTCGTATTTGGATCTATAAAGAAACAGACATGGATGTTTCACATCTATGAAATAGTCGACATGTTGAAAAGTATTTTATGACAATGTTCAAGGAGTTGACTATGACAAGATTTGATCTTTCATAGCGATATTTAGTCTGGACGGATTAAAGTAGAAACCACTACATATAATTTGGTATATGGTAGATGAATAAACAAAACAAAGTTCTTCTAATAGAATGGTTACCTAGGACGTGTACATGCCACGGTCCAAAGGGTTTTGTTAAATTCAAAGGATGCTAAAAGGGCATGCAAACTTCAATGGTTGAAGTAAGAATCGCGGAGTTGGAATCTTCACCGTGATGAAAAAGTAGTTTTCATCTGGAGACGATTAAAATGCTTGCATTTGCAAGAAATTAAGTGGGAGCACTGAGACATATTTCTAATACATTATGTGGAGGACATCTTGTTGATTAGAAATGATGTATCTTTTATTGACAAAGGTTAAGAATTTCATTTCGATGAAAAACTTAGGCAAAACCCGAATATTTAGCATGAATGTCTATAGTGGATAGACTGTGACGCTAATATGGTTGTGCCAAACGTACATATATGAGATATTGAAGGAGTTCAATATAGAAACAATAAGAAACGGTTCTTGTCGCATGGAAAAGAATTGAATCAAGATTCAAGTGTATCGACACTTGATAAGTGAAACAAGATTCAAGTGCTTTGACACTTGATGAGTGAAATCACGAGAATGTTTTGATCAATCATACCATGATATGTACACATCCATATATGTCCTATGCTCTAAGTGTTATGAGCATATACCAGAATGAATCATAAAATGATCATTGGACGATAGTAAGGATATTCTTATGATCTTTTGGAAGAACTAAGAATATATTTGTGTAGAGGTGACAAACAATTACAAATAGTTCATTGTAAAGAGTTACATTGATACTAGTTTTGTCACAAGATACAAATTAAGTTTATCTCAATTTAAACTATGGATGGCACAATGTAATAGAAAGGAGATTCCATGATGGATTTGGAAGAGTTCCAAAGTTAAGACATTGTGATGAATACTACAACAAAAGGCTAAGTATATGACTGCTAGAGTAGCAGCAAAGGAGGGAATTTGTGTCAAGTAGTTTGTTATCAAACTAAGGTGTGGTTCGCAACGGGCTAACACTAAAGATATATTGTGTGACAATAGTATCGACGTGTTTTAACCCCAAGGAACTAATGGTCTCACCGAAAGACCAAATTTATACAATGCCATCTCATTGGAGAATGAGTGATGCATGAAGACGCAAAGACATGCAAATCCACACGGACCTGAAAGCGTCAGATCCGTAGATTATGTTAACCACTTACAGCTGCGTATATGGAACACCATAAAGCCATATGTGTTCAATACGCAAAGTTTTCAAACTAGATTATTGTCTCTAGTGCAAGTGGGAGACTGAAGGGAATATGCCCGAGAGGCAATAATAAAGTGGTTATTATCGTATTCCTTATTTATGATAAATGTTTATTTTACATGATATAATTGTATTAATACGGAAACGTTAATACATGTGTGTTTAATAAATAAAAGGTAGTTCCTAGTTATGCCTCTCTTATAATCTAGCTCGTTGATTAACAAGATGATCATAGGTTTCCTGATCATGGACATTGGATGTTGTTAATAACGAGGTCACAACATTAGTGTAATGGTGTGATGAACATTCATCCGAAGTATAGCATTACGATCAAAGTCATTGAGTTTATATTGCTATAACAACTTACGAAGTGATCCTAATCCTTAGACCATGAGATCATATCAATCACTAACACCGGAAGAGTTTCTTGATAACATCAAACGTCACACCGTAACTGGGTGATTATAAAGATGGATTCAGAACTAATAAAGTGTTATGTTGAGGCCCATGGATCGAGAGTGGAATTTGTTCATCCTGATGACGGATAGATATTCTCTGGGCCCTCTCGGTGATATCACATTGATTAGCTTGCAAGCAAGTGATTTGATCACTAGAATGTTATATCACGGGAACGAGAAAAGAGTGCATGTCGGTAACGAGATCAAACTAGGTATGGACATACCGATGATCGAATCTCGGACATGTAATATATCGTGAAACAAAGGGATTAAGATACTAACATAAAAGGTTCACACGATCACAGAAGTCATCGTTGAATGTGTGGGAGTCAGTATGGATCTCTAGGTCCCGCTATTGATTATTGATCGGAGAAGGGTCTCGATCATGTCCGCATTATTCGTGAACCGTAGGGTGACACACTTAAGGGATACCGATACCAATCGGAGCAAATGATATGCCAGAAAAAGAAAAGGAAAGCGCATGAATTTATTTCACTAGACATCGAAACTGTTTCGGTTGAAATTGCTGAAACTGGTTCTGCATGTGAAATGGAATACTAGCAAGGGGTTTTATGTGAATGTTTGTTAATTAAAGTAATTAACATAATTCTGAATAAATAAATAAAAGAGTTTTATTTAAATGAGAGCTTGCATTAATTTTGGTGGAAAATTAATGCATGTGAGTGGAGAGGTTATTATGTGAGTGGAGCTTCCACCACATGAATGAGGGAGAGGTGGGGGCACCCTCCATGGCCGGCGGCCATGCCCCCTTGGGCTGCCCCTCCCCTATAAAAGGACCCCCTCCTCTCACTTGTATCTCACACCTCCTCGCGAAGGATCTCTCTCCCCCCTTTAGAATTTCCCCATTGTCTCGGATCAGTGAGATACATGTTCCCGATGGCTTTTTCTGGAAGGATTTGTTGCTTCCGCTGCTTCGCTGGAGCGAGGGCGCGGAGGTTTTCGGGGTACCCGTACGTGTGTGCGATCACGGATGCACCACTGCTTTGAGGTGCTGGACTTGATCGTGCTGGACCGGCTGGACCAGATGGATATCATCACGATCTTGAGATCGGCAAGCGTTCGTCTACATCATCCACGAGTACAACCTCGTTAACTCTATTCGGTCTTCGAGGGTATGTATTCTATGGATGTATATCCACCTGTTGCTTGTATCTAGAAGATAGATCTTGGTACTTAGATGTTCCCATCGTAGGAATTTTTTTGTTTTCTATGCTGCGAACCCTACACAAGTGTGTTTAGCCATGCTAGAGAAGCATCGGGAACAAGGAAACAAGAGCATTTGGGAATCTTCTCGAGGTGTTGGGGGATACATGAGGATGAGATCGATGATCTGGGTTTTTAGGAGGAGGGAGATGTTTCGAAAGAGGGCATCAAGTGCATGGCCTTGGAAAAAGTTCATACTTTGAATATCTTAAACCCTCAGACTTTTGAGCATCATATGCGTGTGGTGTGGAACCCTGCAAGAGAGGTGAAGCTTAAGCCATAAGAGGATAACCTCTTCGCCATACAATGTTTTTTGTCTAGGATATTGGCTCAAGGTTAAAGATGGATGACCGTGGCTCTTTTCCATTAGCATGCAATTACAATAGAGGAGTATGATGGCCTATGTTTGCCTGAAAGTGTTGACCTAGAATTTTTGGCAGTATGGATGCAAATACCCGGTACTTGATGGATATAGGGCCTGATCTTTAATTTAAAAACTTGCTAAGAAGAAGTAGGACATGTTGTTAAAGTGGAAAATCGATAGCATGTACCGGGCAATTTTATCAAGGTTAGAGTTAAATTTGGCGCTGGTAAGCTCCTAGCACATTTTTTCACCATATCCCAGGGGGCAACTTGAGTTCTTCAAAATCTAGTTTGAGAAAATTCCTAAGCTCTAGGGGTGCTTGTGGTATGTCTATGCACACCCGTATCGAGTGTGACACAGGGGAACATGATGAAAACAAGATTAAGTGGGGAGATTTCCTCAATGTTGAATGTCATACATAGTATGTGAGGTATGCTTTCGTAAGGAACCGTGGAGGTGCTAGGAGAGACCGTGGCAGAGACACTAGTGGCCATGGCCATTTTAATGTTGTAGGACATGGTCGAGGAGCCAACCCACTAGATAGCTTGCATTTTAATGCTCAACCACTTCTAAAAACTCTAAAAAATTTGATCCAAGGATACAACAACCAGTCCAATGCAAAATATTGATCTTGTTATGAAGAAAAGTGATATTGTCAATGGGGGGAAAGAGAAGGCTGGCCCTTGAGATATAGCAGGGTGCTCAAATGTTGGAAAGATGCCCTAGAGGCAATAGTAAACATGTTATTATCATATTTCCCATGCATAATAAGTATTTACATTCCATGCTAGAATTTTATTAACATAAAAAATGGGACTGTGTTTTCGTAAACAACATAGAGTCCCTAGCAAGCCTCTACTTGGCTAGCTCGTTGATTATAATGGTCATGATTTCCTTACCATAGACATGAGTTGTTTATTAATAATGGGATTATGTCATTAGGAGAATGCCACGATGATGAATATACTCAAACTAAGAAAAGTAATTAGATCATGTCACAATGTTTAAATTGCATACTTGTTCATTGTCTAGTATCATATTCCTTATACCATGAGGTTATGTTAATCTTGAGTACTAGAAGAATGATTTGGAGGTATCAACCATCACTTCATAAGTGGGTGATCATAAATGTGTCTTCTAGGTATCTTGGGAAGTACTTGTTGGGTTTCATGAATCAAGAGTGGGAATTGTCTATCCATGTGACGAAAATATATTCTATAGTCTCACTCGGTGACTCACATGATATATCGCTTGCAAGCATGTGACCAATGAGTTTGATCACGAGGAATGGTGTGTTACAGAACAAGTAAAGAGTGCTTACTAGGAACGAGATTGAACTAGGTATATAGATATCGATGGTCGAATCTCGGGCAAGTAAAATATCATGATACAAAGGGTAATGAAATCCTCGACATTATGGTTCATCTGATATGATCTTCTTTGAATGTGTGGGAGTCATCATGGGAATTTAGGTTCCACTGATGGTTATTAATCGAAGAGGAGTCTCGATCATGTATGTATATTTCCAAGCCCCTAGGGTCGCACGCTTAACTCGTCCGTTGATGCTAGGGTAGTAATGAAATATTTACAAAGGTGATTTCAAATATTGATTCTGGGTCTCAGATGAGATCTAGGACATCACGAGGAGCTTCAGAATGGTCCGGAGATAAAGAATCATGCATAGGAAAGTGGTTTTAGGGTTTTCAGAAAAGTATAGAATTTTTTGATGTTGTATTGGAGTTCGAGAATTTTCTGGTGGGTCCCATAGTGGGGCCGACCTATCCTAGAGGTACCACATGGACCAAGGGAGTGGCACACTAGCCTACATGGTCCAAGTTCACCATCCCCAAGGCCCATGCGCCCCCCATATGGGAAACCCTACGCGCCAAGTGGGAGGGCCAACTTGGGGGGAAGGTGCCCCCTTTGGCCGCCTCCCATGAGCTTGGAGGGTGCCAAGCTAGATACAACCCCTATTGCCTATATAAATAGAGTGGGAGGACTAGATGCATACATATCAAGCCGTAGTCGCCGCCTCCCCTCTCTCTATCAACCACCTCCTCTGCATCTTCTTGGCGAAGCCTTACGGAGTTCCACGAAAACCACCACCACCACGCCATCGTGCTGCTGGAGTCAATCTCATATACATATCATCTCGCCTTGATGGAACAAGGAGGATACTGCAGCAGACCGAACCCGATAAGGTTCGAATCCCTGTGTTTATAGTGCTAGTCCCTGGATCGAATAGCTAGCACCCACAGTTAAGATGTAATATCAAAAAACAAGGGTCATATTACATCGCATATCCAGGAATAAAAATACTTCATTACAACTTATATAGCTCATATGGCTATCTTATTACAAAGCTGCAGATATAACTATAAAGCATGGAGTCCTTCATCTTCATGTGCCATAGGCAAACATGTTGGTTGCAGACTCGTAATCCCTATTCATCAAACTTCACCATCATCGAGTAATCCTGCAACATGATAAGTTACAGCCACAAGGGTCAATACATTTGAATTGTATTGGCAAGTGATACCATATTGATATAGAGAACCTAACATCTACATGAATATATGGCTGAGTGGAGTTTTGGCTGGCCTTTGCATAAAGTAACTTGTCCCTATCCTTTGTAAAATAGTTTTTTTCTCTTTTTCATCAACACTTCATCAAACTTGGCCCTCTGGATACCCTCTAGGTTCTTCCCTTGTTCACCCAACAAGTTTTAACTTAGAGAAATTAGAATGATGAGATTCTTGATTCTGCTTCATTTTCTTGATGCTCAAAAGTTGCCATAACCGGGGACACGGCCAAGTACTTAGTTTTTACCCTCTCGAGAGGTGGTGCACTTTCCCCACAATACTCGACATGCATCAAGACGAGACTTTTCAGAAGCAATCCCTCAGACCACCACGGACGCGTTCCATCCTATCATCACTACCACTCTCTGTCCGTCTGGCTGAGTTCTCGCAACTTAATCGGTCAAGGCAGAGCCCATATACCATGTGGCTGCATGTCAACACCCGGATTTTTGATCCCAGATGCCTGTTATGCCATACATTGCAATCCCAAGATTACCATTTTTGCGAGACATAACAGATTTGGATATCACAGTACATCATGCATTACAAACCATACATAAGGTCTTACACAAATAAGGATCTCATGATCCAGTTCTTAATACAACTCAAGCAGCAGAATAACGTAATAATAAAGGTAGCGTAGGCAAAGCTCCATCTTCGGGGATACAGGTAATGATGACGATGGGAGATGATCCTAGTTGTCGTAACTTTCCTGCGGTCCATCCTCCTGGTACTCTTCTTCATAGTCTGGCCACGGGAATATCCAGGGACAAAGCCATGAGTACTCTTTAAGTACTCGCAAACTAATACTAACAAGTTAAGGGGGTTTTTGTAGTAGGACACTAAGCTCTAGGGTTGTTTTGCAAAAAGCCAGATTTACCTCTACTAAGTTCAGAAGCAATAAAGCTAGTTGAAGTTTTATAACACCTAAGTGGGAACTTGAATTTCATATCACAACTCTGTTGTGGTCAAGTCAAAGTCTCAATTCATTTCACAAGTTATTTTGAAAACATCTGACGGGGGAACAGTATGGCCACTCCAACTGTCCATAACCGCGGACGCGGCTATTCGAATAGTTTGACACTCTGCAGAGATTGTACACTTTCACCACAATATTCGATACATCCGTCAGGAACAAATCCTGAATTCACCATACTCAGTATGCGGATAATCAATCCTAACCTTTCAATTACACGCCCTAGTATAGGCACCTCTCCTGTGAGTTTGGCCTCCCAACCATGACCAACTGTCATCTTGGGTACTGCACAGGTGGACAATCTTCACAAGGTATCCTCAGCTCAGACCTTGGCCGTGAGGGAACCCATACTAAGGTATATAAGTTTCCAGTCAAGACCTACCCAATTTTTGGGTATTGTGGTTGTACGGTAAAATTGGAATGGTATCGCATCCAGACAACCATCATTTTTATAAAGGGCTAAGGCTCCTGCCTCAACATTTTCATCCGAAAAATCATCTGGTGTTCAGAAACACATGTCAAAAAATTTCAGTAGAATGACTCATCATTCCAAGGTTTTTATAACCATTTTCACCAAGTATTCCCATCTAAAGTTGATCAAGTTTTAGGCTTAGCATAGCATCTACAAATGGTGGTAAGTACTAATGAGGGGTGGTAAAGAAGTGGAGATTAATTGAGTTCAATATCATGCCTTAGGATGACATCAAGATTATCTAGCTTAGGCCAAATTTAATTCTCTTTATGCAACCTTCAATTATCTTTCTAGAATCTATAAGTCACTTAAGTACTCTCTAAGAAATAGCTTTGATAAAGAAATAAAGTAGAAAGCTTGCAAGTAAAACTACGATTAGGTATCATCAAATGTGTCTAACCAAGCATGCTTAGTGCATTGCATAGGTTATCTAACTTTCATAACTGCAAGTGTTAACTTGCATAGGTCAACTTGGTTAGTAAGGCTTGCCTTGTGCAGAGCAGTGGTTGAAGTTGTCCTCGGCTTCTTCTTCGTAGTATCCTCCTTCCTCCTCGTATCCTTGGTCGGTACTAGCGTCTATGAATAAATACGAGGTACACAATCACCAAACAATACTTAACTATTTTCAATCATCACACAAAGATGTTCTATAGATGATCTAGCATCATCACCTATCATTACAAGATTAAAGCATTTGTCTTATTTATTTTAATTTGAGAAAAGTAATTTCTACTCATTGAAAAACTACTTAAGATTTAATATTCTCCAACTGAAACATGGGATCATGTTGACACATGTCATCACCACATATTTCAGTACATGGGAATGTGATTTAAAGTGGTGTCACAATTTAATAAAGTTTAACCTTTTTATTTTAAATAATTAAAGTGACTAGAAATGCCTATGTGGCATTCTTTTATTACTTGAACATTATTTCTGTAAGTAAACCCAAATGATTTTATATATTCTGAAAGGTATGATCAAATGTGATTTTTGAGAGTTGGAATCAACTCAAAAGCTATTATGGTTGAATTTTGAAAAATGTTTAAGTGCTGAAAAGCTTCTGACTTGATATTTTTACCAAGGTTGATTTACAGATCCAAATGATTTGAATCCAACGGGCTTGGATTAAGCATTTCAGTACCTTTCTAACAAAATTGATTTCATGCAATTTGGTTCACTGAATCGAGCTAGGTTGATTTTTGAAACTAGGCACAGAACTGAGTTTGAATTAAAATAGACAAATCTAAATTCAAACGGTTGGGCTGCGCGGGAAAGGTTAATGGGCCGGCCCAGTGTCACTCCATAGCGCGAGGCTTAGCTGACAGGGGGTTCCACCAGTCACTGGCTCATAACACGCAAAGCGGTACGGGGTGATCTCAGCCGCACGATCTAAATCTAATCGGACGGTTACGGCTCATCCACATCGGGCAGCGCCGGCGAGACAGAACCCTAACGCGGCAGGTGGGGTCGTGGGAGGCTCACTGGGGCTCGGGTGAGGGTCGGCGATGGGGGTGAACGACGAAGTCGACGACGGCGATTCTCCTGGCACCGACAGCTCCTCCTGGGGCGGCTCCAATCGACGGCGCCTCTCCTCCTCTGAAGCGGCGAACTCCAGTGCAATTCCGGCCACCTGGTGCTCGCCTTGCTCCAGGGGTGAGTGAGTGTGATCAGTGAGAGTTGGGGAGCGAACTGGTGTGAAGAAATCGAGTGGGGGAGGCCTCTATTTATAGTATTGAGAGGGGACCAACGAGCGCGATCTGAGCTCGTCGTGGTCGATGTCACATGCAACTATCGGCGTGGGCGACGATAGGGGGAGGTTCTATGTTCCCTGGCGAAGCTCAATGGCGTGGTGGCGAGGAGTGGGGCGACGCTGATCGGTCGGAACTCTTCGACGCTCTAGGCGGGTCCGACGGGGTTTTTGATGGCGCACAGCGAGCGTGGTCCGTGCGGCGGCAAACGGGCATGTCTGGCAGGGTGCTGGGGTGTTGGCGATCACTTACGCACGCGGGGAGGGCGTGTCAACACCCGGATTTTTCAATCCTAGATGCCTGTTATGCCATACATCGCAATCCCAGGATTACCATTTTTGCGAGACATAACAGAATTGGATACCATAGTACTTCATCCATTACAACGATACATAAGTTCTTACACAAATAGGGATCTCATGATCCAGTCCTTAATACAACATCAAGCAGCGGAATACGGCATAATAACGGTAGCGTAGGCGAAGCTCCATCTTCGGGGTCACAGGCAATGCTGACGATGGGAGATGATCCTAGTTTTCGTAACCGTCCTGGGGTCCATCCTCCAGGTACTCCTCTTCATAGTCTGGCCATGGGAATAGCCAGGGACAAAGCCATGAGTACTCTTTAAGTACTCGCAAACTAATACTAACAAGAAAGAGGGGTTTTTGGATAATAGGACACTAGGCTCTAGGGTTGTTTTGCAAAAGCCAGATTTATACTACTAAGTTCCCAAGCTGGTCACAATTTTATAACTCCTAAGTGGGATCTTGTATTTCCAGTCACAACTCTATTGTGGTCAAGTCAAAATCTCAGGTCGTTCACAAGTCATTTTGAAAAGTCTGACGGGGGAACAGTATGGCCACTCCAACTGTCCATAACCGCGGACGCGGCTATTCGAATAGTTTGACACTCTGCAGAGATTGTACACTTTCACCACAACATTCGATACATCCGTCAGGAACAAATCCTGAATTCACCATACTCAGTATGCGGATAATCAATCCTAACCTTCCATTTACACTCCCTAGTATAAGCACCTCTCCTGTGAGTTTGGCCTCCCAACCATGACCACTGTCATCTTGGGTACTGCACAGGTGGACAATCTTCACAAGGTAGCCTCAGCTCAGACCTTGGCCGTGAGGGAACTAATACTAAGGTATATAAGTTTCCAGTCAAGCCCTACCCAATATTCGGGTTTTGTGGTTGTACGATAAAATTGGAATGGTATCGCATCCAGACAACCATTAGTTTTATAAAGGGCTAAGGCTCATGCCTCAACATTTTCATCACCAAAATCATCAAGTGTTTGGAAACACATGTCCAAAACATTTCAATAGAATGATCCATCATTCCAAGGTTTTCATAACCATTTTTCCACCAAGTATTCCCATCTAAAGTTGATCAAGTTTTAGGCTTAGCACTAGCATCTACAGGTGGGGTAGTACTAATAGAGGGGTGGTAACTAGTGAAATTGCAACTAAGTCCAACCTTATATCATAAGCTGATATCAAGGTGTCTAGCTTAGGTCAAATTTTAATGTTCTTTATGCAACCTTCAGCACAACTGTCTAGTATCTACCAAACTTCTTGGGTAGCCTCTAAGTAAACTTTGATAAGGAAATAGAGTAAAAAGCTTGCCATAAAACTAGGATTGGTTTAGCAAGTGGGTATGGTTACATACGCTTAGGGCATATAGTAATCATGTCACAAGCATGGGTTGTGGCAACAATAGGGTATCTTGCAAGTGTTAGCTTGCATCAATATCAGTATAAGCTTGCATAGTTACTAGCTTGCTCAATCAACTAGTAGTATTAGGCTTGCCTTGTGCAGAGCAGTGGTTGAAGTTCTCCTCGGCTTCCTCTTCGTAGTATCCTCCTTCTTCTTCGTAGCCTTAGTCGGTACTAGCGTCTATGAATAAATACGAGGTACACAATCACCAAACAATACTTAACTACTTGCAATCATCACACACAAGGGTCCTATAGATGATCTAGCATCATCTCTAACATTACAAGGTTAAGGATTGGTTTAAGTCTTCTTATTTTAGAAAAGTAATTTCTACTCATTGAAGAACTACTTAAGATTTAATATTCTCCAAACTAAACATGGGATCATGTTGACACATGTCATCACCACATGTTGTAGTCCATGGGAATGTGATTTAAAGTGGTGTCACAATTTAACAAGGTTTTACCCTTTTATTTTAATTAATTAAAGTGGCTAGAAATGCTTATGAAGCCTTCCTTTATTCCTTGAACATTATTTCTGCAAGTAACCTATATATATTTTTATATATTCTGAAAGGTATGGTTGAAAGTGATTTTTGAGAGTTGGAATCAACTCAAAAGCTATTGTGGTTTAAATTTGAAAAATGTTTGAATGCAGAAAAGCTTCTGCCTTGTCATTTTTGCTAAGGGTGATCTACAAATCCAAATGACTTGAATCCAACGGGCTTGGATTAAGCATTCACAGACCTTTCCAACAAAATTGGTTTCATCTAATTTGGTGCACTAAATTGATCTGGGTTGATTTTTGAAGTTGGGTCCTGAAGTGTGTTTGAATTTAAAAAGAAAAAGTTTAATTTGAAATGCTGGGCTGCGCGGGAAATTCTAACGGGCCGGCCTGCTAAGCGCAGTGCTCCTGCGGGCTGCTTAAGTGGGTGTCCCCACTCGTCAGTGACACGGGGCTGGGCGAAGCGGTATGGGGCAACGTGGTTCGTTAGATCTGGTTCTAATCCAACGGCCGAGGGTCATCGTCGACGCGAGACAGCTCCGGCGAGAACGAAACCTAGCGCGGCCAGTGAGGGGTGCTGGGGGCTCACCGGGGTACGGGCGAGGGTCGGCGAGGCGGGCGAACGACGAAGTCGACGACGGCGAACCTCCTGGTACCGGTGGCTTCTCCCGGGGCGGCTCCAATCGCTGGCTCCTTTCTTCTCCGGCAGCGGCAGGCTCCAGTGAAATTCCGGCGGGGTGGTGCTCGCCTTGCTCTGAGAATGGTGTGGCACGATCAGTGAGGAGAGGGGAGTGAGATGGTGTGAAGAAATCGTGCGGGGGTGGCCTCTATTTATAGTCGAGCGAGGGGACCGTCGGGGCGCAAGGTGAGCTCGTCGGAGGCGATGTTACAGGCAGCTAATGGCATGGGCAAGGGTAGGGGACGGTGCTGTGTCTCCTGGCGATGCTCAACGGCATGGTCGCGAGTGATGGGGCGGTGTGGTTTGGTCTGGAACGGGCGGTGCTCTGCGCGGCAGAGGCGGCGTTCTCGACGGCGGGCGGTGGCTGTATGGCGCGGGGCGTTAAACGGGGATGTCTAGCGGTCTCCTGGGTCGGTGGTGATCGTGTGTGCGCGCGGTGAGGGCGGCGCACGGTCTGTGTGTGGTGGTCGAGGGTGGCGCTCTGGCGCACGCTCGGCATGGTCTGGGCGTGTCTTGCGCGCGTGGTCCAGGGCTTGGCAACGCTCGCGGCTGGGACAGGCAGTGGCGGTGGACGGTGGGATGCCTCCCAGACATGCTGGCTAGGCTTGCTGCTGCTCCTAGCTTGCTGTCCACTTTGGGGTGACATGGGGTTGTTCGGCTGTTCACCATTAATGGGAATGGCAAGCTCACAGGGTGCTAGTGTTGGGCTAATCTTTCTAGATGATCTACTGAGGTGTGTGAGAGCTGACTAGGGAACAAGTTAGGCAAGAATCACTGCACACTATAGTGTTTTGTGTTTTGTTTGATTTGTGTCTGCAACCTGTTTGATGAAATGGCCGCATGAAATCAAGTTTTGAATTTTGAAATGATTTTTGGTGGGTTTGCTAGATTGGTTCTGGTGAGTCTGCAGATGCTTGGGTTTTGAAAATTGAGCTTGTTTAAGTGGGTTTTGAAAAAGTGGGATCTTCCCATATGAAGAAGATTCAATTTTGAGTTGTCATTTAAACTATGCATTTGAAAGTTTCTGGATGATCACAAGGTGGGCCTTGATACTTTGTTATGAGTATATTCAAGGGGTGCAAAGATCCAGAAAAGTTTCTGTTAGGTTTTGAAAGTTTGAGACAGCCAAAGTAGGCATGGGAGTTAAATTGGTCAAAATGACCATTCACTTAATATATTGGTTTTGACTTATTTTTCTTTAGGAAAAGTGTGGGGAATGTTTTAGATGATGTTCTTTTCACCTAAGAAACATTTTACAAGCAATGGCTCACACAAACAAAGTGGTTTTAAAGAATTTCAAAATTCATGCATACACATAGACATGCTTTCATGAATTGATTTAGAAAAGTTTTTGTTAACCCTAAACTTTAGGATTAGTGTTTTGTTGATCTAAGTTTGATATTTTTGGGATGTTACAGGGCGGCGCCTAGTCTGGGGGTGCTGGTCGAGCGTGGCGCATGGGGCGCGCTCTGGGCATGGTTGCAGAGGGGTTTGGCATGGCCTAGGCATGTGGTCCAGTGGCTGGCATTGCTCGAGGCTGGGACAGGGAGTGGCGGTGGGGTGCTGGCTAGCTCCCAGACAAGGTTGGCGAGGCTAGTGTGGCCTCTAGCTCGCCGGTGACAACTGGGTGGCAAGTTTTCTCTCGGCCTGCTCACCATTGATGGCAATGGCAAGATCACAGTGATGCTAGAGGTTAATAACTAAGCTAGATGATCTACTAGATGTTTGCTGTGAGCTAGAGAGGGGACAAGGTTGGCCAAATCACTGCTCAAAATAGTGTTTGTGATTTGGTTGATTTGAATCTGCAAGCTGTTTGATGAAATGGCCGCAAGAACTTGAGTTTTGAATTTTGATAAGATTTTTTGTGGGTGTGCTAGGCATGTGTTGAGGATTCTGTGGATGCTTGGTTTTTGAAAATTGAACTTGTTTGAGTGGTTTTTGAAATAGTGGGATCTTCTGATATGAGATAGATTCAATTTTAAACTGTCATTTAAACTTAGCATTTGAATGTTTTTGGATGATCACAAAGTGGGCCTTGGTACCTTATTATGAGTATTAACAAGGGGTGCAAAGATCCACAAATGTTTCTGTTGAGTTTTGAAAACTAGAGATTGCCAAAGTAGGCATGAGAGTTAATTTGGCAAAAATGACCATTCACTTCATTTGTTTATTTTGAGTTGTTTATCTTTGGGAAAAGTTTGGGGATTGTTTAGATGATGTTTATTTCACCTAAGAATCATTTTACAAGCAAAGAAACACGGAACCATGGCAATTAAAAAGAATCCAAATTTTAATACACACACATATGAATGCTTTCATATTTTTAGTTGGAAAAGTTTTTGTTAACCCTAATTTTGATGACTAGAGTTTGATAATACATGTTTAGTATTTTTGGGATGTTACAAACCTTCCCCCCTTAAACAAAATCTCGTCCCGAGATTTGAAAAAGGACAAAAAAGATTACCTAGGATTTGAAGAGATCGGGAAATTCTGTCCTGATGTGATCTTCGCGTTCCCTCGTAGCTTCCTCTTCCGTGTGGTTGCTCCACTGAATCTTGAGAAACTTGATGCTTCGGGTTCTGGTAGTTCTGAAAGCTTCTTCCAAAATACGGATGGGTACTTGGGATAGGTCAGGTAAACGTTGATTTCTATGGTACGGTGATCAATGTTCTTGAACACTTCCGACTTCTCCGGAACTTCGAGGCATTTGCGAAGTAAAGAGATATGGAACACATTGTGCACGGCTGACATTTCTTCGGGCAGTTCCAATTGATACGACACTTCTCCTCGACGGTTCAGAATCTTGAAGGGTCCGATATATCTAGGGGCTAACTTTCCTTTCAGTTGGAAACACTGCATTCCCTTCAATAGCGACACTTTCAGATACACGAAATATCCGATGTTGAAGGCGAGGTCTCGACGTATCTTGTCGGCGTAACTCTTCTGTCTTGACTGGGATGTCTTGAGGTGCTCACGAATCTTGTGAACCTTCTCTTCCGCTTCTCGTAGGATGTCGGGTCCAAAAATCTGACTCTCTCCTACTTCCGACCAGTTCAAAGGGGTGCGACACTTCCTTCCATACATGAATTCAAATGGGGCCATTTGCAAACTAGTTTGATAACTGTTGTTGTACGAAAATTCTGTGAACGGCAGACAATCTTCCCATTTAGATCCATACTCTAACACACATGCTCTCAACATGTCTTCGAGTATTTGATTTACTCGCTCCGTTTGTCTGTCGGTCTGCAGGTGATAAGCTGTGCTGAAATCTAGTCGGGTTCCTAAACCTTCTTGGACTTTCTTCCAGAATCTCGAGGTAAACTGAGTTCCTCGATCTGATACAATGTTCTTGGGGACTCCGTGCAAACTGACGATTCTCGTGATGTATAACTCCGCTAGCTTTGAACTCTGATATGTGGTCTTGACTGGTAAGAAATGGGAGACTTTGGACAATCTGTCCACTATGACCCAGATAGAGTCATTTCCCCTACTAGAAGTAGGCAATCCGGTGATAAAGTCCATTCCAACGGAATCCCATTTCCATTCTGGAATCTGCAAGGGTTGCAACAATCCTGCAGGTCTTTGATGTCCCGCCTTGACTCTCTGACATATATCACACTTGGCGATATATCTTCTGATTTCTCTCTTCATCTTATGCCACCAAAATTGCTCTTTCAAATCTTGATACATGTTCGTTCCTCTGGGGGTGGATAGAATAAAGAGTATCATGAGCTTCCTTCAAAATAACTTCTTTCAATTCAGAATCTGCTGGTACACAAAGACGTCCTTTGTACCACAGAACTCCCTGTTCGTCTTCGGTAAATCCGGGTACTTTCTTGTACCGATTTGACGCTTGATTCCATCGATACTAGCATTTCCTTTCTACGCCTCCTTGATCTGGCTCATCAAAGTGGGTTGAAGTTCTATGCTAGCCAAAAATGTTTCACTCACTAATTCCGTTCGGAAATCTTCCATCTCTTTGTGCAAGCTTGGTTGCTCCTTTAGAATCATGGAGTTCAAGCGGCACGACAATCTGCTAAGGGCATCTGCTACCACATTGGCTTTACTGGGGTGATAGTGAATGTCCAGGTCGTAATCCTTGATTAGCTCAATCCATCTTCTCTGTCTCATAGTCAGATCCTTCTGAGTGAATATATACTTCAGGCTCTTGTGATCCGAATAAATCTCACAACGGTTTCCCATCAGGTAGTGCCTCCATGTCTTCAGGGCTAGAACTATAGCTGCGAGCTCGAGGTCATGGGTTGGATAGTTCTGCTCATGTTGTTTCAGTTGTCGAGATAGATAAGATATAACTTTGCCTTCTTGCATTAGCACACATCCGAGACCGATCTTGGATGCGTCAGAATACACGTCAAAGGGCTTCGTGATATCCAACATGATTAAGATTGGGGCTGAAATCAATCTTCTCTTGAGTTCTTGAAAACTCTCTTCACATTTGTCCATCCATTCAAACTTCTTATCCTTCTTCAGCAATTGAGTCATGGGTCTGGCGATACTCGAGAATCCTTCTACGAACTTGCGGTAGTATCCCGCCAATCCGATAAATGCACGAACTTGGGTTTGAGTGGTTGGGGCTTGCCAATCTTCGACATCTTTCACCTTTGCGGGGTCAACGGCAATTCCTCTGGCTGATACAATGTGACCGAGGAATCCTACCTCCTGTAACTATAATTCACATTTGCTAAACTTGGCATACAACTGATGCTCTCTAAGGGTTCCAAGAATGGGCCTTAGGTGTAGCTCATGTTCTTCTTCTGATTTGGAATAAATCAGAATGTCATCGATGAAAACAATGACAAACTTATCCAGGAAGTCCATAAAAATCTTATTCATGAAATAAGCGGGGGCATTGGTTAATCCAAAAGACATGACAGTATACTCGTATAATCCATATCTGGTGGTAAAGGTAGTCTTTGGAATATCCTCTGCGCGAATCTTGAGTTGATGATAGCTAGTTCTAAGATCAATCTTAGAAAACACTTTGGCACCGGTCAACTGATCAAACAAATCTTCTATCTTGGGCAATGGGTATTTGTTCTTGATCGTGACATCATTCAACTTCCGATAATCCGTACACAAACGATTACCTCCATCCTTCTTATCCACAAACAAGACAGGTGATCTCCATGGTGACGCACTTGGTTGAATCAATCCAATTTCCAGGATGGCATCCAGTTGCTTCTTCAGTTCGGCTAGTTCAGACGGGTTCATACTATATGGTCTCTGGGCTATGGGTCCTGTTCCGGGGATTAGTTCAATGATAAACTCGATATCCCGATCTAGGGGCATACCGGGCAAAACATATGGAAATACATCGGGGTATTCACAGACTATCCAGACTTGGTCAATGGCAGGTTGGGCTATACTCTTGTTGCACTTGAATTGACGAGGTAAGGTTTCAGATACATGCTCGACCGATATTCCGGCTGTACTGGTCATGGTTATGGCTTTCTTGGCACATTCAATTAATCCTTTATGTTTGGACATCCAATCCATTCCTAGTACTACTTCCAAACCTTTAGTTCCGAGTACTATCAGATTAGCATAAAAATCTATGCCATGGATTCGAATAGGGACGACTTTGCAAATTTGCCTAGATTTGGCGGTTGAACCGGGAATTTGAACAATCATAACATGCTTCAGTTTGGTGGGTTGAATCTTACTAGTGCATGCAAATTCTTCGGTGACAAATGAGTGCGATGCACCAGAATCAAACAACACTCTAGCAAGTACTGAATTAATAGAAAACATACCCAGCACGACATCTGGTGCTTCCTGGGCTTCTTCAGCATGCATGAGAAAAAGACGGCCGTTGCGGTTGAGCGAATTCCCTGGGGCAAACCTTCTTCCAGGCTGAACACGACGCTGTTGCTAGGGCATTTGCATTGGGGTTTGCGGCATTCTTCTTGGGGCACTCATTGGAGTAGTGACCCTTATTTCCACAGTCATAACAAGTCACTTGCGACTTGTCCTTTGCTACAACAGACACAACATTGCTTCCAGTCCTAGGGACAGTGTTGGTCTTGGCGGCAGCATTGTTGTTGTTGAACTTGGGTGGTGCACAGTTGAAATTGTTAGGGTTGCCGAGGTTGTTGTGATTTCCTCCAGGCCTTGGGTTTCCACGGTTGGGATAGGTCAGACGGTTCATCGGGGGTCGGCTGGTTCTCGGGGCAAATCCTGGAGATGGGTTGGGGCGATACTTTGGGGTATGATGGGTTCCTGGCTGATGCATCATGCGGCGCTTGCGGTTCTCATTGGCTTGGTTGATCTTTCCTTCCATCTGAATGGCATAGTCGACAAGGGCTTCAATATCCGCAAAGGGGATATTGACCAACACCGTCTGCATCTCATCATGTAGACCATTCAGGAATCTTTCTTTCTTCCTGGCTTCGGTGTCGATCTCATCCGGGGCATACCTAGCTAATGACAAGAATTTGTCACGGTATTCCACTACGGTCATCCTTCCTTGCTTCAGTTCTCTGAATTCATCTCTCATTCTCTTGATCAAACCTAGTGGCACATGGGTTCTTCTGAACTTGATCTTGAATTCCTCCCAGGTCATCATCTGCCCTCCGGTCATTGCATGAACGCTGTTCCACCATGCTCTTGCATCTCTAGCTAGATAGTGGGTGGCGAACATAACTTTCTCGTTAGCTTCCACTCCGGCTACTTCCAGGTTGTTCTCCATGGTTTGCAGCCAATCATCTGCATCTAAGGGCTCTTCCGACTTAGTGAAAACAGCTGGGTTGGTGTTCTGGAAATTCTTGAGCTTAGATCCATGGTTGTCCTGATTTCTTTGGCCTTGATTGTTGTTGGCCATCTGAGCTATGTGCTGAAGGGTGGCTAAGTTGGCTTGACGTTCGGTTCTTTCAGCTTCACGGTTAGAAGCCAACATTTGCAGGATCTGCAACATCGGGTCCGGGGATGATCCACTTCCTCCGCGAGGCATCTGAAGATTGAGATAGATCATGAGAAAAGAGGGAAATTTCTAAGGTCCAAGGACTTTGTAAAGTTTGACTCAAATTTTCTAGCAACTTTCTTTTCATTCATTCATTCATAGCACACGATACAACACACACCACAACAAAGAAAAAACAGATGGTTTTAAGATCCATTCTGGAAACTACGATATAGTGGGACCGAATACAACTCACTACGCTAGTGCTCAAGTGCTACTACTCCTCGGAGTCAGTGTAATCGTCATCCTCATCATCATCGATGAAGGCGAAATCCTCCTCATCAGTGAAGAAGTCCATGGCCTGGTCCTCCAGAAAATCATCATCATCGCTGACGAAAGGATCGTATGGGCACCTAGAGGGGGGGGGGGTGAATAGGTGATACTTCAAATTTTCTTATTTTCAAATTAAGGTTTGACAATAAGGAAAATTCTCTAGATAATGCAACTACGGTGAATTTACCTATATGACAAAATGCAAGGGATACCACAACACAAAATAGTAACAAGTAAGTAAGGTGCGGTAAAGGATAGAGGTAACCGAAAAGTGGACGCGGAGACACAAGGATTTATTTCCCGTAGTTCCTTCCTTTTGAGGGGAAGTACATCTACGTTTGGAGAGGGGGTGGTTTCAAACCACCAACGCCACGAGAGGCCTCCCTTGTTCTCTGATGAATCTCACCCCAACGGGATCGAGTCACCTTCCACTATATCGCCAACCTTCAAGGTGGAAGCCGGCACCGTTACAAGTTTGGGGCACACATCCACAACTTAATCGGAGGCTCCCAAATACAAGAAAGCTGTCAAAGCAATCAAAGACAAGCTTGTAAGAACAAAAACAAGAGCTAGGGTTTCCAACAAAACACTAGAGCAAAGGGGCCCTCAATGAAATGAGGGGGAAATGAAGATCTCTTTTGGTGAAGTAGTAGATCGGGGACTCCTCCTTCGATTCCCCAAAGATCAAGGACTTTGGGTGGTTGGACGATGAGATCTTGAGAATTTGAGTGGCTCCAATGGACTCCAATGGTGGGCAATGACTTTAATGAGCTGAGCAATTTGTCCCAAGGTAGGTGGAGGAGTATTTATACCCATCCACGAAATATATAGCCGTTGGAGCATTAAATGATCGGTAGTACCGGTACTCAAGCGGTAGTACCGCTTGCAAGCGGTACTACCGGTACAGTACCGGACCAAGTACCGGTGGTGGCCTTGTTCATCAGAATTCTTCAGTCTTGGGCGGTACCCCCTTGCGGTACTACCCCCAAGCGGTAGTACCGGACGTAGTAAGCGGTACTACCGGTTCGAGCGGTAGTACCGGTCCCAAGTACCGCTTGGTACTGACCAAAACGGAGAGGGGAGGGTGCTAGTCAGTATGCAGCGGTACCGATGAGCGGTACGACCGCCTCAAGCGGTAGTACCGCTTGTACCAAGAGGTACTACCGGTTGGGCCGGTAGTGCCGCTCCGTGGTACCGGTGGGTACTGACTAGTACTCACCCTACTCTCTTTTGATCGGTGCTAACCGGTACTAGAACCGGTAGTACCGGTGTCAAGCGGTAGTACCGGTTACAGGTCCAGTATTACCGGTTGACACAGAAGTTTCTGCAAGGGGAAAAAGCTATGCCATGACTTGTGTCTTCTTTTATCAATCCTGTGATAAACTTAGTATACGGTTAAATCGATAAATGTATTGTTATCAAACATCAAAATCAGAGGGATAGAAAAATGCTCTTTCAATCTCCCCCTTTTTGGTGTTTGATGACAATACACTTTTGCAGGATGATTTTAACAATAGGCAAATGAGATTTGTAAAATAGAGAAGAGACTCCCGCTAGATGTGTAGAGACAAATCTCCCCCTCTATTTTACAAACCCAACATGGGTGCACAAGTATGGAAACTAGCATTTGAAGACATACCTTTGCACAAAACATGTGATGAGGAATAAATAGACAATAGATATTGCATAACATCACAAGATGGATCCAACCACAAAGTTTCACACGACATAAACCACATAGTCTCACACGACATAAACACATAGTAGTCTCACACATAGAATAGAGAGAAATCGAAGTTCACAAGCAATAAAAGGATCAAAGAGAAGAGCGAGCTTGTGACTTCCCATGCAACACCCGTGCCTAAAGTGCAACTTCTCCCCCTTTGGCATCAAGACGCCAAAAAGGGACAAGTGCAGAGCTAACGCCCCAAAGGTCAATCATCATACTCCTCCTCCTCCTCCTCCTCATCCTCAAGATCCTCCTCATCTTCATACGTAGGTGGGGCGCGGTGCGAGGAAGAGACATCATCGTCCCAACGGCTGTGCTGAGAAATCTACTGATCCTCTGGAGTGATATTGTTCTCGGATCCCTCGGAGATGGTCAACCCTTGAGCAGACATGAGCTCCTTCTGACGAGCACATGCTTTCTTTGCAGACACGTGCGCCTCATACATACGCTTCTGGTTGTCAACCTGGAAGCAGAAGATCTTCTTGAGCTTGACCTCCATCCTTTTGGCCCAAGAGGGCTTGGCGTGCTTGCGGCGAGAGACCTCAAAGTCAGTGTCATGACCACTGTCAGCATGCTCAGAGTCATCCTTATCCTCATCCTCATCCTCCTCACCTGGTGCAGCACGAGGTTTAGCATGAACCTTGATCTTGAGTGCCTTTGGCTTGTGCACAACAAGAGAGCGAGTGGAGAGCGTCCTAGTAACGACGGGGCACTTGGACACAATGAGGGCCATAATGTAAGGAGCAAATGGTGGAACCCTCCGAGTGTGAGAAACGGCAACCATCTCATTCCAAATGAAGTCTATCACATCAAGAGGTTGGCTGGTTTCTCTGTTGAGGAAGGTGTGGAACAGCAAGTCAACGGAGAACCCATGGATCTCGTCCTTGTTGCCTGCACGAGGAGCAACAGTCTCACGGAAAATGCGATGGAGAATGTCATATGTGGGGAGGAGATCCTTGATTTTGCCAGCAATCCCACGGCCTCGAATATACAAAGGTCGGAGAACATCCTTTTTGGAGGGATTCTCCCGCATGTGACAGCGGAAACCACAAGGAACGTCCCGGCCGCGATCCTCATGCCCCAATATGGCAGCAAACTCCGCAAGCGTAGCCTCCTTGACAGCACCTTGAGTCATCCATGCAATCTTCCGATTGCGGCCAGTGTGGAAGTGTGCAGTGGCATAAAACTGGTAGATGAGTAGGGGATCATAGTCATGCTGAAACTGCATAATGGGGAGCATACCAAGGTTTGAGCAGATTTCCTTAGCTTCACCAAAGTAGCCAGAGTTCGTGTCAATGTGGCCCAAGTCAATCCACTGCTGAGGCACCACCAGCTGGGTATTGGTCATAAGAACCTCATGATACACACGCTCTTGGAAGTCATCATAGAAAAGACTGTCCGCCCTTAACGTGCTCCTGCTGTGGGAGTATGCATTGTCCAGTCGGAGAGCCCTAAACTCTGCCTCAGAGATGTCAGAGAGTGTCTTTGGCCCAGATGGCCCAGAGCTGAGTCTCTTGGTGCGCCCAGTGGAAGGGGGGCGAGGGGGAGGGGCTCTGCCACGCCCAGCTGAGCGCTTGGTAGCCCCTTCGCGACCCCCACGACCACCTCGAGTGGTAGGCAACTTGGAACGGTGTCTAGGCTGTGGCATAACTTCTTCCTCAGACTCAATCTCTTCCTCAACAATCTCACGGTCAGACTTGGAGCGCTTCCGTGCACCCCGAGAACCACCTGCATCTGTGAAAGCACGAGGGAGGATAGCACGGAGATAAGGACACAAGAATCAAGAAGGCAATACCGAGAGAGTCTACAAGTTGAGCAGAACATAGTGGTCAGAGTGGACCGGTACTACCGGACCTGACAACCGGTAGTACCGCTTGCAAGCGGTAGTACCGGAAAAAGTTCCGGTACTACCGGTTGAGCGGCACACAGGTTGTCAGATCTGATGGGAACGGCCCAAATTGACAATATATACTGTTAAATTGAAGATTCTACGCGGTAACAAGGAATAATATGGCAGTACAACCTTGCAAGTAGTCAATTTCTCCACGGATCTAAGCCAAGACCTAGATCTAATGGGGAAATCAAACAAGAAGAGGAGGGGCGGTTGTACCGGGATCCATGGCGGTGGAAAGGAGTGGGAGCCTTCCCGGAGGCCGAATCCAAGGGGAATCTGGAGGGAGGGGGCGCGGCAGGGCTCCGGGGCCTTCAAGATCTCCGGTGGCGGCGCAGGTTAAAGTGGGGGACATGGGAAATAATGAGGCACTGAGGGGTGCCTCTCCCCACGCGCCCCTTATATACCTGGAACCGTCAACCGGTAGTACCGGTTGTTGGAGCGGTACTACCGCTTGGAAGCGGTAGTACCGGTTCTATGACCGGTAGTACCGGTTACCGGTAGGGCCGGACATGCGGGCGGTAGTACCGTTCCTGGAGGAGTTTGCTAGGAGATGACCTGGGAACTTCCCAGGTGCGGTAGTACCGCTCACACATCCGGTAGTACCGGTTCCATCTGAGTCCAAAGCCAGGGATCAAGGATGATTCTTGTGCGGGAAGAGAGAGGGTTTTCATAAGGGAGAACGGAGGCTTGGGTTAAGACAAGTGAGCTGAGAAGCACATGCACTCTAAAACCAAATGGAGGAAACAAATAAATACCAAACTAGAGTGCATGAGACTAAGAAAGACGAAGACACTTCAAATAGATGGCAAATAAGAGTGAAGACCAAATCAACCAAGTGACAAACATGAGTAAGCACATTAAACCTCTCGATTGAGAGGGGGCGGTGGCCTAGGCCACCATATTTGAGTATACTCGGCTTGGCACCACGAAGATATATCTTGGGTCCATTACCGAAACTCATCATTGAGCTCACATATCACAAAATGATATTACGAGGAATGATTTTTGTTTAATTTGCGCATAATGGGGGGGGGGATAGTCCAATCAATTAGGACCGCACTCCCCCTATGTCCATGCCTACACCTAAACCAAACATGGGTGGAGTATTAGGTGAGAGTGCAAGATAATCAAGTCAAACTCCTAGAATCTATGATATTTAGTTCATTCCTCAAGTAGCAAAACCTTGCTTCATCAAGTGGCTTCGTGAAGATATCGGCAAGTTGATCTTTGGTTGATACATAGGATAGATCAATATCACCTCTAGCAACATGATCTCTAATAAAGTGATGTCGAATCTCAATATGCTTTGTCCTTGTGTGATCCACCGAGTTGTATGCAATTTTGATGGCACTTTCATTGTCACATAGAAGAGGCACTTTGTCACAATGGACACCGTATTCCTTTAAAGTTTGCCTCATCCATAGCAATTGGGTGCACGCACTAGCAGCAGCAACATACTCGGCTTCGGCGGTGGAGAGAGATATACAATTTTGCTTCTTAGAAGACCAACATACCAAGGACCTACCAAGGAATTGGCAAGCCCCGGATGTTGATTTTCTATCATCCTTGTCTCCCGCCCAATCCGAGTCCGTGTATCCACAAAGAGCGAATGTTGAGCCTTGAGGGTACCAAAGACCATAAAATGGGGTATGAACTAAATATCGAAAGATTCTCTTGACCGCCATTAAATGGCTTTCCTTAGGAGCCGCTTGATATCTTTCACATACACCTACACTCAACACAATATCGGGTCTAGATGCACAAAGGTAAAGCAAAGAACCAATCATAGACCGGTATACCTTTTGATCTACATCTTTACCATTTGGATTTTGTTCTAGATGAGTCTTTGTTGCCATGGGAGTTGGGGCTCCATTCAAATCTTGCATTTTGAATCTCTTGAGCATATCTTGAGTATACTTGGCTTGATTGAAGAATGTTCCTCCTCTAACCTGCTTGATCTCAAAGCCAAGGAATACTTTCAACTCCCCCATCAAGGACATCCAGAACCTACTAGTCATAAGCTTTGAGAATTCATCATTAAAAGCTTTGTTAGAAGAGCCAAAGATAATATCATCAACATAGATTTGGCATACAAAAAGCTCCCCATTGACCCTCTTAGTAAAAAGAGTGGGATCGATTTTCCCAACCTCAAAGCCACGGTCAAACAATAACTCTCTAAGGTACTCATACCACGTGCGTGGGGCTTGCTTGAGCCCATAGAGCGCCTTATCAAGTTTGTAGACATGGTTTGGGAAGTTGGGGTCCTCAAATCCCGGGGTTTGCTTGACATATACCAATTCATTCAAGGGACCATAAAGGAATGCACTTTCTACATCCATTTGTTGCAACTTAAAGTTATGATGTGCCGCATAAGCAAGAAGGATAGGAATGGACTCAAGGCGAGCCACGGGTGCATAAGTCTCTCCGTAATCAATGCCTTCAATTTGGGAATAACCTTGTGCAACCAATCTATCCTTGTTCCTTACAATAATCCCATGCTCATCTTGCTTGTTCTTGAATATCCACTTTGTTCCAATAACATTGCGGCAATCCTTTGGCTTCTCAACTAACTTCCATACTTTGTTTCTCTCAAAGTTGTTGAGCTCTTTGTGCATAGCTTCTCACCAATCCGAATCTTCAAGGGCTTCCCACACTTTCTTTGGTTCAATCATGGAAATGTGAGCTTGATGTTCACTGAACCTCTTCAATTGTGCTCGTGTGGAAATTCCTTTCCTTAAATCTCCAACAACATTTTGGAGAGTGTGGTCTCTTATTTCCAACATTCTTTCCTTTCTAGCTTCGCGACGAGCGTGGATCTCCTCATTGTTTCTTGGAGGACCCTCTTCATCATTATGATCCTCGTCTTGACCATCAACTTGACCTTGGTCATTATTGGATTCATTCTCTATATTGGGAGGCACGGATTGACCTTGGTCTTGATCAAGTGTTCTTCTAGCCTCAACTTGAGCACCCCTCAAAACGTCTTGGATGGATCTTCCTTGGCAAATTGACTTGACTCCACTTGACACCCCATCAAATGGATCAAGTTCCCTTTGACTAGAGTTCACACATTGATCACTATGTTGAGGGTCCACATCTTGTCTTTGGCTTGAGTCAACGTCCTCCTCGGTAGATGGAGCATGTTGAGGTTGTGAAGATGAGGGCTTCACTCGAGTGGAGCATAGTTCTTCTCGATCCGCCATAAGGGGTTCCTCAATGGGGCGGATATAACCCACACCCATTCTTCCTATGGCATCCTGAGGCATTTCAACATCTGCATCACAAGCATCAACACGCCCCCCTTGGGGACCATCATATTCTTCGAAGGTCACACTACAAGATTCTATGACGGCTCCGGAGAGCTTGTCATAGATTCTATAAGTGTGAGATTCGAGACCATAGCCAACAAAAATACCCTCTAATGCTTTAGATTCGAATTTAGACAAACGAACACCTTTGATGAGATAGAAACACTTACAACCGAACACCCGGAAATAAGATATGTTAGGCTTGTTACCGGTAAGTATCTCATATGGAGTCTTGTTGATTTTCTTGCGGAGGTAGAGCCGGTTTGAAGCATGGCAAGCGATGGAGACGGCTTCGGCCCAGAAGTTGTATGGAGATTTAAACTCCGCCAACATGGTCCTAGCCATCTCAATAAGAGTCCGGTTCTTCCTTTCGGCCACACCATTTTGTTGAGGGGTGTATGCGGCGGAATATTGATGCTTAATTCCCTCATCACTAAGGAAGTCATTCAAGGTGTAGTTCTTGAACTCGGTGCCATTGTCACTTCTTATAATCAACACGGGAACATTGTGTTGCCGTTGAACCAAGTTGATGAAGTCGATAAAAGTCCTTTGAGTTTCACTCTTCAACTTGAAGAAATAAACCCAAGAGTATCTTGAAAAGTCGTCAACAATCACCAAACAATATTTCTTCCCACCAAGGCTTGCATGAGATGGAGGACCAAATAGGTCCACATGAAGAAGTTCCAAGATCTTGTTAGACTTGATTTGGTTCGTGGGCTTATGAGGAGCATCATGCATCTTCCCTAGAACACATGCCCTGCAAACACGATCTTTGGCAAAGGAAACATTTTCTTTTAGTCCAACAATATGGCCCTCTTTATGGAGACTTTGCAAAGTTCTCATATTGACATGGGCTAGTCGGCGGTGCCATAGCCAACCCACATCGGCCTTCCCGTATAAGCACATCGGACCTGCAGTGGCTTGCCCCGAAAAGTCCACCACATACAAGTCATTTTCGACGTACCCAACGAAAGCGACCTTGAGAGACTTGCTCCACATGAGGACCACAATATCATTATCAATAAAGACGGCAAAGCCCATATTTCCAAGTGCACGGACAGAAAGTAAATTGTAACCAAGGGTTTCAACAAGCATGACGTTCACGAGTGTGATGTTGTGAGCCACCACTACCTTGCCGAAACCCATTACCGTAGATTTTGACTTGTCGGCATATGTGACGGTGATTTGATCTTCATTTGACACCAATTCCTTGACAATAGACGAGCTTCCGGTCATATGACAAGTGCAACCACTATCAAGCACCCATTTTGAACCTCCGGAAGCGTAGGTCTACAAAAGATCAAGCTAGTTTTTTAGGTACCCATTTTTCAATGGGTCCTCTTTTGTTAGCAACAAGGGTCTTGGGAACCCAAATAGACCAAGCAATATAACCATCATAAGGACCAACATATTGTGCATACACATCACCATAGTAATCACGCATTAGAACATAGTGAGGGTTAGCACTTCCCGCAAAATCGTCATGAGACATAGTTTTGCCAATTGTGGTCTTACTTCCCACAATGGTCTTGTTGGTCTCTTGTGCGGGCTTGTCCTTCTTCTTCTTGGTTTTGGAGACAAAACCAATGCCCCCTTTATCACCACTTCGCCTTTGCTTGCTCAAAAGATCATCAATAGACTTGTTACCTTGTGGAAATGTGGTCTTTGCAAGCTCCCCCTTCAACCTAGCATTCTCTTCAAGGATAGTTGTGCTACTCGATGGAATGAAGTTACTAGGTGAAGGAATATTGGCCAATTGAGTTTGAAGCGTTTCATGGGACTTTGTGAGAGACAAGAGTTCACTCTCCAAGGCTTTGTGGGCCTTGTTAAGCAAGCTAAAGTCCTCGGCAAGTTTTTCATGAACCACACCAAACTCAACCTTGTCCTTTTTAGCTCTTTTGTATTTAGCAATAGCATGATCACGCTCTTTAATGAGTTTGTTAACAATGATGTCATTGGCCTCATCAAGCCCTTCAAGTTTTGACTCAAGGGACAACCTAGTCTCTTGTTCTTCTTCTAGAGCATTGCTTAAAGCCTCTAGTTCAATCATATGTTCATGCCCAAGTTTACATCTAACATCTAGAAGCTCTTGGGTGTGGGAGAGTTGATCTAAGATGTTCCCAAAATGTAGTTTAGCATCACCTTCTAGGTTAGTCATAAACTCATCAAAGGCAATTAATTCCTTTTTAACATCAAGAGACATTTCATCATTATCTAATTGCGTAGAGTGGTATGATGAGGATACCTCCGTTCCTCTTGCCATAAGGCAAGTGACGTCCTTGGAGGAAGAGTTCTCATTTTGAGAGTCGAAGAGTGAGAGTGTCGGAGTAGAGGTGGTGGCTAGAGAAGCCATACCATGTGAGGTTTCTTCTTCTTCCTCATCTTCATCATCGTCATTATCGGAGGAGTATTCTTCATGAGTGATCAAGACAATTTCTCCTGATTTCTTGTTGATGGGGTTCTTTTTGATGAAAGGTTTCTTGTAGGGTGCCTTGAGAGTCTTCTTCAACACAAGCTTCCCACCATTATCTTCTCTCTTCTCATAGGGGCAGGTTGCCACAAAGTGGTAGCGGTCACCACAATTGAAGCAAGTTCTCAACCTAGTGGCATTCTCTCTTTTCCCATTTGGATTGCTTCTTTGTTGCATTTCCAACTTGGCCTTGGCGGGATTCTTCCAAAAATTCTTTGCATAGAAAGACATATATTGACTATGAGCAATCTTGACATCATTGGGATGGTCCAAGGAGAGGCCTTCATCACTATTATCTTCATCTTCAAAGTTCACAACTTTGGCCTTTAAAGCAACATTGACCACATTGCTCATACCGAGGGCACGAGCACGGGCATCTTTGGCGTTCTTGGCGGCGACCTTGAAAGCGGCCATCTCTTGCATAAATTCATTTGAGGTCATGAGATGGTAGTTGTGTCTTCCTTGTAAGCTCTTCAAGTCGGTGGGCTCAAAAGGCATGAGTGCACTCACATATTTCCTTTTTATCCATGCATCATCCACATGTGAGGCACCCACATTTCTAAAAGCGGTGGCGGTGGTCTTGAGCCTTCGATACATGTCTTCGTGATCTTCACCTTCTTTCATGTAGAAACCTTCGGCTTCATTGCTTAGAGCATCATATCTGTTCCTCCTCATACTCTCATTTCCAACAAACAACACAGTGAGAGCATCCCAAGCTTCCTTGGCAATGCTAAAGTGCTCAATGTGTGGATAATCCTTTGTTCCCAATCCTTGTTGAATCATATGCAAAGCAGTGGCATTGAGTTGACTATTGACAACCTCTCTTCTTGTCAAGTTGTTTGGATCCCCAATAAAGAGTCCATGCTCGATGATGTTCCATAGTTCAATGCAAGAGCTGCGCATATGAGTTCTCAGTGATTGCCATTGAGCAAAAGTAGCAGACTCTTCAAGCTTAGGTGGGTCACCTCTATTGTACACATGAGGGTGAGGGATTGGAGGATCGGGAGAGTACCAAGAATCACGGTGCTCGCCCTTCCCCCCATCAGGTCGTGTGGAGGAATTAGCATTGTCTAGTTTATCCCCTACCACCATACCTTCGGGGTATACCGGAGTATTCCCTTTAGGTGCGGGTGGTAGTTCCTCTTGAGGGGATGGGGGTGATGAGCCATCTTTGTCTTTAAGAAGTTGCTCAAGCATCTCCTTGACTTCGTTGACCAAGGAAGAGCTCAATCTTGTTTCCAAGTTTCTGAGATCTTCCATGGTCACCGGAGTTGACTCACTACCACCATCCCCTTCTTGGCTACCCATATTCTCTTAGGCAGTAAAGCCCGAATAAAGAGCCGAGGCTCTAATACTGTAACACCCTCAGAATCGGACCTATGCAAGTTTGAGCAAAATTCACCAAACCCGCATAGAAACGATTCAAAGGTGCCCACCAGGCACTTTCGTGCGGGTGGAAAACGAAGTAATAACATTACACAACAGCCCTCGATGGGACCCACAGAACAGATATATATAACAGCGACTCAAAGAGTCAAGAATACAGATATATTATACAAGATCCAAATCACCTCAAAAACGGTAGGGCGTCCGACTACGGACAAGAAGCAAATGGGGCTAAGAGCCCTGAAGAATAACCAATGGCGTCCATAACCCTGCCCAGGCCAAGCCGGAAGGGTAACCCTGCTAACGGCGTCGATCTCAAAACCTGCTTGAACAAAAAGGGGTGCCGACAAAGGGCAAAGGAAAAAGAGGAGCGTCAGTACTGAGGCCAGTACACGGCGAGGCTAGAATTCGGCGGTCCTCGCCTACATAGGTATGGTGGACTGAGCGGCAGCGGCAGCATGCACTAAACAACCTATAGAGACTCGATACAACTGGCGTTTATCAGAGAGGGGTAAGAATGACCTATCCGGATCCAACCTGAGGCTAACACCAAACAAACCCATCCTGGTGTTTCCCCCTCGAGACCAAACGAGGAAGTCAACCGAGGAACTCACACAGTTGGCAGTTTTATTTATTCAGTTATCGTTGCAGCAATTACTAGTCAGGTGTAGATAATCATCCTGATAAAATAAGCAGTGGGCACTTTTAGTTAATCATTCCGTTATAGTGGCAACACTTACTAGTCAGATACAATTAGCATGAGATAAACCAAAACCCAGCAGTTGTTGGTACTTTTATTCGGCCATTCCGTTGTAGTTGCAATACTTACTAGTCAGATACATTTGTCGCAAGCGACAACCAAACAAGCAATTGTGGGCAGTATTAATTAGCCATTCCATTATAGTGAAGATGATTACTAGTCATTATAAGTCAAATTCATAGCAGTAAACTTTAGTTATGCTTGTCTATGATCGAGAAACTGTGCTCCAAGTCGTCCATATCCGCGGACACGGCTTTCAGAAAGTTTTACCCGGCCGGGGTGCACCAATAGCAACACACACTCGATCGACCTCGGAAAAACCAAATCAAAACCCAACGAGGCCTTCACGACAAAGCAATCACAAGATTCAGAAATATTTCAGGGGGCACCCCTTAAGTAGATCCCGCAACGGAGTAAGCAAGCTCCGAGACGGCCTCACGGTCTGGGTAGACGGCTGTGAGCGACTGGGAACCCCAAACGGGGCTTGTCGACACCGCGTAAACGTGTCCCGATCTTAAACAGTACAGTGTGCAGTACCTCGCACAATCGTAAATAAAGCAGTAAAGCATGGCATAAGTACAGGATAGTAATAAAACCTCAAACTAGTTTGTGGCCCCAAGAAATAAGACGGAATCAAGCTCTGGCTCAGGGGGGTCCCATATACCTCCCGGATGTGGATAGCGCGATAAATCGAGGAACAGGAATCAAGTACTCGGGGTCTTACGGGACACAAGTGGGCGTTCGGAAACCAAATATTATCTATCACCCACCGATGCCTCTGCTTATTTCAATTTTAGTTGTTAAACAGGAATTAAAGTGACGATAAATAAAGCTAGAATCATCTCCAACATCAACATGCGGCAATATCTCAACCACTGTGGCACTTGACGACACGCAACAGCAATTTAGCAAGCGACGGCGACGCGCAAGACCAACTAGCTACCAAACAACAGGCAATAGGGTGTGTCCAAGGCAATATATGGTTGCAAGGGATATCAAGGGTATGGAATCTAGAGCATCGCAGCACAGATAGAAATAGATCAACAGGAGGGAATAAAGACTATAAAAGTAAGATAGGTAGAAAGGGGGAGATGCTCGCCTGAAAAACATTGTCGAAGGGTTCAACCGAAGATCGGGGCGAAGCTCACATCAACTCAACGGCCTTATCCGCGAAGAAGCAAAACACTAGAAGGAACACCGGATGCAATATTTAATACAACGGCAGAAGAACGGCATGATGCATGTATGATGCATGGCGTGGCAAAGGTGCGATGCGATTAGGTCACATTAAGCGGAACCGGGGTCCCGACAATTAATTATTAGGTGGTTCATGTTGTTTAGAAGCCCCTCAAATTGAATGTTGTTTAGCAATGTAACAGATGGAGCCGGTTCGCTACACATGTTTAAATGAGGCCAATATAAGGCTAGATTTGCCCGCATATGGGCCCCATATTTAATTATTAGGTGAATCGGCATAAGGCCCCCAAACCACAGATATGCATGCGAGATGACGATTCAATATGCAACAAGTTGTTATTATGTTGTGAAATAAGGTTATCGGATAAGAGTCACACTTTAGGGTTCTCGACGATCTTGGGGGTTCCGGGGTTCGGGGTTCGACAGGGTCCAGGGTTCGACGGTTCCGTTCTCGGTTATCGGGGTAGGTCTTGGCGCATCCGGGTGCGGGACTTGGGGTAATGGCGACGGTCCAGGCGTTCAGGGGGAAGATCTCGATGTCCGGGGGGGGGGGGGGCAGAACTCGGGTCGGTGTCGTTCTCGTCATCGCGAAGGTTTGCCGGGTCCCTCGGGGTTGGTCTTGCCGTTGCGAGGGTCTTGTCGGGCTCGCGCCATCGAGGCGGTCTTGGCGAGGGAAGAAGCACTTGGCGTTCTGCATCGATGTTCTTATCGTCCGGGTTCTCGGGCATCGCATCCGAGGGGGAGTACTTGTCGCAACCGTGTCGGCGAACTTGGCGTTCCGGGGGAAGTTCTCGGGGTTCCGGCGGTAGATCTTGTGGAGTTCACTGCAACGGCCCCATTGTTCCGATGACGACCTTGGCGATTATTCGGATCCGGCAGCGGGGTTTTCGATGAAGAACTTGTCGAGGTGAACTTGGGGTTTTCCATGTGGCGGTCTTGACGTGGCCCTACAGCACGGTGCAGAGGCCGGTCTTCGAGGCCAAGGTGAAGCTCCCAGGCGTGGCGAGGTGGTCCGGCGTGCGAGCTCGGTAGCAGGGGTACGGCGACGTTAGGGGAAGAACTAGGCGGCGGCAGAGGACCGGAGGTTGTCGGGGAGGCGGCGAAGAACTCCGCGGCCGGAGGCAGGGGGACACGGTCGCGGCAGGCGTGCGGGGCCGGCGTCTGCAGGCGGGTCCTGCGAAGGCGAGGCGGGGCCGGGGGGAAGCGCGCGCGTGCGCAGGAGGAGGCTGCTGGCGCGGAGCCGGCGGAGCGCGGTGCTCGCGGCGCGGGTCGAGCAGGGGCTCCCTGGGCGAGGCCTGGCGGCGACGGCTCCGGCGGCGGGGCGCGGAGGTCGGGACGGCGCCGGCGAGGTAGGAGAGGGGGCGGCAGGGGCGGCCGCGGGGCGAACGGAGGGGCGGCGCGGGTGCTCCGAGGCGGCGGGGTACTCCGAGGCAGCGGGGTGCTCCGAGGCGGCGGGGAGCTTGCGCGGCGCGGCGGGGCTCACGGGTTGGCGGGGTGGGGCCCGGGGGACAGAGGCTGTGGGGAGGGGTGGCTAAGGCGTTCGTGCGTGCGTGTGGGTGCTGGCAGGGAGTGGTTGCTGAGAGAGAGAGGTGAGGGAGGAGAGAGAGGGGGTGGGGTCTGGGCCAAGTGGCGGCGTGGGATAGGTAGAGGGAGAGAGATGCGCTGAGGTGGCGGCCTCTGAGTGGCTGGGGTGAGGTGGAGGCTGGGGGTGGGTAGAAAACTGGGTAGCTCTAGGATTTAGGTAGGGCTGGCCGGTGGACCATTTGTTTTAAACTGGGGGTGGTCGTTCGGGTCGGGACGGCCCGTTCGACTGCCCCCGCTAAAAATAAAATAAATTTTTATTTGTTTAATTGGACCGTTTGCAAACCGCTCGCGGCCAAAACAAAATAATCCGGCGACCCGGGTTTTGCGTTTGAATTAGGATGGGGCGTCTTAGAAAATAAAACAGGTGTTTGCGAAATAGTTTTAGACAAACAACATGATGATGACGATGCAATGCACAAATTCAACGCGATTTTCTAGTAGTGGTTTTTGCGGGATGCCACAATTCGACACCACTAACAAGGGATCTCGCCCTCGAGATCCGCCTCATGGTACCGGAAGGAAGGTCGGCGTTCTCCGTCTTCTCGCTTTGTGTAGATCCTCACGACACCACTAACAAGAGGTCGTTGATCCCGTTCGTCAACCCTCCGGATAAACAACGGACGAAGTGAAAGGCAAGGTCACCTCTAACTTCAGCGGAAGGAGTAAAATTGCATCGATCCACCATTCAATGTACAAAAGCGAATGATAAGAGTAGTGGTATGGTCGCGACTCCATCCCGCACTCAAAGCATTACTCTGTACACGAATTGACAGATTATGCAACCAACCCTCAAGATTCAGACTGAAGATCTCGACAAACGAGATTCGGAAACAAGGAGTGATGCAGACTCTGCATCGGATCCAGCGTAGGGGATGTCGTCGCGTCGGAAAACACCGGAAGGCACAGACAAGGAACAAAGAATGGTAACACCGTAGACGGATTCATCAGGCAGCTTGAACACCGGGCGGTAGAACACCGTTATCAAGGAGGAAGCGAAACCATGAAGGTACGACGGAAACCCAACCACGAGAAATCCTGGACTCGAAGAAAAGATAAGAGAGCAGATTTAAGACACGTCGAGGTAAGAGGAGAACAGCAGAGGGGTAAGGAGTAAAATCAGACCTAATCAGAACTATCCAACCGATTTCCAAAAATAGTTTTGACACTCTACTTCGGCCGTTAGCTAGGTTATCCTACAGGCTGGACTTGTGGGGTATCGCAACTGCTGAGCTCTGATACCACTCTGTAACACCCTCAGAATCGGACCTATGCAAGTTTGAGCAAAATTCACCAAACCCGCATAGAAACGATTCAAAGGTGCCCACCAGGCACTTTCGTGCGGGTGGAAAACGAAGTAATAACATTACACAACAGCCCTCGATGGGACCCACAGAACAGATATATATAACAGCGACTCAAAGAGTCAAGAATACAGATATATTATACAAGATCCAAATCACCTCGAAAACGGTAGGGCGTCCGACTACGGACAAGAAGCAAATGGGGCTAAGAGCCCTGAAGAATAACCAATGGCGTCCATAACCCTGCCCAGGCCAAGCCGGAAGGGTAACCCTGCTAACGGCGTCGATCTCAAAACCTGCTTGAACAAAAAGGGGTGCCGACAAAGGGCAAAGGAAAAAGAGGAGCGTCAGTACTGAGGCCAGTACACGGCGAGGCTAGAATTCGGCGGTCCTCGCCTACATAGGTATGGTGGACTGAGCGGCAGCGGCAGCATGCACTAAACAACCTATAGAGACTCGATACAACTGGCGTTTATCAGAGAGGGGTAAGAATGACCTATCCGGATCCAACCTGAGGCTAACACCAAACAAACCCATCCTGGTGTTTCCCCCTCGAGACCAAACGAGGAAGTCAACCGAGGAACTCACACAGTTGGCAGTTTTATTTATTCAGTTATCGTTGCAGCAATTACTAGTCAGGTGTAGATAATCATCCTGATAAAATAAGCAGTGGGCACTTTTAGTTAATCATTCCGTTATAGTGGCAACACTTACTAGTCAGATACAATTAGCATGAGATAAACCAAAACCCAGCAGTTGTTGGTACTTTTATTCAGCCATTCCGTTGTAGTTGCAATACTTACTAGTCAGATACATTTGTCGCAAGCGACAACCAAACAAGCAATTGTGGGCAGTATTAATTAGCCATTCCATTATAGTGAAGCTGATTACTAGTCATTATAAGTCAAATTCATAGCAGTAAACTTTAGTTATGCTTGTCTATGATCGAGAAACTGTGCTCCAAGTCGTCCATATCCGCGGACACGGCTTTCAGAAAGTTTTACCCGGCCGGGGTGCACCAATAGCAACACACACTCGATCGACCTCGGAAAAACCAAATCAAAACCCAACGAGGCCTTCACGACAAAGCAATCACAAGATTCAGAAATATTTCAGGGGGCCACCCCTTAAGTAGATCCCGCAACGGAGTAAGCAAGCTTCGAGACGGCCTCACGGTCTGGGTAGACGGCTGTGAGCGACTGGGAACCCCAAACGGGGCTTGTCGACACCGCGTAAACGTGTCCCGATCTTAAACAGTACAGTGTGCAGTACCTCGCACAATCGTAAATAAAGCAGTAAAGCATGGCATAAGTACAGGATAGTAATAAAACCTCAAACTAGTTTGTGGCCCCAAGAAATAAGACGGAATCAAGCTCTGGCTCAGGGGGGTCCCATATACCTCCCGGATGTGGATAGCGCGATAAATCGAGGAACAGGAATCAAGTACTCGGGGTCTTACGGGACACAAGTGGGCGTTCGGAAACCAAATATTATCTATCACCCACCGATGCCTCTGCTTATTTCAATTTTAGTTGTTAAACAAGAATTAAAGTGACGATAAATAAAGCTAGAATCATCTCCAACATCAACATGCGGCAATATCTCAACCACTGTGGCACTTGACGACACGCAACAGCAATTTAGCAAGCGACGGCGACGCGCAAGACCAACTAGCTACCAAACAACAGGCAATAGGGTGTGTCCAAGGCAATATATGGTTGCAAGGGATATCAAGGGTACGGAATCTAGAGCATCGCAGCACAGATAGCAATAGATCAACAGGAGGGAATAAAGACTATAAAAGTAAGATAGGTAGAAAGGGGGAGATGCTCGCCTGAAAAACATTGTCGAAGGGTTCAACCGAAGATCGGGGCGAAGCTCACATCAACTCAACGGCCTTATCCGCGAAGAAGCAAAACACTAGAAGGAACACCGGATGCAATATTTAATACAACGGCAGAAGAACGGCATGATGCATGTATGATGCATGGCGTGGCAAAGGTGCGATGCGATTAGGTCACATTAAGCGGAACCGGGGTCCCGACAATTAATTATTAGGTGGTTCATGTTGTTTAGAAGCCCCTCAAATTGAATGTTGTTTAGCAATGTAACAGATGGAGCCGGTTCGCTACACATGTTTAAATGAGGCCAATATAAGGCTAGATTTGCCCGCATATGGGCCCCATATTTAATTATTAGGTGAATCGGCATAAGGCCCCCAAACCACAGATATGCATGCGAGATGACGATTCAATATGCAACAAGTTGTTATTATGTTGTGAAATAAGGTTATCGGATAAGAGTCACACTTTAGGGTTCTCGACGATCTTGGGGGTTCCGGGGTTCGGGGTTCGACAGGGTCCAGGGTTCGACGGTTCCGTTCTCGGTTATCGGGGTAGGTCTTGGCGCATCCGGGTGCGGGACTTGGGGTAATGGCGACGGTCCAGGCGTTCAGGGGGAAGATCTCGATGTCCGGGGGGGGGGGGGGGCAGAACTCGGGTCGGTGTCGTTCTCGTCATCGCGAAGGTTTGCCGGGTCCCTCGGGGTCGGTCTTGCCGTTGCGAGGGTCTTGTCGGGCTCGCGCCATCGAGGCGGTCTTGGCGAGGGAAGAAGCACTTGGCGTTCTGCATCGATGTTCTTATCGTCCGGGTTCTCGGGCATCGCATCCGAGGGGGAGTACTTGTCGCAACCGTGTCGGCGAACTTGGCGTTCCGGGGGAAGTTCTCGGGGTTCCGGCGGTAGATCTTGTCGAGTTCACTGCAACGGCCCCATTGTTCCGATGACGACCTTGGCGATTATTCGGATCCGGCAGCGGGGTTTTCGATGAAGAACTTGTCGAGGTGAACTTGGGGTTTTCCATGTGGCGGTCTTGACGTGGCCCTACAGCACGGTGCAGAGGCCGGTCTTCGAGGCCAAGGTGAAGCTCCCAGGCGTGGCGAGGTGGTCCGGCGTGCGAGCTCGGTAGCAGGGGTACGGCGACGTTAGGGGAAGAACTAGGCGGCGGCAGAGGACCGGAGGTTGTCGGGGAGGCGGCGAAGAACTCCGCGGCCGGAGGCAGGGGGACACGGTCGCGGCAGGCGTGCGGGGCCGGCGTCTGCAGGCGGGTCCTGCGAAGGCGAGGCGGGGCCGGGGGGAAGCGCGCGCGTGCGCAGGAGGAGGCTGCTGGCGCGGCGCCGGCGGAGCGCGGTGCTCGCGGCGCGGGTCGAGCAGGGGCTCCCTGGGCGAGGCCTGGCGGCAACGGCTCCGGCGGCGGGGCGCGGAGGTCGGGACGGCGCCGGCGAGGTAGGAGAGGGGGCGGCAGGGGCGGCCGCGGGGCGAACGGAGGGGCGGCGCGGGTGCTCCGAGGCGGCGGGGTGCTCCGAGGCGGCGGGGTGCTCCGAGGCGGCGGGGTGCTCCAAGGCGGCGGGGAGCTTGCACGGCGCGGCGGGGCTCACGGGTTGGCGGGGTGGGGCCCGGGGGACAGAGGCTGTGGGGAGGGGTGGCTAAGGCGTTCGTGCGTGCGTGTGGGTGCTGGCAGGGAGTGGTTGCTGAGAGAGAGAGGTGAGGGAGGAGAGAGAGGGGGTGGGGTCTGGGCCAAGTGGCGGCGTGGGATAGGTAGAGGGAGAGAGATGCGCTGAGGTGGCGGCCTCTGAGTGGCTGGGGTGAGGTGGAGGCTGGGGGTGGGTAGAAAACTGGGTAGCTCTAGGATTTAGGTAGGGCTGGCCGGTGGACCGTTTGTTTTAAACTGGGGGTGGTCGTTCGGGTCGGGACGGCCCGTTCGACTGCCCCCGCTAAAAATAAAATAAATTTTTATTTGTTTAATTGGACCGTTTGCAAACCGCTCGCGGCCAAAACAAAATAATCCGGCGACCCGGGTTTTGCGTTTGAATTAGGATGGGGCGTCTTAGAAAATAAAACAGGTTTTTGCGAAATAGTTTTAGACAAACAACATGATGATGACGATGCAATGCACAAATTCAACGCGATTTTCTAGTAGTGGTTTTTGCGGGATGCCACAAATACCAATTGAAAGGATCGTATGGGCACCTAGAGGGGGGGGGGGTGAATAGGTGCTACTTCAAATTTTCTTCTTTTTCAAATTAAGGTTTGACAATAAGGTAAATTATCTAGATAATGCAACTACGGTGAATTTACCTATATGAAAAAATGCAAGGGCTACCACAACACAAAATAGTAACAAGTAAGGTGCGGTAAAGGATAGAGGTAACCGAAAAGTGGACGCGGAGACACAAGGATTTGTTTGCCGTAGTTCCTTCCTTTTGAGGGGAAGTACGTCTACGTTTGGAGAGGGGGTGGTTTCAAACCACCAACGCCACGAGAGGCCTCCCTTGTTCTCTGATGAATCTCACCCCAACGGGATCGAGTCACCTTCCACTATATCGGCAACCTTCAAGGTGGAAGCCGGCACCGTTACAAGTTTGGGGCACACATCCACAACTTAATTGGAGGCTCCCAAATACAAGCAAGCTGTCAAAGCAATCAAAGACAAGCTTGTAAGAACAAAAACAAGAGCTAGGGTTTCCAACAAAACACTAGAGCAAAGGGGCCCTCAATGAAATGAGGGGGAAATGAAGATATCTTTTGGTGAAGTAGTAGATCGGGGACTCCTCCTTCGATTCCCCAAAGATCAAGGACTTTGGGTGGTTGGACGATGAGATCTTGAGAATTTGAGTGGCTCCAATGGACTCCAATGGTGGGCAATGACTTTAATGAGCTGAGCAATTTGTCCCAAGGTAGGTGGAGGGGTATTTATACCCATCCACGAAATATATGGCCGTTGGAGCATTAAATGACCGGTAGTACCGGTACTCAAGCGGTAGTACCGCTTGCAAGCGGTAGTACCGCTTGCAAGCGGTACTACCGGTACAGTACCGGACCAAGTACCGGTGGTGGCCTTGTTCATCAGAATTCTTCAGTCTTGGGCGGTACCCCCTTGCGGTACTACCCCAAGCGGTAGTACCGGACGTAGTAAGCGGTACTACCAGTTCGAGCGGTAGTACCGGTCCCAAGTACCGCTTGGTACTGACCAAAACGGAGAGGGGAGGGTGCTAGTCAGTATGCAGCGGTTCCGATGAGCGGTACGACCGCCTCAAGCGGTAGTACCACTTGTACCAAGCGGTACTACCGGTTGGGCCGGTAGTGCCGCTCCGTGGTACCGGTGGGTACTGACTAGTACTCACCCTACTCTCTTTTGATCGGTGCCAACCGGTACTAGAACCGGTAGTACCGGTGTCAAGCGGTAGTACCGGTTGCAGGTCCGGTACTACCGGTTGACACAGAAGTTTCTGCAAGGGGAAAAAGCTATGCCATGACTTGTGTCTTCTTTTATCAATCCTGTGATAAACTTAGTACACGGTTAAATCGATAAATGTATTGTTATCAAACATCAAAATCAGAGGGATAGAAAAATGCTCTTTCAGCTGAGATAGGAGTAGGGGTCTCCACGAAGGTCTTCTCCAGCATTCTCCCTTTCCTCCAACTACATGTCTCTCTCGTGGATGGTCTCCTCCAAATCCGAGATACGGTGGCGAAGACGGGCAATGATGCGCTCCTTCTTGTCGAGCTGACAGTGGGGAGACTTGCGATCCTTCGCTAGCATGGCGATGGTCTGATCCTTCGTCCGAATGATGGCAGACTTGTGGTTGGAGTAGTCACGGGCACTGTCCAGTTCTTGCTAATGATCGTACATCATGAAGCTAAGGTGGTCCAACTGAGTCTTCAGCTCGTGGTGGTATGGGGCTTCCAGTGGCTGTCCCATAGCATCCCGCCTTGGACAAAATCAAAGCGGGTACCCTTGATCTAGTTGATACTCTGCTCACACAGACGGGCAAGAGCTTCCTGCATGGCCCTGGCAAGTCCATCGAGCCAGTTGTTCTCTCTTAAGGTGAACTGAATTCCCTCGGCAGTGGGAGGTTCAATATTTCCTCGGAGACTTGCAATAACTAGCCATTGCCGATCTTCTCCTTCCTGATCATTGAGCTGAGCTCCGAAGAACTCGGGGTGTGGATGCTCTAGAAGTTCTGAAAGCTGGTCCAAATCCCTCTCAAAGATGAGGTCTCCTCCATTCCCCAGCTGATAAAACTTGTTGTACTTCACGTCCATCTATAAGAGTATAGGATGAGTAAGTTAGTAGAGTGATCAAGTGTGTCAAATTTTATGTATTTTGCAAGAGTTTTTGAGGAACATGAATTTTCATGAAAGAATCAAAGTGATAAGAATGAGAATAAGTTTTTGTAAATATTTGCTTCCTTTGGTTTTTAAACTAAGTTTTTGATTCAAACGTCCAGTCTAACTAGGGTCTCCTATGGTCAGGACGGCTCTGATACCAACTTGTCAACACCCGGATTTTTAATCCCAGATGCCTGTTATGCCATACATCGCAATCCCAGGATTACCATTTTTGCGAGACATAACAGATTTGGATATCACAGTACATCATCCATTACAAACCATACATAAGGTCTTACACAAATAAGGATCTGATGATCCAGTTCTTAATACAACTCAAGCAGCGGAATAACGTAATAATAAAGATAGCGTAGGCGAAGCTCCATCTTCGGGGTCACAGGCAATGCTGACGATGGGAGATGATCCTAGTTGTCGTAACTTTCCTGTGGACCATCCTCCTGGTACTCTTCTTCATAGTCTGGCGACGGGAATAGCCAGGGACAAAGCCATGAGTACTCTTTAAGTACTCGCAAACTAATACTAACAAGTTAAGGGAAGTTTTTGTAGTAGGACACTAAGCTCTAGGGTTGTTTTGCAAAAAGCCAGATTTACCTTTACTAAGTTCAGAAGCAATAAAGCTAGTTGAAGTTTTATAACACCTAAGTGGGAACTTGAATTTCATATCACAACTCTGTTGTGGTCAAGTCAAAGTCTCAATTCATTTCACAAGTTATTTTGAAAACATCTGACGGGGGAACAATATGGCCACTCCAACTGTCCATAACCGCGGATGCGGCTATTCAAATAGTTTGACACTTTGCAGAGATTGTACACTTTCACCACAACATTCGATACATCCGTCAGGAACAAATCCTGAATTCACCATACTCAGTATGCGGATAATCAATCCTAACCTTTCAATTACATGCCCTAGTATAGGCACCTCTCCTGTGAGTTTGGCCTCCCAACCATGACCAACTGTCATATTGGGTACTACACAGGTGGACAATCTTCACAAGGTAGCCTCAACTCAGACCTTGGCCGTGAGGGAACCCATACTAAGGTATATAAGTTTCCAGTCAAGCCCTACCCAATTTTCGGGTATTGTGGTTGTACGGTAAAATTGGAATGGTATCGCATCTAGACAACCATGAGTTTTATAAAGGGCTAAGGCTCCTGCCTCAACATTTTCATCCTAAAAATCATCTGGTGTTCAGAAACACATGTCAAAACATTTCAGTAGAATGACTCATCATTCCAAGGTTTTCATAACCATTTTCACCAAGTATTCCCATCTAAAGTTGATCAAGTTTTAGGCTTAGCACTAGCATCTACAAATGGTGGTAAGTACTAATGAGGGGTGGTAAAGAAGTGGAGATTAATTGAGTTCAATCTCATGCCTTAGGATGACATCAAGATTATCTAGCTTAGGCCAAATTTAATGCTCTTTATGCAACCTTCAATTATCTTTATAGAATCTATAATTCACTTAAGTACTCTCTAAGAAATAGCTTTGATAAAGAAATAAAGTAGAAAGCTTGCAAGTAAAACTAGGATTGGGTATCATCAAATGTGTCTAACCAAGCATGCTTAGTGCATTGCATAGGTTATCTAACTTTCATAACTGCAAGTGTTAACTTGAATAGGTAAACTTGGTTAGTAAGGCTTGCCTTGTGCAGAGCAGTGGTTGAAGTTCTCCTCGGCTTCTTCTTCGTAGTATCCTCCTTCCTCCTCGTATCCTTGGTCAGTACTAGCGTCTATGAATAAATACGAGGTACACAATCATGAAACAATACTTAACTATTTTCACTCATCACACAAAGATGTTCTATAGATGATCTAGCATCATCACATATCATTACAAGATTAAAGCATTTGTCTTATTTATTTTAATTTGAGAAAAGTAATTTCTACTCATTGAAAAACTACTTAAGATTTAATATTCTCCAAATCAAACATGGGATCATGTTGACACATGTCATCAACACATATTTCAGTACATGGGAATGTGATTTAAAGTGGTATCACAATTTAATAAAGTTTAACCTTTTTATTTTAAATAATTAAAGTGACTAGAAATGCCTATGTGGCATTCTTTTATTAGTTGAACATCATTTCTGTAAGTAAACCCAAATGTTTTTATATATTCTGAAAGGTATGATCAAATGTGATTTTTGAGAGTTGGAATCAACTCAAAAGCTATTATGGTTGAATTTTGAAAAATGTTTAAGTGCTGAAAAGCTTCTGACTTGATATTTTTACCAAGATTGATCTACAGATCCAAATGATTTGAATCCAACGGGCTTGGATTAAGAATTTCAGTACCTTTCTAACAAAATTGGTTTCATGCAATTTGGTTCACTGAATCGAGCTGGGTTGATTTTTGAAATTAGGTAGAGAACTGAGTTCGAATTAAAATAGACAAATCTAAATTCAAACGGTTGGGCTACGCGAGAAAGGTTAATGGGCCGGCCCAGTGTCACTCCGCAGCGCGGGACTCAGCTAACAGGGGGTTCCACCAGTCAGTGGCTCATAACACGCGAAGCGGTACGGGGCGATCTCGGCCGCACGATCTAAATCTAATCGGACGACTACGTCTCACCGTCCACGTCGGGCAGAGCCGGCGAGACATAACCCTAACGCGACAGGTGGGGGTCGTGGGAGGCTCACCGGGGCTCAGGCGAGGGTCGGCGATGGGGGCGAATGATGAAGTCGACGACAACGATTCTCCTGGCACCGACAGCTCCTCCTGGGGCGGCTCCAATCGATGGCGCCTCTCCTCCTCTGCAGCGGCGAACTCCGGTGCAATTCCGGCCACCTGGTGCTCGCCTTGCTCCGGGGGTGAGTGAGGGTGATCAGTGAGATGTGTGGAGCAAACTGGTGTGAAGAAATCGAGCGGGGGATGCCTCTATTTATAGTGGCGAGAGGGGACCAACGAGCACGAGCTGAGCTCGTCGTGGTCAACAGCACATGCAGCTATCGGCGTGGGCGATGGTAGGGGGAGGTTCTATGTTCCCTGGCGAAGCTCAACGGCGTGGTGACGAGGCGTGGGGCGGCGCTGATTGGTCGGAACGCTTCGACGCTCTGGGCAGGTCCGACGAGGTTTTTGATGGCGCACAGCGAGCATGGTCCGCGAGGCGGCGAACGGGCATGTCTGGCAGGGTGCTGGGGTGCTGGCGATCACTTACGCATGCGGCGAGGGCGGCGCGCGGTCTGGGGGTGCTGGTCGAGCGTGGCGCACGGGGCGCGCTCTCGGCATGGTTGCAGAGGGGTTTGGCATGGCCTGGGCATGTGGTCCAGTGGCTGGCATTGCTCGAGGCTGGGACAGGAAGTGGCAGTGGGGTGTTGGCTAGCTCCCAAACATGGTTGGCGAGGCTAGTGTGGCCTCTAGCTCGCCGGCGACAACGGGGTGGCAAGTTTGCTCTCGTCCTGCTCACCATTGATGGCAATGTCAAGCTCACAGTGATGCTAGAGGTTAATAACTAAGATAGATGATCTACTAGATGTTTGGTGTGAGCTAGAGAGGGGACAAGGTTGGCCAAATCACTGCTCAAAATAGTGTTTGTGATTTGGCTGATTTGAATCTGCAAGCTGTTTGATGAAATGGCCGCAAGAACTTGAGTTTTCAATTTTTAAAAGATTTTTGGTGGGTGCGCTAGGCATGCGTTGCGGATTCTGTGGATGCTTGGGTTTTGAAAATTGAACTTGTTTGAGTGGTTTTTTAAATAGTGGTATCTTCTCATATGATATAGATTCAATTTTAAACTTTCATTTAAACTTAGCATTTGAATGTTTTTGGATGATCACAAAGTGGCCCTTGGTACCTTATTATGAGTATTAACAAGGGGTGCAAAGATCCACAAATGTTTCTGTTGAGTTTTGAAAACTAGAGATTGCCAAAGTAGGCATGAGAGTTAATTTGGAAAAAATACCATTCACTTCATTTGTTTATTTTGAGTTATTTGTCTTTGGGAAAAGTTTGGGGATTGTTTAGATGATGATTATTTCACCTAAGAATCATTTTACAAGCAAAGAAACACAGAACCATGTCAATTCAAAAGAATCCAAATTTTAATACACACACATATGAATGCTTTCATATTTTTAGTTGGAAAAGTTTTTGTTAACCCTAATTTTGATGATTAGAGTTTGATGATCCATGTTTAGTATTTTTGGGATGTTACACTGAATTAGAAGCTTCGTGACAAGAACATCTCCAATCTCTTTGTTCTTGGGTGGCCATCCATAAGTGCGATACACCAGGGTAAACCATAGACATGGGCCGTAAGTAACCACTCAACATAATCCATACAAGTCCCATTTCCACCCAGGTGTTTCATTAACATCAGTTGTTTTTATTAGTCCAAAAATACTTATATTTCCATAAGACATCATATCACGATTTCCACCCATGAATCTATATAGGAAGACTAAGCATTCTTATCTTACGATGTCTCTTATATTTAGGAAATACTACCAAGCTAGATACTATAGGATTAGCATAGCATAGCATAGTAATATACATAATGGCCCTATCATTCACACTACAAAAACATCACTAATGCAATATAGAAAAGATAGGACTTTTGATGACCAAAGTATCACTTGACTTGATAGTAGAATATTTAGGTACTCTCCTTAATCTTGCAATATCACACTCCTCAAAGTCTACAACAATACAATCAAGCAAAAAACACACACTCAAAACTACAACACAAAACAATTACAAGAATACAATGAAGTGCATGCAAGCATGCAACAAGATTATTTCATTTGATAAATTTTTATAGCAAGGTTCTGAACACTAAAAATGCCTACTAGTCCTTCTATACAAGTTGAATGCCAATGGTAATTATTTTTAGTGTAATTAGATTATTTAAAAGCATTTCCTTTTATTAGAAAAAGCCTTATTCAATAGGACATTTGCTACTGCCATGAAAATATAAATTTAATTTTTGTTGTTGATTTTTCTGGTCAGAGAGTTCAATAAACAACCATTTGCAAAAGGATTCACTCAAAAATAATTTACACAACAATTTTTATACTTAAAATACTACACAAATGGTTTTGTATAAAACATGATTTTAACCGACTCAAAAGTACGAAATTATGGCTCCACTGTGTTCTTCTCATTTTTTTGAATCGATAGACATATTATTTGCTAAATTTGGATAAGCATACCTAAAGATATGGTTTTTGCAAGTTTCTATGTTCTTATGTCTAAAAATCCGAAAATAGAAGTCTATAAGACAAGTGGCAGATTTCTATTGGCCTGTATCCCTTCGGTAAGTGATCTGATTTCGATCATTAGATGAAGATCAGACGGATTAGAAGAGCTCACCGGAATAGCTCGCCGAAGAGATCGCCGGAATAGAGGGCACGGACTTGGCGTTGACGTTCCTGTTGCTAGGAAAGTCGCCGGAGTCGATGAATACATGGACGACATAGAGAATGACGAGGCGAATACGATGGACACCATGGCATCGTCGGTAGTATCCAAGAGACGCTGAAATCATTCGCTGGAGCAACGCGTGACATCGGCGGCGCGACCAACTACAACAAGAAGGTAAACCATCATGTCCTGGAGGTAGGCAACATCCAGACTAGTCTTCTGGTAGAAGGAATCGACGAGGGACTCACCGAGGATGACAAGATCTGACGGTGAACTACGTTTTTAGGATAATCTTGGCATGGCTCGTGTGTTCTATGGAGCTTCTCTCGAGAAACTTTAGGAATGAAAGTGAAGGATAAGGACTAGAGGTACGCATTGGACCTTTCGGTTCGTCTTGATATGCTCTAGAGAGGGATATCGGGAGACGTATGTCGCCATATGAAATTCGGTTCACGGTATTAATTTGAGAGATTAAGGCACTAAAGTGGAAAATGAAAGGCCTGAACGGAACATTCATTAGGTATACAACAAATTTCGTGTTTATTGCGAACCAAAATGACCATTAGATTTGATGAAAGGTGAAGGGAAAGAAAAGGTCCATGACTGTTACACGTTCGTGACTCCTATAGGTGAGCAACCAGGAAGACGACGATCGGCTCCTTGTGGGTTTGTTTGGTTAGTTGGGCTGGATTAGGACTGTGTGTTTTTTTTGTTTTCTTTTCTAACATTTAATTTGGTTTAATATTTTACCAATTTTTTTTCAAATTTTTTTATATAAAATATAAGTTGATATTTTATTCCAATTAGTGTATTTGTAATTTTTTTATAAAGTATAATTGATTTAGAAATTGAATATGGCACGTAGTCCTATACAGTATATTTTCTTAATTCTTATTTATTTCATATCTGTTGATTTAGAGCTCCAAAAAGGTTCAAACCAATTTTTACAGTTTTACTATATAATAATGTATTATTATATATTATTTAAGTGTAATTTTGTTCCATTTAAATATGAATTTTATCTATGGTCTTAAATTGACTTTGCATTATTTCTTATTTCTTTATCTATCTTAGGTAAATCATATGTTTTGATTTATAGTTTCAAAAAGGGCAATTCTAATTTGTATAGTTTTATTTAATAATTATTTATCTTTATATATCCTTTAGAATTAATTTGTTTGCAATTAAGTATTGATTTTAGCTATGAGCTTTATTAGCCTTGGAATACTTTCTTTTGTCTTATATAAATCATAAGTTTTTATCCATGGCTCTAAATAGAGTGAAAAAAATTCCCATGGTTTTGTAATATTGTTGTTTACCATTATAGATTATATAGAAATGATTTTGCTAATTTTTTATATGGAACATAGCCATACTCCTGTACTGAACTTGATGGTGATTTCTCTTATTAGTGTTTAGGTTTTATGTTTATCATTTTTTTTCGTAGGTAAAATGCAAGTGCTTAAAGATGATGGTGCATGACATGCATTTAAATCCCATCCTTTATTTATTTTGTTTGTTTGTTTTTTCACATTTCAAAATTTAGAAAATTTTGGGATGTGAGAGGCTACCACCCTTAAAATGAATCTCGTCCCGAGATTCGGGAAGGCTAGAAAGAATATGTTGGGTTTCAGGACAACAAGATACTACCAACCTTAAAAGATTTAACTAGATTGCATCTTGAGAATTTACTTTGGCTTCAGTCTTGCATGATATCGTACCTTTGGGGTTATCATTGGGAGGTTGAAAAAAATTCCATCCTTGACTTCTCATATGTTGAACTACAAGGTAGATGTGGCATTGGACAGGGACACGATCAGTTTCTTCACATATGAAACAAGTAACTTAAGATGTGGGGCATTCTCTAGATGGGTGGCTTTGGGCACTGATTAGTATGCTCTTTATAGGTATCCTACGTCTCCATAGATTTTCAGGCTTATGGTCTTGTCACAAGATAATCCTTGATGTTATTGCTGTTATAGTCATTCTAAAGAGGGTTGTTGCTCATGTTGACCATCTAATTGGCCATCATTTGAAATGATTGAGAATGGATTCCAACACCTTTAGCATATTTGGGTATAACTTAGTGTTGTTGTGGTTGTTGGCTAAAAACTGGATTGTCATTTGAGTCAACTTAGTTTGGGTTGCTAGTAGTTGCATTGTAATGGGCATCTCGAGGTTGTTGTTGTTTTTACCATCGTTGATGTTGGAGTTGTGGTCTCTTGGAGAAGTCATCTGCTTGGGTTGGGTTGGAATTAGGATAGACAAAGATTTCTAGGGAAAGAATTCTACTCATACACAAAAAATCACACAAAGAAATAAGCAAGCAATATCAATCATAAATCCATAACTAAAACAACAAGGTTCAAGCATATCTTAGGCAAAAAAAATATTATAATCACACTACATAGGTTGGTATGATCAATAAACGATCAGGAAGTCGATTTAAATGAAATACTTAGTATGGTGGTCCAACTATAGGGTATCACTTGAGATCATTCCATCCTTCTTCATAGCTACTTCATTAGGAACGAGAACATGGTATCCTTCAAAGAAATTATGTCATCTTGTTACATCGAAGGCGATGTCTATAACGTTCCTCCTAAGTCGAGTTTCCTTAGTCTCCAGGTCTTGAGTATTATTCTTATCTTACTTGAAGTCCTTCCAAGTGTTGTGAAGTCTATGCCAAAGTCTCTCTCCAAGTTCTTCAATGGATCTCCATGAAGCACTTCTTGTTGAGTCGAAGAATGACGTATGAGGTTTTGTGTTGGTGAACATCCTGTAGGGGTTCGTAGCATGGAAAACAATATTTTCTACCGCATGCACACAAACAAGTCAAGATCTACCTACTAGATTGTAGCAACGAGTTGATTAGAGTACTCACCCTTAAAGATTCCAAAGCGGTTAACGAGAGCAGATTCTCGTGGGTGATGTATTCGTACACTTGCCGATCTCAAGATCGCGTAGACGATCCTTCCGGCGCTGCGTTTCGGCAGCGCTTCCGCATTCGGTCACACATTCGGGTACTCGGTGAAGACCTTCATCTCCCTTGTTCCAGCAGGCAGCGTAGGTTGTAGTTCTCCCCTCGCGATTCCGGCAGCACGACGACGTGGTGTCGGAAGTAGAGGGAAGATCTCGCAGGGCTTCGCCTAAGCCGGTGTGAGTTATGGTGGATCTAGGGTTTCCGGCGATCTAGGTTTAGAAGGCCGGGAGGAGGAGGAGGTGTCGGCGGCGGCTAGGGCAATGGTGACGAGGCGACAGCGGTGCGGTGGCGCGGCGGCGGCGTGCCGTGGCGGCTAGGCGGTGGCGGTGCACAGGGTGGGGAGGGCAGGCTCTTGTGGAGTTTGGGGCAGCCCTCCCCCTCTATTTATGAGAGGGGGGCAACATTGGGAGGGGAGAGTTTGAATCCAAACCCAAAACCAAGTTGGATTGAAGGAAGGACTCTTTCCTTCTTCCACTAGGAAACCATTGTTCCAGTTTGACTTTTCAAACCTCCCGTTTGACTTTCAATTTAGACCTTTAATTCTCTCTTACAAATGCCCAAAACAAGTGACCTAGGATATGATCCAATCATTCCACTTACCCATGACACATTCATGGACCATTCCCCTTCCGGTCTGGTGAACCTTCTAGAACCTTCCAGAACCTCTCCGATGAAAACATCGAAATCATTCCCGAACTTCGGAATCGGACTTTCCTTATATGAATCTTATTCTCCGGACCATTCCGGATCTCCTCGTGATATCCCGGATCTCATCCGAGACTCCGAACAACATTTGGTATCCCTACTTACATTCCATATCTATTAAACAACATCGAATCCTTAAGTGTGTCTCCCTACGGTTCATGAATTATGCGGACATGACCGAGACACTTCTCCGATCAATAACCAATAGAGGAATCTGGACATTTATATGGCTCCCACATATTTCAATGATTACTTTGCGATCGAATGAACCACTTACATATGATACCAATTTCCCTTTGTCTCGCGATAGTTTACTTATCCGAGGTTTGATCGTCGGTATCTCTGCATACCTAGTTTAACCTCGTTACCGATAAGTACTATTTTATCGTTCCTGTGATATGTGATCCCTTGTGAGCCAGTCACATGCTTGCAAGCCAATTGGATGACATTCCACCGAGAGGGCCCAGAGTATATCTATCCATCATATGGATGGACAAATCCCACTATTGATCCATGTGCCTCAACACATACTTTCCAAACACTCAATGCCACCTTTATAGCCACCCAGTTATGGTGTGGTGTTTGATGTCATCAAAGCATCCTTGCGGTGATGGTGATTAGCATGATCTCATGGTCGAAGGAATTAGGTTACTATGTATCAAAAAGCTTATAGCAAATGAACTATTGAAATGACTTGATCTTAATGCTACACTTATCTATAGGAGTATGTCCATGATACCATTCTCCTAATGATATGATCTTGTTGTTAATAACATCTCAATGTTCATGATCGAGAAACCACGATCATCTATTAACCAACAAGCTAGTATTATAAAGAGGCTTTACCAGGGAATCTAATTTAGTTTACAAATCACACAAGTATTAATGTTTCCGGTTAACACTATTATAGCATGAATGTAAACATTTATCATAAACACAAAGATATAATAATAACCACTTTTATTATTGCCTCTAGGGCATATCTCCAACAGTCTCCCACTTGCACTAGAGTCAACTAATCTAGATTACATGGTAATATACTGAACACCCATGGAGGTTTGGTGCTAGTCATGTTTTTCCCTCGAGAGAGGTTTATTCAACGGATCCGCCACATTCAGATCTGTGTGTACTTTGGAAATCTTTATGTCACCATCTTGGACATGCTCTCGAATAGCATGGAAATGTAGCTTGATGTCCTTCAGCTTCTTGTGTGACCTTGGTTCTTGCGCATTGGCTATGGCGCCCATGTTATCACAGTAGATAGACATTGGGTCCAGCGCACTTGGAACCACACCGAGCTCTGTAATGAACTCCTTCATCCATATCGCCTCTTGTGAAGCCTCTAAAGAATCTATGTATTCCGATTTAGTTGAAGATCTCGCCACAACGCTTTGCTTTGCACTCCTCCAGCTAACTGATGCACCATTCAAAGTAAATACGTATCCAGATTGAGATTTAGAATCATCCGAATCGGTGTTCCAAATAGCATCGGTGTAACCATTAACAACGATCTGTTCATCACCTCCATAAAAGAACCATATCCTTAGTTCTTCTCAAGTACTTAAGGATGTTTTTGACCGCTGTACAATGATACACTCATGGATCACTTTGATATCTGCTAGTCAAACTCACAGCATATGCAATGTCGGGTCTAGTACATAGCATGGCATACATAAGAGATCCTATGGCTGAGGCATAGGGAGTCTTACTCATCCTTTCTCTATCTTCTGCCGTTGCAGGACTTTGAGTTTTACTCAAGGTCGTATTGGGAAACATGGGCAAGAACCCTTTCTTGCTATCTTCCATTCCAAACCTCTTTAGAACTTTGTCCAAATATGTACTCTGTGAGAATGATATTAGGCGTCTCGATCTATCTCTATAAATCTTTATGCCTAATATGTAAGCTGCTTCGCAAAGATCTTTCATTGAAAAACTATTATTCAAATAATCCTTGACACTATTAAGAAGGTCTACATCATTCCCAATCAACAATATGTCATCTACAAATAGTATTAAGAATGCTACAGAGCTCCCACTCACTTTCTTGTAAATACAAGATTCTCCATAAGTTTGTATAAAACCAAAGTTTTTGATTACCTTATCAAAACGTTGATTCCAACTTCGTGATGCTTGCTTCAATCCATAAATGGACCATTGAAGTTTGCATACCTTGTTAGCATCTTTAGGATCGACAAAACCTTTGGGTTGCATCATATACAACTCTTCATCAATGTCTCCATTGAGGAATGTTGTTTTAACATCCATCTGCCATATCTCATAATCATAATATGCAACGATTGCTAACAAAATCCTCACAGACTTTAGCTTTGCTACCGGTGAGAAAGTCTCATCATAGTCAACTCCTTGAATTTGTCGAAACCCTTTTGCGACAAGTCGATATTTATAGATAGTAACATTACCATCAACATATGTTTTCTTCTTGAAAATCCATTTGTTCTCGATAGCCTTCCGGCCATCCGGTAAGTCCACCAAAGTCCATACTTGGTTTTCGTACATGGATCCAATCTCGGATTTCATGGCTTCTTGCCATTTATTGGAATCTGGGCTCATCATCGCTTCCTCATATGTCGCAGGGTCATCGGTGTTGTCCACCAACATGACACTCATAACGGGATCATACCAATCAGGAGTGTTACGAGTTCTCGTTGACCTGCGAGGTTCTGTAGTAACTTCAACCGAAGTTTCATGATCAACATCATTAACTTCCTCTCTATTGGTGTAGGCGCCACAGGATCTACTTCCGGTGTTGAGCTACTCTCAAGTTCGAGAGAAGGTTCAACAACCTCGTAGAGTTCTACTTTCCTTCTAGTCACTTCTTTCGAGAGAAACTCCTTCTCTAGAAAGGATCCATTCTTGGCATCGAAGATTTTGCCCTCAGATCTATGATAGAAGGTATACCCAATAGTTTCCTTCGGGTATCCTATGAAGACGCATTTTTCCGCTTTGGGTTCAAGATTGTCGGGCTGTAACTTCTTTACATAAGCTTCACAAACCCAAACTTTAAGGAATGACAATTTAGGTTTCTTCCCAAACCATAATTCATACGGTGTCGTTTCAACGGATTTAGATGGTGCCCTATTTAAAGTGAATGCGGCTGTTTCTAATGTATAACCCCAAAACGATAGCGGTAAATCTGTAAGTGACATCATAGAACGAACCATATCTAAGAGATTTCGATTACGACATTCGGACACACCATTACGTTGTGGTGTTCCCGGCGGTGTCAATTGTGAAAGTATTCGCATTTCTTCAAATGCTCGCCAAACTCGTAACTTAGATATTCACCTCCACGATCAGATCGTAGAAATTTAATCTTCTTGTTACGTTGATTCTCTACCTCACTTTTAAATTCCTTAAACTTCTCGAAAGTCTTGGACTTATGTTTCATGAAATAGATATACCCATATCTACTCAAATCACCCGTGAAGGTAAGAACATAACGATAACCACCGCACGATGCTACACTCATTAGGCCACACACATCGGTATGTATGATTTCCAATAAGTCCGTACCTCGCTCCATCATACCAGAAAATGGAGTCTTGGTCATTTTACCCATCATCAGACATGCTTCGCATCTTTCAAGTGATTCAAAATCAAGTGATTCAAGAAGTCCACCGGAATGGAGTTTCTTCATACGCTTCACTCCAATATGACCAAGACGACAGTGCCACATATAGGTCGAGTTATCGCTCAATTTCAAACGTTTAGCTTCAATGTTATTAATGTGTGTATTTGTACAATCGAGATTCAATAAGAATATACCATCTATCAAAGGTGCATGTGCATAAAACATATTACTCATATAAATTGAACAACCATTATTATTGGACTTAAACAAGTAACCTTTTCGCAATAAACATGATCCGGATATAATGTTCATGCTCAACGCAGGCACCAAATAACAATTATTTAAGTATAAAACTAATCCCGATAGTAGATGAAGAGGTAGCGTGCCAACCACGATCACATCAAACTTTGATCCATTTCCAACACGCATCGTCACCTTGTTCTTCGCTAGTTTCCGTCTATTCTGCAGCACCTGTTTCGAGTTACATGTGAGCAACCGAACCAGTATCAAATACCCAGGCACTACTATGAGTACTAGTGAGATACACATCAATAACATGTATATCGGATATACCTTTCTTCTTGATGTTGCTGTTCTTCAAATCCGCCAAGTACTTAGGGCAATTCCGCTTCCAGTGACCTTCTCCCTTGCAGTAAAAGCACTCATTATCAGGCTTAGGCCCAGCCTTGATCTTCTTCGATAGTGTGGTAACTTTGTTACTGCCCTTCTTGAAGTTTCCCTTTTTCTTAGACTTGCCTTGCTTCTTGAATTTGGTGGTCTTATTGACCAACAAGACTTGGTGCTCTTTCTTGATCTCCACTTCTGCAGATTTTAACATGGAGAAGAGTTCAGGCAACGACTTGTCCATGTTTTTCATATTGTATTTCATCACAAAGTTCTTGTAACTTGGTGGTAGTAATTGGAGGACACAGTGAATACACAAAGCATTAGGAATCACTATACCCAAGCTTTGAAGCTTGCTTGCGTGCCCAGCCATCTTAAGCACGTGCTCACTGACGGAGGTGCCCTCTTCCATCTTGCAGTTAAAGAACTTTTTAGAAGCCTCATAACTCTCAATTGCCGCGTGAGCCTCAAATATCATTTTGAGTTCACGGACAATATCATGTGGGTCATGGTTCTCAAACCTTTTCTGAAGCTCCGATTCCAAATCATACGAGATAGCACACTGAACTATGGAGTACCGATTCTTCCAAGCGAGGAAAACATTCTTTACCTCATCGGTAGCATCAGCTGCAGGTGGGTCACCCAGCGGTGCATCCAGCACATATGTCAAATTACCAACATTGAGGACAATCCTCAAATTGCGGAACCAATCCACGAAGTTGCTTCCATTGTTTTTCAACTTTTCTTTCTCTAGGAATGCATTAAAATTGATGGTAGTGGCCGCCATTGATCTACAACATATTTGCAATATTTTAGACTAAGTTTATGACAAATTGAGTTCTAATTAATAGTTAAATTAATCTAGGTGAACTCCCACTCAAAACAATATCCCTCACATTGTTTTAGTGATCACACGAACCAAATCCACCACATCAAAACCGATCATCATGAGAGTTGATGTAGCTTTATTGGCAAACAATCAACATGTTCATCATATCTACTATATGACTCATGCTTTACCTTTCGGTGATCCGTGTTCCGAGACCATGTCTGTACATGCTAGGCTCGTCAAGATAAAACCTTAGCTTCCGCATGAGCAAATCTGGATTGCTCACGTTGTATACACCCGCAGAATCTAACACACCCAATCATCACGCGGTGCTTCGAAACAACGAGCTTTAGCAACGGTTCTTACTAAGGATGAACACTTTATAACTTGAAATTTTTGTGCTTGAGGGATCATATTATAATTCTACCATCGCGAACTAAGCAATACAAGATGCATAAAAGGATTAACATCACATGCAATTCATAATATGAGATATGATATGGCCTTTCTTCTTGTGCTTCCGATCTCTATCTTCAAGCACGAACATGATCTCCATCATCACCAGCATGGCGTCAAGGTCAATGGCACCACGTCATGGTTGTCTTCCACCAGCATCAACTATTACAACTACTTTGAATAATAGACACGCAGGTCTTAACGGAATTAAAAGACAACCATATGGCTCCTACCGGTTGCCGACTTACAATAAGGAACATTTCATACATCATATATAATCACAATCATGGCCATATCACATCACAACACAACCCTGCAAAATAAAGTTAGACGCCTCTAATTTTCTCAGCATGTTTTACGTGGTTTGGGGCTTTCAATAAGTGTCGATCTAACTTATAAACATGAACCACAATGTTGATACTAGTATTGTCAATCACCCGTTGTAAATTGAATCTTAACTATGTTGGGAGAAACAGGCACCCGCAGAGCCACTTATGCAATACAAGTTGCATGTCAAGCATGGAGCAAGTCTCATGAATGATGTATCCCGCAAGATGCAAAGTACACAAGGAGCAATCGATAATAGCATCAACGCCCACAATGACCATTGTGTTCTACTCGTGCAACAGATATACATATAGACACGGCTCTGATACCACTGTAAGGGTTCGTAGCATGGAAAACAAAAATTTCTACCGCATGCACACAAACAAGCCAAGATCTATCTACTAGATTGTAGCAACGAGTTGATTAGAGTACTCACCCTTAAGCCAAGAGGGGGCAACATTGGGAGGGGAGAGTTTGAATCCAAACCCAAAACCAAGTTGGATTGAAGGAAGGACTCTTTCCTTTTTCCACTAGGAAACCATTGTTCCAATTTGACTTTTCAAACCTCCTGTTTGACTTTCAATTTAGAGCTTTAATTCTCTCTTGCAAATGACGAAACCAAGTGACCTAGGATATGATCCAATCATTCCACTTACCCATGACACATTCATGGACCATTCCCCTTCCGGTCCGGTGAACCTTCTAGAACCTTCCAGAACCTCTCCGATGAATACATCGAAATCATTCCCGAACTCCGGAATCGGACTTTCCTTATATGAATCTTATTCTCCGGACCATTCCGGATCTCCTCGTGATATCCCGGATCCCATCCGAGACTCCGAACAACATTCGGTATCCCTAATTACATTCCATATCTACTAAACAACATCGAATCCTTAAGTGTGTCTCCCTACGGTTCGTGAATTATGCGGACATGACCGAGACACTTCTCCGATCAATAAACAATAGAGGAATCTGGAGATTCATATGGCTCCCACATATTTCAATGATTACTATGCGATCGAATGAACCACTTACATACGATACCAATTTCCCTTTGTCTTGCGATAGTTTACTTATCTGAGGTTTGATTGTCGGTATCTCTGCATACCTAGTTCAACCTCGTTACCGATAAGTACTCTTTTCTCGTTCCCGTGATATGTGATCCCTTGTGAGCCAGTCACATGCTTGCAAGCCAATTGGATGACATTCCACCGAGAGGGCCTAGAGTATATCTATCCGTCATATGGATGGACAAATCCCACTCTTGATCCATGTGCCTCAACACATACTTTCCGAACACTCAATGCCACCTTTATAGCCACCTAGTTACGGTGTGGTGTTTGATGTCATCAAATCATCCTTCCGGTGATGGTGATTAGCATGATCTCATGGTCGAAGGAATTAGGTTACTATGTATCAGAAATCTTATAGCAAATGAACTATTGAAATGACTTGATCTTAATGATACGCTTATCTATAGGAGTATGTCCATCATACCATTCTCCTAATGATATGATCTTGTTGTTAATAACATCTAAATGTTCATGATCGAGAAACCACGATCATCTATTAACCAACAAGCTAGTATTATAAAGAGGCTTTACCAGGGACTCTAATTTAGTTTATAAATCACACAAGTATTAATGTTTCCGGTTAATACTATTATAGCATGAATGTAAACATTTATCATAAACACAAAGATATAATAATAACCACTTTTATTATTGCCTCTAGGGCATATCTCCAACACATCCAAAGTCCCATTGTCTTGTTATTGTCTTCCTTGATAGATTTGTTGCTGCTTGCCAAATGAATTAAGATAGTTCCACTTCCACAAGAAACAAAAACAAAGATGACCTAGTAAAACCATAATAGATAAGTTCCTTAATCCTAGGCTCTTTCCAAATTTCTCTTATCTTCTTTTCTAATAAACTTGAACTTCCTCCATTGATCTTGACTTCTCTTCTTGATCCTACAATGCCTTGTCCCTCTCCTTGAGTTGGCGTGTAGCTCATAATTTCCTTAGTCGGTTGCTCCTATCATAAAAAATATCCTAAATAAATTTTTAAGTCCTAGAACTATTGAAGCACAAGTTTTCCTTCTAAGACTTCTTCACTTGGCTTAATTTGGTAATGGAGATACGTAGATCCAGCATGTTGATGATGTTGAGAAGTCCAATTCCAAGTAGGTGGTCTTGAAGTCCTTAGTGATGTCGAAGCTGAAGTCCTTTTTGATGTTGATGTCCTTTAGTGAAAATGAAGTTGAAGTCCTTTGTGATGTTGAAGCTGAAGTCCTTAGCAAGGATGAAGCCGAATTCCTTAGTGATGTTGAAATTAAGTCCTTATCCATCAATTTGAAAAGGTAGAGATGTAGAAAAAAAACAGAATACTAAGGAAAGAATTTACAAGATAGTATAAATAACTTAGAACAAATGCAACTCCTATATTCTAAGGGGTTTTGTACGATCCTAGGGTTACGAACCTACATGCAACACAATGCTCTAATACCATCTGTAGCAGACCGAACCCGATAAGGTTCGAATCCTGTGTTTATAGTGCTAGTCCCTGGATCGAATAGCTAGCACCCACAGTTAAGCTGTAATATCAAGAAACAAGGGTCATATTACATCGCATATCCAGGAATAAAAATAGTTCATTACAACTTACATAACTCATATGGCTATCTTATTACAACGCAGCAGATATAACTTTAAATCATGGAGTCCTTCATCTTCATGTGCCACAGGCAAACATGTTGGTTGCAGACTCGTAATCCCTACTCATCAAACTTCACTATCATTAAGTAATCCTGCAAGATTATGAGTTAGAACCACAAGGGTCAATACATTTGAATTGTGTTGGCAAGTGATACCATATTGATATAGAGAACCTAACATCTACATGAATATATGGTTGAGTGGAGTTTTGGCTGGCCTTTTCATAAAGTAACTTTTCCCTATCCTTTGTAAAATAGTTCTTTCTCTTTTTCATCAACACTTCATCAAACTTGGCACTCTAGATACCCTCCAGGTGCTTCACTTGTTCACCCAACAAGTTTTAACTTAGAGAAATTAGAATGATGAGATTCTTGATTCTGCTTCATTGTCTTGATGCTCAAAAGTTGTCCATAACCGGGGACACGGATAAGTACTTAGTTTTTACCCTCTCGAGAGGTGGTGCACTTTCCCCACAAGACTCGACATGCATCAAGACAAGACTTTTCAGAAGCAATCTCTTAGACCACCATGGACGCATTCCATCCTATCATCACTACCACCCTCTGTCCGTCTGGCTGAGTTCTCGCAACTTAATCGGTCAAGGCAGAGCCCATATGCCATGTGGCTGCACTAGAAGCTTCACGACAAGAACGTCTCCAATCTCTTTGTTCCTGGGTGGCCATCCACAAGTAACCATAGACATGGGCCCTGAGTAACCACTCAACATAATTCATACAAGTCCCATTTCCACCCAGGTATTGCATTAACATTAGTTGTTTTCATTAGTCCAAAAATACTTATATTTCCATAAGACATCATATCATGATTTCCACCCACGAATCTATATAGCAAGACTAAGCATTCTAATCTTAAGTTGTCTCTTATATTTAGGAAATACTACCAAGGTAGATACTATAGGATTAGCATAGCATAGTAATATACATAATGGCCCTATCATGCACACTACAAAAACATCACTAATGCAATATAGAAAAGATATGACTTTTGATGACCAAAGTATCACTTGCCTTGATAGTAGAATATTTAGGTACTCTCCTTGATCTTGCAATATCACACTCCTCAAAGTATACAACAATACAATTGAGCAAAAATCACACACTCAAAACTACAACACAAAACAATCACAAGAATACAATGAAGTGCATGCAAGCATGCAACAAGATTATTTTATTTGAGAAATTTTTATAGCAAGGTTCTGAACACTAAAAATGCCTACTGGTCCTTCTATACAAGTTGAATTACAATGGTAATTATTTTTAGCGTAATTAGATTATTTAAAAGCATTTCCTTTTATTAGAAAAAGCCTTATTCGATAGGACATTTGCTATTGCCATAAAAATATAAATTTAATTTTTTGGTATTTATGTTTCTGGTCAGAGGGTTCAATAAACAACCATTTGAAAAAGGATTCATTCAAAAATAATTTACACAACAATGTTTATACTCAAAATACTCCACAAATGGTTTTGTATAAAACATGATTTTAGTCGACTCAAAAGTACGAAATTATGGCTCCAGTGTGTTCTTCTTGTTTTTGTGAATCCATATACATATTATTTTCTAAATTTGGATAAATTGAACTAAAAATATGATTTTTGAAAGTTTCAATGTTCTTATGTCTAAAGATCCGAAAATAGAAGTCTATAAGACAAGTGGCAGATTTCTATTGGCTTGTACCCCTTCGGTAAGTGATCTGATTTCGATCATTAGATGAAGATCAAATGGATTAGAAGAGCTCACCGTAATAGATCGCCGGAGAGATCGCCGGAATAGCGGGCACCGACTTGGCGTTGACATTCCCATTGCTAGGAAAGTCACCGGAGTCAATGAAGACATGGACGATGTAGAGAATGACGAGGCGAATACGATGGACACCATGGCATCATTGATAGCATCCAAGAGAGGCAGAAATCCTTTGCTGGAGAAACGCGTGACGTCGGCGGCGCGAACAACTGTTGGAGATATTCCCAAGAGGCAATAATAAAGTGGTTATTATCATATCTTCATGCTTATGATAAATGTTTACATACCATGCTATAATTGTATTAACCGAAAACATTAATACTTGTGTGATTTGTAAACATAAAAGAGTCCCTAGTAAAGCCTCTTGTTAAACTAGCTTGTTGGTTAATACATGATCATGGCTTCCTAATCATGAAAATATAGATGTTATTAACAACATGGTCATATCATTAGGAGAATGATGTGATGGACATACTCCTATAGATAAGCGTAGCATAAAGATCAAGTCATTTAATATAGTTCATTTGCTATAAGCTTTCTGATATATAGTAACCTAATTCCTTCGACCATGAGATCATGTTAATCACCATTACCGGAAGGATGCTTTGATGACATTAAACACCACACCGTAACTGGGTGGCTATAAAGGTGGCATTGAGTGTTCGGAAAGTATGGGTTGAGACACATGGATCAAGAGTGGGATTTGTCCATCCATATGACGGATAGATACACTCTGGGCCCTCTCGGTGGAATGTCATCCAATTAGCTTGCAAGCATGTGACTGGCTCACAAGGGATCACATATCACGGGAACGAGAAAAGAGTACTTATCGGTAACAAGGTTGAACTAGGTATGCAGAGATACCGACGATCAAAACCTCGGATAAGTAAACTATCGTGAGACAAAGGGAAATTGGTACCGTATGTAAGTGGTTCATTCGATCGCAAATTAATTATAGAAATATGTGGGAGCCATATGAATTTCTAGATTCCTCTATTGGTTATTGATCGGAGAAGTGTCTCGGTCATGTCCGCATAATTCACGAACCGTAGGGAGACACACTTAAGGATTCGATGTTGTTGAGTAGTTATGGAATGATGAGTAAGAGACCGAATGTTGTTCGAAGTCTCGGATGGAATCTGGGATATCACAAGGACATCCGGAATGGTCCGGAGAATAAGATTCATATAAGGAAAGTCCTGTTTCGGAGTTCGGGAATGATTCCGGTGTTTTCATCGGGAATGTTCTAGAAGGTTCCGGAAGGTCCGGCACTACGGAGGGGAAGGGTACATGAATGTGTCATAACAAGTTGGAATGGTTGCATCATGTACTAGGTGTCATCGCTGAGCAAAATAAAGGGATAAATCAAATCCAAGTTTGAAAAGTCAAATGCCAATTTGAAAAGTCAAACGACAAGTTTGCTTGGTGGAGGGAGAGTAGGAAACCTACTTGGGGAGGAAGTCCTCCTCCCTCCACCCTCCGGCCAAGGAGGAGGAGTTGGAGGAGGACTCCCTCCTCACAACCGCGCCTCCCTCCCACCTTTAAAAGAAGGGGCAGGGGTGCCCCCTCTTCCACACACCCAAACCCTAGCTCCTGGCGCCTCCACACAATTGCTGCCGCCGCCTAGGGTTTCCTCCCAACTCGCCGAGTTAGGGCTTCCCAAGCCCTAGCCGCCGGCTACACCTCTCCCCTTGGTGCCTCTAAACCCTAGACCACCAAGGCCTCTCTCATAGTCCACCATACTCGCTCCGGCTTAAGGCGAAGCCCTGCAAGATCTCCCCTCTACTTCCGGTACCACGCCGTCGTGCTGCCGGAATCATTAGGAGAGTGCTACAACCTCCGCTGCCTGCTGGAACAAGGGAGAGGAAGGTCTTCATCGAGTATCGAACGTGTGACCGACTGCGGAAGCGCTGCCAGAACGCAGCGCCGGAAGGATCGTCTATGCGATCTTGAGATCAGAAGTGTACGACTACATCACCCACGAGAATTTGCTCTCGTTAACCGCTTTGGATATTCGAGGGTTAGTATTCTATCGACTTGTTGCTACAATCTAGTAGATAGATCTTGGCTTGATCATAGATTAGATCTTGATTGTGTGTTCATGCGGTAGAAATTTTTTGTTTTCCATGCTACGAACCCTATAGTGGTATCAGAGCCGTGTCTATATGTAGATCTGTTGCACGAGTAGAACACAATGGTCATTGTGGGCGTTGATACTTTTGTTGTCGATTGTTTCTTGTGTACTTTGCATCTTGCGGGATGGTGGGATGAAGCGGCCCGGGCTAACCTTACATGAAATCGTTCATGAGACTTGCTCCACGCTTGACATGCAACTTGTATTGCATAAGTGGCTTTGCGGGTGCCTGTTTCTCCCAACATAGTTAAGATTCAACTTACAACTGGTGATTGACAATACTAGTATCAATGTTGTGGTTCTTGTTCGTAAGTTAGAACGACACTTATTGAAAGCCCCAAACCACGTAAAACATGCAAAGAAAATTAGAGGCGTCTAACTTTGTTTTGCAGGGGTGTGCTGTGATGTGATATGGCCATGATTGTGATTATATTTGATGTATGCAATGTTCCTTATTGTAAGTTGGCAACCGACAGGAGCCATATGGCTTTCTTTAAATTCTGTTAAGACCCGCGTGTCTATTCAAAGTAGTTGTAATAGTTGAAGCCGCTGGATGACAACCATGGAGCGGCGTCATTGACCTTGATGCAATGCCGGTGATGATAGAGATCATGTTCGTGCATGAAGATGGAGATCGGAAGCACAAAGAAGAAAGGCCATATCATATCACATATTATGAATTGCATGTGATGTTAATACTTTTATGCATCTTGTATTGCTTAGTTCACGACGGTAGCATTATAAGATGATCCCTCAAACACACAATTTCAAGTTTTAAAGTGTTCATCCTTAGTAAGCACCGTTGCTAAAGCTCGTTGATTCGAAGCACCACGTGATGATCGGGTGTGTTAGATTCTACGAGTGTATACAACGTGAGCAAGCTAGATTTGCTCATGCGGAAGCTAAGGTTTGATCTTGACGAGCCTAGCATGTACAGACATGGTCTCGGAACACGGATCACCGAAAGGTAAAGCATGAGTCATATAGAAGATATGATGAACATGTTGATTGTTCGCCATTGAAGCTACATCAACTCTCGTGATGATCGGTTTTGATGTGGTGGATTTGGTTCGTGTGATCACTAAAACAATGTGAGGGATATTGTTTTGAGTGGGAGTTCAACAGCAATATGATTAAAAGTTGAACACTATTTATCATAAATTAAATCAAAGTGAATTTGCATAGTTGTAGTCATTGGCATCCGTTTACCACCTTGTTCTTAGTTTTAATTGAGATGATAGAACTATAGAATTCTGGTTAGTTACTTTACAAACTGGCATCGTATTGTTTTGAAGTGTTAATCTAAAGTTTAAAAGTCCTATTGCAAACTTTCAATAAGTTACAGTTACTCCATGAAGTTTAATAATTGGTATTAACACAAGAGTGACAATTCCAGTGTTAGTGTATAAGTATCATGTTTGTCTCCATGATTCTTGATATTCGAAAGATAGTTTCAATATCAAGGTAATCTAGGAGTTGAAAGAGTTGTTTCAGAAACCATGATGTGTGGAAGATATTGTGATATCTGAAACGAATTTTTGGTTGTAACATGATAGAGTATAATATGGCAAAAGTCTTGTTCTCATATTTGATGAGAATTTGCAAAAGGTTGGAGACGCTAGTCGTCTTAATTCTACAAAAGGTTTTGGAGAGCAACATTATACTCGCGATTCACCATTATAAGCTAATAGTAGCTTGATCATGGATAATTCCATGATAAGGGTGAATATTTGATGTAGGTAAAATGTTTACTACACCAAGAGATTACTAAAGAAAGGAATTTGAAAGAACACCAAACATTTGATGATGGTGATCTACTTCAAAGTGCAAGTCCAAATACATTGGTATTTAACTATACATGCTTTGGACTATGTATCATGTATATGGCTCCACTATTGATGTTGATAGATTCTTTCAAACAGAAAAGGAAATACTGAAAGAGAATCTCATAAATATATGGCAGAAAAGAAAAGACTAGAATTGTTCAGCTTAAGTATATAGATGATATACATGTTATGGCTATATTCTTTGCTTATTAAACAATGTGGTTCTTAAGTATTTGATACTGAATTTGTTGGTGTGAATCGTCATACGAAACAACACAATTCATGAACTACAATGGCCTAAGTAACTAGCAAAAGAATATGTGATGATGTTCATCGAGAACAAATAAAGGGTTATTGTGCTGCTTGTTAAACACCAAAGCTTGCCTTCAAGATTTGTTTTATCAGGTATTATGAGAATAAAAGGGTTGTTCAAATAATTGCCGTAATCCATAAAATATGGATGGTTCACAAATCTCGTTGGAGAAATAACATCCATAAAACTAGTGCTAAAAATGTCGAAAGACAAATTGATTGAAAGATAACTTAGGAAGTGACATCGCCATTTAAATTATATTAGAAAGAAAACATGAAGAAACTCCATGTGGATGGAATTTTGGAGTCTTTTGATTTTTGATCAAATGACGCTTGTGAAACTTTCCTAGAGATAATTAAAACTTCGTTCATAGGACAAAAGGGAACGAATGACTAGCTTATTGGAACTTTTACATATTGTTGTACGAAGTCCATTATGTGTAGTCAAGAGCGATGGATTTCAACTTCATATGCTTTCTCCGAAAATTTGAGTGAATATATGAATATTTACTTAATAAGGATGAAGTATGAATCATTTGAAAAGTTCAAAGACTTTCAAGATGAAGTGCAAAATCATTGTAACAAGAATATAAATAGTTTATGATAAGATCATAAAGGAAGATATTTGAGTTACAAGTTTAGCATAATACCTAAGATTTAAGGAGTCGTTCCGTGGGTTTGCATGTCTCGAAACACCATAAGAGTATGGAGCGTTCGAGATATGTAATTAAACCTTGTTTGACATGGTAAGATCAAAGGTGTAATTCATAAAACTGCCATTATATTTTAAAGATTAAAAGCTTTAGAAACTACCGTTTTTCCACTGAAAGGAGCTCCATCATAATCCGTTGAAATGACACCATATAAAGTTATGGTTTGGGATAAAACTCAAGTTGTCCTTTCTTAAACATTGGTATGCTATGCATAATAAAGATGTTTGCAACCAAAGTCAGATGAACCTGTCTTTGTATGTTATTTCGAATAACTGTTAAGTATTCCTCCATAACATCGGAGACAAAAGTATTTGTCACTTAGAATGTCAAGTTTCTTTGAGAAGGATTTTTTCGTGAAAAGATAAGTGGGAGGACAATAGAACTTTGATAACGTTAAAAGAACCTTAGCTATATGTGCAAAGTTGCGCAACACCGAAAAGTGTTCCGGAGGCAGCAACAATGCTCATGGCTCACGTGCCTCAAAGGTTGTGGTTATGGAGGTCAAAGTTTATATTGAACCAAGTAGGTCGAGTAAACAATCAAATACCAAGATTTGAGGGTTGAATCATTATTTGAGAATAATGAACGGACTACATGCAAAGAAGCGATGATGGGCCCTGACTCCGTAAAATGGCTTGAAGCCATAAAATCCGTGATAGTTCCATACACGAGAAATTAAGTTTTGAACTTGAAGGACCCTCGAGAAAGGTGTAAGACCTTACAGTTGTGTTTGGATCTATAAAGAAATAGACATGGATATTTCACATCTATGAAATAGTCGACATGTTTGGAAAGAGTTCACAACAATGTTCAAAGGTTGACTATGACAAGATTTGATCTTTCATAGCGATATTTAGTCTAGACGGATTAATATAGCAACCACTACATATAATTTTGTTATGTGGTAGTTGAATAAACAAAACAAGTTCTTCTAATAGAATTGTTACCTAGGACATGTGCATAACACGGTCCATAGGGTTTTGTTAATTCAAAGGATGCTAAAAGCATATGCAAACTTCAATGGTTGAAGTAAGCATTGTGGAGTTGGAATCTTCACCATGATGAAATTGGTAAAAGAGTTTAAATTCATCAGAGATGATAAAGATGCTTGTATTTGCAAGAAATTAAGTGGGAGCGCTAAGACATATTTCTAATACATTATGTGGAAGACATATTGTGGATTGGAAATGATGTATATTTTATTAACATATATTAATAATTTCATCCCGATGAAAGACTTAGGCAAAACCCAAATATTTGGCATCAATAGACGCTAATATGGTTGTGCCGAAAGTACATAGATGATATATTGAATGAGTTCAATATAGAAACTACAAGAAAGGTTCTTGTCGCACAAAAAGGATTGAATGAGTTCAATATTGATGATATATTAAAGTATATTGACACTTGGTAAGTGAAACAAAGATTCAAGTATAGATTGATACTTGATGTATGAAATCACAAAGAGTATTTATATCAATCATGCTGTGATATGTACAAATCCAGATATGTCCTATGCTCTAAATGATGTGAGCATATACCAGAATGATTCATAAGATGATCATTGGACAATAGTAAGGATATTCTTATGATCTTTTGGAAGAACTAAGAATATATTGTTTTGTAGAAGTGACAAATAGATGGTTAGTTCATTGTAAAAGTACTACATTGATACTAGTTTTGTCACAAAGTACAAATTAAGTTTATCTCAATCTAAACGAAGGGTGGCACAATATAATGGAAAGTAAGTTCCATAATGGATTTGGATGAGTTCCAAAGTTAAGACATTGTGACAGATACTACAACAAAAGGGCTAAGTATATAACTGCTATTATAGCATCTAAAGAGGGCATTTTTGTCAATTAGTTTGTTATCAAACTAGGTGTAGTTCACATCGGGATAATACTATGAAGATATATTGTACGATAATGTTATCAACATGTTTTAACCCCAAAGAACTAAAGATCTCACCAAAGGACCAAATTTATACAAAGCCATCTCATTAGAGAATGAGTGATGCGTAGAGACGCAAAGACATGCAATTACACACGGACCTGGAAGTGTCAGATCCAGAGATCAGTTGACCACTAGCAATCGTGTACATACGACAGTAGAAAGCCATAGCTGTTGAATACACAAAGGTTTGAAACTAAATTATTGAATCTAGTGCAAGTGGGAGACTGTTGGAGATATGCCCAAGAGGCAATAATAAAGTGGTTATTATCATATCTTCATGCTTATGATAAATGTTTACATACCATCTATAATTGTATTAACCGAAAACATTAATACTTGTGTGATTTGTAAACATAAAAGAGTCCCTAGTAAAGCCTCTTGTTAAACTAGCTTCTTGGTTAATACATGATCATGGCTTCCTGATCATGAAAATAGAGATGTTATTAACAACATGGTCATATCATTAGGAGAATGATGTGATGGACATACTCCTATAGATAAGCGTAGCATAAAGATCAAGTCATTTAATATAGTTCATTTGCTATAAGCTTTCTGATATATAGTAACCTAATTCCTTCGACCATGAGATCATGTTAATCACCATTACCGGAAGGATGCTTTGATGACATCAAACACCACACCGTAACTGGGTGGCTATAAAGGTGGCATTGAGTGTTCGAAAAGTATGGGTTGAGACACATGGATCAAGAGTGGGATTTGTCCATCCATATGACGGATAGATACACTCTGGGCCCTCTCGGTGGAATGTCATCCAATTAGCTTGCAAGCATGTGACTGGCTCACAAGGGATCACATATCACGGGAACGAGAAAAGAGTACCTATCGGTAACAAGGTTGAACTAGGTATGCAGAGATACCGACGATCAAAACCTCGGATAAGTAAACTATCGTGAGGCAAAGGGAAATTGGTACCGTATGTAAGTGGTTCATTTGATCGCAAATTAATTGTAGAAATATGTGGGAGCCATATGAATTTCCAGATTCCTCTATTGGTTATTGATCGGAGAAGTGTCTCGGTCATGTCCGCATAATTCACGAACCGTAGGGAGACACACTTAAGGATTCGATGTTGTTGAGTAGTTATGGAATGATGAGTAAGAGACCGAATGTTGTTCGGAGTCTCGGATGGAATCCGTGATATCACGAGGACATCCGGAATGGTACGGAGAATAAGATTCATATAAGGAAAGTCCTGTTTCGGAGTTCGGGAATGATTCCGGTGTTTTCATCGGGAATGTTCTAGAAGGTTCCGGAAGGTCCGGCACTCCGGAGGGGAAGGGTACATGAATGTGTCATAACAAGTTGGAATGGTTGCATCATGTACTAGGTGTCATCGCTGAGCAAAATAAAGGGATAAATCAAATCCTAGTTTGAAAAGTCAAACGCCAATTTGAAAAGTCAAACGACAAGTTTGCTTGGTGGAGGGAGAGTAGGAAACCTACTTGGGGAGGAAGTCCTCCTCCCTCCACCCGCCGGCCAAGGAGGAGGAGTTGGAGGAGGACTCCCTCCTCCCAACCGCGCCTCCCTCCCACCTTTAAAAGAAGGGGCAGGGGTGCCCCCTCTTCCACACACCCAAACCCTAGCTCCTGGCGCCTCCACACAATTGCTGCCGCCGCCTAGGGTTTCCTCTAAACTCGCCGAGTTAGGGCTTCCCAAGCCCTAGCCACCGGCTACACCTCTCCCCTTGGTGCCTCTAAACCCTAGACCACCAAGGCCTCTCTCTCATAGTCCATCATACTCGCTCCGGCTTAAGGCGAAGCCCTGCGAGATCTCCCCTCTACTTCCGGTACCACGCCGTCGTGCTGCCGGAATCACGAGGAGAGTGCTACAACCTCCGCTGCCTGCTGGAACAAGGGAGAGAAAGGTCTTCATCGAGTAGCGAACGTGTGACCGACTGCGGAAGCGCTGCCAGAACGCAGCGCCGGAAGGATCGTCTACGCGATCTTGAGATCGGAAGTGTACGACTACATCACCCACGAGAATCTGCTCTCGTTAACCGCTTTGGATCTTCGAGGGTTAGTATTATATTGACTCGTTGCTACAATCTAGTAGATAGATCTTGGCTTGATCATAGATTAGATCTTGATTGTGTGTTCATGTGATAGAATTTTTTTGTTTTCCATGCTACGAACCCCTACACCAACTACAACAAGAAGTAAACCATCATGTCCTGGAAGTAGGAAACATCAAGACTAGTCTTCTAGTAGAAGGAATTGACGAGGGACTCACCGAGGACGATAAGATCAGACGGTGAACTACGTTTTTAGGCTAATCTTGGCATGGTTCATGTGTGTTCTACAGAGATCCTCTCGAGAAAGTTTAGGAACGAAAGTGAAGGAGAAGGACTAGAGCTACGCGCTGGAACTTTCGGTTCGTCTTGATATGCTCTAGAGAGGGATATGGGAGACGTATGCCACCATATAACATTCGGTTCATGGTATTGATTTGAGAGATTAAGGCACTAAAGTGGAAAATTAAAGGCATTAACGGAACATTCATTGGGTATACAACAAATTTCATGTTTATTGTGAACCAAAACGGCCATTAGATTTGATGGAATGTGAAGGGGAAGAAGATGTCCATGACTGTTACACGTTGGTGACTCCTGTAGGTGAGCAACTAGGAAGACGACATCGGCTCCTTGTGGGTCTTGTGGGCTTGTTCGGTTAGTTGGGCTGGATTAGGCATGCGTGTCCTTTTTTTGAACATTTTGTTTTTTTCCTTTTCTGTTTTCTTTTCTAACTTTTAATTTGTCTCTTCAATTTGATTCAAAATTTTACCAAATTTTTTTCAATTTTTTTTATATAAAATATAAGTTGATATTTCAATAATTAGAGTATTTGTAATTTTTTATAAAGTATAATTTATTTAGAAATTGAACATGGCACGTAGGCCTATATAGTATATTTTATTAATTCTTGTTTATTTCATATATTTTGATTTATAGTTGCAAAAAGGTTCAAACAAATTTCTAGAGTTTTACTTAATAATAACGTACCATTATATATTATTTAAGTGTAATTTTGTTCCATATAAATATGGATTTTATCTATGTGTTTAAATTGACTTTGCAGTATTTCTTATTTCTTTATCTATCTTAGGTAAATCATATGTTTTGATTTATAGTTCCAAAAAGGGCGATTCCAATTTGTATAGTTTTATTTAATAATTATTTATCTTTATATATCCTTTAGAATTAATTTTTCATAATTAAGTATTGATTTTAGCTATGTGCTTTATTAGCCTTGGAATACTTTCTTTTATCTTATGTAAATCATAAGTTTTTCTCCATGGCTCCAAATAGAGTGAAAAAAATTCGTGTCGTGGTATTGCACGGCAGATGCTACTGGGGTAGCTTACGTAGAGAGAGCAAGGCGACATAGAAGAATCCGGGAGTGAGATTGGCACACGATGTACCCAGGTTCATGTCCCCTCGATGGGGGATCGCTACGTCCTGCTATCAATCCAGTATATGATCATAGATTGTTTTACAATGGAGTCATCGTAGGTGTAGGGAGAGAATAGATCTAATCTAATATGGGAGAAGATAATATGACATCTTCTAGTGGGGGTGCCCCTGGTGGCTTTATATATGCAGCCAGCTAGGGTTTACTAGCGTTTTGGTGGGCTTTGTATTGAAATCGCCATCTTGGGCCTCCAGTCGGCGCCAGTCGTCTAGGTCCAGCATGCGCCAGTCGCCATATTGGGCGAGTCGACCCGCTCAGGGCTAGGTTTCAGTCGGCTCGATCCATCTAGCGACTCCTCTTCATGGGTATACCCCGATTCGTAATCCCCCATCAGTAGTCCCCGAGCGCATTTTCGATTCGACGCAGGCTTGAGGCAGGGCGCGGAGAGTCTTGACAATGGGTCGTGGCGAATCGGCGACGAGCTCCTGAACAAGGAAAATAATCGTGAAGTGGGAGGTGGTCGGCGTGAACCAGTCGGTGATGACCAGTTGGCGAAAGACGCATGGTGTTGGTAAAGCCGCCACTTGCGGTGAGTCCCCAAACATGGAGTGTGCCGAGTCCCAGAGCGCGGCGAGTGGCGAGGTCGAGCGACCGGCGAGTGCCGAGTCCCCGAGCGCGCCGAGTGGCGAGGTTGCGCGACCAGCGAGTGGCGCTGTCTGTAGCGTGCCGAGTCCCCGAGCATGTTGAGTATGCGAGGGCGGGTGTCCGCGGCTGCAAGTCCCCGAGCGTGTTGAGTACGCGAGGGCGAATCCGCGGCGGCGAGTTCCCGAGCACTTTGAGCACGCGAGGGCGAGTGTCCGCGGCGGCGAGTCCCCGAGCGTGGAGAGTACGCGAGTGGAGAGTCCGTGGTGGCGAGTCCCCGAGCGCGTTGAGTACGCGAGGGCGAGTCCGCGGCGGCGTGTCCCCGAATGCGTTGAGCACGCGAGGGCGAGTGTCCGCGGAGGCGAGTCCCCGAGCGTGGAGAGTACGCGAGTGGAGAGTCCGTGGTGGCGAGTCCCCGAGCCCGTTGAGTACGCGAGGGCGATTCCCCGAGCGCGTTGAGCACGCGAGGGCGAGTGTCCGCGGCGGCGGGTCCCCGAGCGTGGAGAGTACGCGAGTGGAGAGGCCTTGGTGGCGAGTCCCCGAGCCCGTTGAGTACGTGAGGGCGAGTCCGCGACGGCGAGTACCCGAGTGCGTTGAGCACACGAGGGCGAGTGTCCGCGGCGGCGGGTCCCCGAGCGTGGAGAGTACGCAAGTGGAGAGGCCGTGGTGGCGAGTCCCCGAGCCCGTTGAGTACGCGAGGGCGAGTCCGCGGCAGCGAGTCCCCGAGCGCGTTGAGCACGCGAGGGCGAGTGTCCGCGGCGGCGGGTCCCCGAGCATGGAGAGTACGCGAGTGGAGAGGCCACCGCGGCGAGTCGACGAGGGCGAGCCGCGGTCGTGGAACCACGCGTACACGCAACATGCCTAGGAGTAGTCCCCGAGGCTCGAGTTCGCTTGTAGAGGCGAGTTGAGGCTCTTTAGAGATGCATATTCTGAAAATAGTAGAGTTTGTTGCCGAGCATGGCAAGTGGAGAGGTCGAGCGACCGGCGAGCGCCGAGCCCCCGAGCGCGGCGAGTGGCGAGGTCGAACGACCGGCGAGCGCCGAGCCCCCGAGCGCGGCTATTGGCAAGGTCGAGCGACCGGTGAGCGACGAGTCCCCGTGCGCGGCGAGCGGCGAGGTCGAGCGATCGGCGAGCGCCGAGTCCCCGAGTACAACGAGCGGTGAGGTCGAGCGACCGGCAAGCGCCGATCCCCGAGCGCGGCGAGTGGCGAGGTCGAGCGACCGGCGAGCGCCAAGCCCCCGAGCGTGGCGAGTGACGAGGTCAAGCGACCGGCGAGCGCCGGGTCCCCGAGCGCGGCGAGTGGTGAGGTCTAACGACCGGCGAGCGCCGATCCCCCGAGCGCGGCGAGCGGCGAGGTCGAGCGACTGGCGAGCGCCGAGCCCCCGAGCACGGCGAGCGGCGAGGTCGAGCGATCGGCGAGCGCCGAATCCCCGAGCGCGGCGAGCGGCGAGCGCCGAGTTCCCGAGCGCGACGAGTATCGAGAAAGACGCCATTTTGCTGAGAAGAAGGAAAAAGTACGACTGCAATAAGGTGTATTTATGAAATATATTGAACATTTGTAACACGTGCAAATTGTAGATGTTGAAGAAAATGCACTTTTGTTATGTGGATCGATGAGCAGTACATAAGGTTTATGCGTGTCTTTTCATGAGTAGGCAGACCTCCAGCATCAAACGCTTGCCGGGTAACAGGGACGCGATGCCAGACTGTTGAACCCGGAGACAAGGTCGGCCATTTGGTACCCAGCCTCAGTACTTCGACGGACACGAATAAACAGCATACAAAACTAAAACCAATCCCAAATATGATTTTGGTCCCTAAAAGGGTCATATGCGACTGCATGGTCAGCTTTGGAGAACGAATGAAAATGCATATATGTTTTGGACTCATAGTATATAGAGTGTATGAATAACTTAACTGTTAGTATGGAGAGTCCGCGATGACGAGTCCCGAGCATGGAGAGGTGAGACCGCGGAGGGCGAATCCGCGAGTACGGCGATTCCATGACAAGATGGTGCAGCGTTTAGTCGAAAGGATTGGATGTCGCTGTCTCCAACACTTGACCCAGTAGTCAGGATCAGGTGCGATCGAAAAAGTAGAGATTTTTTCCTTCGCGCTCCACCAAGTGATGGATCCTAGGCCTGGGTGGAGTGGTAGACAGACTAATCTGCCCCAGTTTAATCTCCATACGTACAGGGACCGACGATGCGCCCGTAATTGTGCATGGGGTGAGCCCCAATTCCCGTACTTGCTTTTTTTCATGCTCGCGCCAAGGATCTCCAAGCAGATCGGTTTTGCCGACTCGACCACGCAAGTTCCAGCAGAGCGAACGGAAAGTAGTCTCTCGGTAGAGGATCAGGATCCGGCGCCATCATACAAAACACATAAGGAAAAACTTTAAAAGTAGAATCATGAATAAATAAAATAATCAAATTACAAAGAGATAAAGCAATCAGTCGCCATATACATCTGTGTGTGCCACGGAAATTTCCAAGCCGAGTGCGCGTGCTTGCTCCGCGTAGGTGACGTTGGGCAGTAATCGGATCAGATCGATCGGCCTTTCCTAGACAGCGCACAAGATGCAATCTGGCTGGAGATGGTGAGGGATCCTGCCCGGATTATCACCCTCCAAGCACCGCTTGCCCCATGATGGGCGCCAACTGTCGTGGTATTACACGACAAATGCTACTCGGGGTAGCTTACGTAGAGGGAGCAAGGCGACGTAGGAGAATCCGGGAGCGAGATTGGCACACGATGTACCCAGATTCATGTCCTCTCGATGGAGGATCACTACGTCCTGCTATCAATCCAGTATATGATCATAGATTGGTTTACAATGGAGTCGTCGTAGGCGTAGGGAGAGAATAGATCTAATCTAATATGGGAGAAGATAATATGACATCTCCCGTGGGGGTGCCCCTGGTGGCTTTATATATGCAGCCAGCTAGGGTTTACAAGCGTTTTGGTGGGCTTTTTATTGAACTCGCCGTCTTGGGCCTCCATCGGCGCCAGTCGTCTGGGTCCAGCATGCGCCAGTCGCCATATTGGGCGAGTCGACCCGCTCAAGGCTAGTTTTCAGTCGGCTCGATCCATCTAGCGACTCCGCTTCATGGGTATACCCCGATTGGTACTCCCCCATCAATTCACATGGTTTTGTAATATTGTTGTTTACCATTATAGATTATATAGAAATGATTTTTTTAAATTTTTATATGGAACATAGCCATAGTACTGTATTGAACTTGATGGTGATTTCTCTTATTAGTGTTTAGGTTTTATGTTTATCATTTTTCCATAGGTAAAATGCAAGTGCTTAAAGATGATGGTGCATGACATGCATTTGTATTTTTGAAATCTTGATTGTCACTTTCTCATTCAAAATTGTTTTAAGTAAGGTCATGTTTCCAATTAGAAGCAAAAAGTTTCTTTTCCTCCTAAATTTTATCCTTTATTTATTTTGTTTGTTTATTTTTTTCACATTTCAAAATTTAGAAAATTTTGGGATGTGACAGATACATCTCTGTGCCATTCATGTGTACATGTCGAAGCTGAAGTTTCGTGCGACACTAGATCGGATTGGACCGGGAAAAAAGTACAAGTACATCATCCATGTCATTAAAATGTTTCCTCTCGTGTTCTACAAGGGTATGTATATATAATCTCTTTATCTTGTTCTAGCATCTAACATATTGGATTTTGGTTTTATTCACTCATTCGTAAGAATGTTTTGTTTTCAATGTTGTGAGTCCCTCTGTTGTATCAGAGTCTAGATCTATGGATAGATGTTGGTGCAAGCTCAACACATCTTTTTGTGGGTGTTTGATCTTCTTATTTCTACCCTTTCACATGTACTTCTATTTTTTGGATAGTTTTATAAAAAGTCCTAGTTCAACCGTACTTTTCCACATACAAGACACTGGTTCTACGTTTGACATGCAACTCGTATTGCACAAGTAGTTGGCGGGTGTTTATTTGTCTCATTAGAGTTGAAAACAAATTTCCAATAGCAGGCTTGTAAAAGTTCACTAAGCAACTTGTATGATTAGCGTTGTGGCTTTTCGTCGGTATGAACAGTTCTTATAATTGCCCATAAAAGCCACACAAAATTTGCAAAAATAAGGTAGAAGACGTCTAACTTGTTTTTGCAGGACATGTGATGTGATATAGCCAACATATGATGTGATATATGTGATGTATGAGACGATCATGTTTAGCAATATGTTTCACGACTTGCATGTCGATGAGTATGGCAACTAACATGAGGCATATGGTTGTATCTTTATTGTATATGACCTCCGTGTCAGCTTTAACGCCATGTAATTTCTTTACTTTATCGCTATGAGTTTGCTATAATTATAGTTACAACATATGGTGCACACAACATGTATGCTGCCATTAACCTAGGTGCCATGCTAGTGATATGAGCGAGATCATGGTGGTTCATTGGAGATGGAGATCGAAGGCACAAAGGAAAGTCTATATCATGTCACATTATATGCATGTGAGTTTCACCCTTTTGTTTATGCATATTATTTTGCTTGAACATGACAATAGCATTAAAGATGATCCCTCACACTTAATATCAAGATAATTGTGTTATCCCTTAGTATGCACCGCCGTGATAGTTCGTTGTTTTGAAGCACCTCGTGATGATCCAGTGTGATAAACTCTATGTTCACATACGGCGGGTGTATGACAGTTGTACACATGCGAAAATATTTTGCTTAATCTTGACAAGCCTAGCATGTATAGGCATGGCCTCAGAACACATTGAACCGAAAGGTTAACATGAGTCATATGAATGATATGATCAACATGTTGATGTTCACCATTAAAGCTATGCCATCTCACGTGATGATCAGACTTTGGTGTAGTGAGTTTGGATCATGTATCACTAAACAACTATGAGGGATGTTGAATTTAGTGAGAATTTATTAGTAATATGAATAATTTGAAGTAATTATCATAACACATAGTCTAAATGTCTTTGCAAATATGTTTTAGATCAATGCTTCACATTGTAGCTGCAATGAATTTCAATGTGTTCCTTGACAAAGAGAAACCGAAAACATTTGGAAGCAATTTTACGGACTAGTACCGTAATCTGAGGACTAACATGTTGCTCAAAAGGTGTATGTCCTTGATGCAATGCTAGGTGCCCCTTGTGGAAGGCACTTGTGAGGATGTTATGAATGTGTATCAAACGTGAAAAGATGACCACTAGGTAGTTTAGTGCGCCATTTTGTACCGTTTAGAACCCGAGCTCAATTTTTTGAGCACCACATTCCATATGAGATGAGTGAGGAACTGAAATTGATATTTTAGACTCATGCATGTGTGGAGAGGTATGAAGCCTATGAAAGGTTCTTTAACTATAAGATGGGGAGAATAGCTCTGTCAGCAAGCATGTAATCAAAATGTCTAGTTGTCGATCGCCTGAGTTAGCCGGGATGCCAAATACCTAATGAATTAGGAATTGAAATAGTTCTCCAATCCTTGTCACCCAATATTGAGTATAAAAATGCGTGGTGGATATCGTTACTTCATTATGTTTGCTAATGACTTAGTAGATATGGGTATATTTACTTAATGAAACACAAATCTGAAATATTTGAAAAGTTTAAAGAATTTCATAGTGAAGTACAGAATCATCTTAATAAGAAGATTAAGTTTCTACGATATGATCGTGAAGGTGAGTATTTGAATTACGAGTTTGGCATGCATTTAAAATCTTGTGAAATTGTTTCACAACTCACACCGCCTAGAACACCACATCATAATGTTGTGCCCAAACTTAATAATCGTACTTTATTGGTTATGGTTCGATATATGATGTCTCTTACTGATCTTCCACTGTCTCTTTGTGGAGACATCCACATTCACTTTAAATAGGGAACCATCTAAATCCGTTGAGACGATGCCATATGAGTTATGGTATTCCAATAAGCTTAAGTTATCATTTCTTAAAGTTTCGGGATGCAAGGCTTATTGAAAGAACATTTCATGACCTCTAGTGTTTTGTGTGTTAGATAACAATATCAAGGATTATTTAATGTGTATTGAAGTGCTGCAGATCCTCAAAGTGTTATTGGGGGGCGGATAATCCGCCCCTCCCCCAATCACAAAGGGCGCGACTCACTGTGTGGGGGCAGAATATCTCCCAGATTGTCCGGCCAGGGATGGAGTTTTTTCCAAGGCCGGATAATCTGCCCCTCAAGGCGGCCGGATAATTTGCCCCTCCCCAGAAGTTGGCAAACGGAGCCACGACGCGACTCTCTGTATGGGGGTGGAGTTTCCCTTGGACTTTCCGGCTCTAGGGCGGATAGTCCGCCCCTAGTGGGGGCGGATACTCTGCCCCCTCGGGTTTTTCCTTCAAGTCAAGATCGGCGTAACGCCCAGAGAGGGGGGTGGATTTTCCTCCGGACCTTCCGGACCTGGGGCGGATAGTCCGGCCCCAAATTGCTCCAACAGTCAGTGATGACCCACAAGTATAGGGGATCACAACAGTCTTCTAGGGTAGTATTACCCAATTTATTGATTCGACACAAGGGGAGCCAAAGAATACTTGCAAGCCTTAACAACTGAGTTGTCAATTCAGCTGCACCTAGAAATAGTTCTTGCACATAGAAGTTTATCAGTAGCAATAGTTTTGTAGTAGAAAAAGCAAAGCAACAGCAAAAGTAGAACAAGAGCAATAGTAACAATAGCAGCAAACAGTAGGATACGAGCGCGTTAGGCATAGGGTTGGATGGTCGGGAGTTGAATGGACGAGTCTAAACATATAACTTCAAGATCTAGCGCAAATGTAGATAAATAATAATAAGCATCCAAGTACTAAACAATCATAAGTGATGGGGATATGCCTACCGGGGTATACCCAGCAGGACGTTTCCGACTGGCCCAGGTTCCTGCGAGTGGGCCTGTGGAACGGCGACTGGATCAAGACCTGACGTTGACTCAAGCGACTGGAAGCTGAAGGCCCATAAGCATAGATAGGCCCAGTCGGATTAGGTTAAACGATCGCTGAAACCTTAACTGATTCAGTTGAGATCTGTAAACCCTAGGGGGTGAGTCTATATAAACCTCCCTAGAGGGCGCGTAGAGGATACGTTCCATCATACACCCAAGCGACTCGCTGCCTAGCCACCGAGCTTGCCCCATTGTACTCTCACCATAATACAATCTAGCAGGAGTAGGTCTTTACCCTCCGGGGGGCCGAACCTGGGTAAATCCTTGTGTCTCCGCCCTCATCTCGCACCGCAGATGGCTGGCCGCCCTTTCCCCATGTTCTAGTACTCGCTACCGATTGCAGCATCTGCCGTGGTCATTCCCACGATAGTGGTGCCCACCGTGGGGCCTGGCCGGTCAGGCCGGTGTTCTGCGGCGAGATCCAATCTACCCATCAACGAGTCGATCGCCATCGGCCGCATGATAGCGATCGGCTAGATGCTCAAGATCTTGCCGAGCATCTACATCCCGGCGACGCGACCCGTCACACATAGCATGATCCTGCCGGTCGGCACGATCAGCCTCTTCGTCGGCCTCACCGACGTCATCGTCTCGGAGGACTCGGCTCGCATCCGCGAGTCGCCGCCACGCGACCGGCTCTCTGAGAGTCAGGTCCGCACGATCCACCGCCTCGCCTCCGAGTACGACTGAGCCCACAATGACGTGGCTGAAACCACCACAGTCGCGAAAGACGCGGCCCTCAACGACGATGCCGACTCGGCGACCCCGGCGTCACTCGCCGGATCCATTGTCTCCGCGTCGCCCGTGGGCTCCATCATCCAGGTCTCCAATGTCGGAGACTTCGAGGATCCCTCCATCCTTGGGATCTTCAACTTCGACTCCGGGTCGGAGAACTCCGCCGATCTCCGCGACGGAACCAGCCGCCATGCCGCGACTTACATGGCGACTGGCGCTGATCCGCCGGAGGATCCATTCTCCACTCTGATCCCTCCCAACGCAACAGCAACGGAGGTCGAGGAACTCCACCTGAAGCTGGCGGAAGCAGTCCGCAAGGAACAAGCCGAGCGCAAAAAAATTCGCCTCGAGAAGGTGACGGCGCAGGAGATGTCGCGCTACCACCAGCTCCGAATCAGGTCGCACCTGAACCCCACCGTCCAGTCGCGCGCCCTGAATTTCGACGACGAGAGCGACCCGGCCCGCGCGGCCAAGCGCGCAATCTGCGAGAACGCGCCACCAGGAGGAAGCACCTGGCCCCCACCGGGGTCAACGGCCAATGGCGCCCCACCACCACCCAGCCGCGCACCCCCCAGGTACCAGTCGCGGATCGTAGCCTCCTCACGGGAGCGAGACGCGAACGGCCTACCATTGTTCTCCACCCCAATGGACAACCTCGTCGCGGGCCGAGCAGCAGTCGACAACATCCCAGCCACTGGTGAAGGTGCCTTGCAGATCCAGTATGCCAAGTCCCTGCTCGCAAAAGAGGTCGAGCAACAAAACGCAGGCGTCGACTCACAGGGTCGGATGTACTCGCGTTCATCGGGCAGCAGAGCGGCCTCAAGAGGCCTCCCCATGGCGGCGAACACCCTCAACTGCCCGCCACCCGAACCACTGCAACTCCAACACCGACCCGCGAACGTTGCACTCTCCACCAACGACCCCCGGCCAGCGACCAACTTCATCGCCGCCAACGGTCAGCCCGTCGACGCCCGCACCCACATCATCAACAACCAGAGCTGGCGCGCACGCCAGCCTGACGACCTGCGGCATACCCTAACGAACCGCTGCGATGGAAAGCGGAGGAGGTCGCTAAGCTGACTCAGACCTCGGTGCTTCGGACCGATGATCCGAGGCAAAAGATACCCGGCGAACTTCAAAGCGCCGAAGGAAATAGAGAAGTATGACCCCTCGTACGACCCCTCCGTGTGGCTGGATACCTACCTCATGGCGATGGGGATCGCCGGGCACACCGATCTACTAGCCGCCCGCTACCTTCCCCTGATGATGGAGGGAGCGTGCAGGCAGTGGATTAACACTCTCCCCGCGGATAGCATCGACTCCTGGGAAGAGATGCGCGACGCCTTCGCCAGGCACTTCGAGGGTTCGTACACCCGCGCCATCACCATCGAGGACCTGGAACGATGCGTCCAGGGACCTCGCGACTCGACCCGCAGCTGGGTCCAACGGTGGCAAGAACTATGGTACAACGCGGTCGGCATCCACCCAGACACCGCGATCCACTTCTTCAAGACCTCGTGCCGCTACGAGCCCCTGGTCACCAAGCTCAAACGAGCGTACCGCAAACTCAACAACATACCGGACCTCCTGGATATCGCCAAAAGGTACACGGAGGAAGACCCAAACCAAGAAACCGACGACGAGTCGGGAGGACAACGCCGCATGAGCGGCAGCGACAACGGACGGCGGTCTGATCTATGATACAGCAACACTCGCCTCACTGGCAAGCACCGCAGTGATGGGAGAGTCGACTTCGTCGCCAACGCTGGATACGCGTAGCGCGAGCCCAAGAGATTCCGCCATGACGGAGGGCAACGCCGCGATAGTGGCAACTACAAGGCGAAGCCAAGGTTCGACCCCGCGGCCCTTCTTAACCAACCTTGTGTATTTCACAGCAGGGAAGGAAAGCCCGCTACGCACACGACCGCCGACTGCCACTCTCTCAAGGAGATCGAGAAGGCACGGCGAGCGCGGGAAGACCCCGACAACAACCCGCCAAACGGCAGAAAATTCGACAGCGTGGCCGGCTCTCTCCACACCTTCACAGGCTTCAACACGAAGTGCGAGAACAAGGTCATCGCCCGCGCCGTCGCCGTCAACACGGTGGCCCAGGTGGACGTCCCCCAGTTCCTTAATTGGTCTGAGCAACCAATCACTTGGAGCCGCCAGGACCGCCACGAATCGAGTACCTAGGCCGAGTCGCCCTGGTGGTCAAGCCCAAGGTGGGAGATTACTGGCTCCCCAAGACATTGATGGACGGCGACAGCTCCATCAACATCCTATACCTGGACACCTTCAGGCGACTACGGCTCTCGCAGTCGATGGTCGAGACGACCTACACCACATTCCACGGCATCGTCCCCGGTCAGAAGGCGTACCCGATCGGCAAGGTCACGCTGCCAGTCACCTTTGGCACACCGGCAAACTTCCGCACCGAGCGGATCGTCTTCAAACTGGTGCCCTTCGATAGCCCCTACCACTGCGTCCTGGGGCGCCAGGCGTTCACCAAGTTCATGGCGGCGCCCCACTATGCGTACAACGCAATGAAGCTCCCCGGACCGCGTGGCGTCATCACCATCCACGGCGACCCCGACATGGCCACCGAGTGCGAGGCCAAAGGAGCCGAACTCGCCTACGCCGTCATCGCGGCAGAGGCCAACCACGCCGACGAGCTCGCCAAATATGCGAGCGGGGTCAACAACGACGACCCCACCTTACTCAAGAAGCCCAACTTGGAGGGCGGCAACACCTCAGCCTTCGAGGCAACGACGCATACCCGCACCGTCGAGCTGGTCCCAGGTGACTCCAGCCAGACGGTGACGATCGGGACGGGCATGAGCCCAGCATAGGAAGGCGCGCTCATCGAGTTCCTCCGTGAGAACAGGGACATCTTCGCATGGAAACCCTCTGACATCCGTGGTGTCCCTAGGGAACTCTCTGAGCACAAACTCAACACCGACCCCAAAGTGCGACCTGTCAAGCAGTCGCTGCAGCCCTTCAATGAAGAGCGCCGCCGAGCAATAGCCGAGGAGGTGCAGCTTCTACTCGCTGCAGGCTTCATCCGGCCAATCAAATACTCCAAGTGGCTGGCAAACCCAGTACTGGTCGAGAAGAAAAATGGGACCTGGAGGATGTGTATCGATTACACAAACTTAAACAGCGCCTGCCCGAAGGAGCAATTCGTCCTCCCGCGGATCGACCAAATAATCGATTCCACCGCGGACTCGGAATCGCTATGCTTCCTCGACGCCTACTCTGGGTACAACCAGATCAAAATGGCCGTTGAGGATGAAGAGAAGACGCCGTTCATCACACCATTCGGAGCCTTTTGCTTCACTGCCATGACCTTCGGCCTCAAGAATGCCGGGGCGACCTACCAGCGGTGTATGCAAGAGTGCCTTGCGAGCCAAATTGGCCGCAATATCCACGTCTACATCGACGACGTGGTAGTGAAGTCCGCTCGCCAGAGCAACCTACTCGCTGACTTGGCGGAAACATTCGCCAACCTGCGGAAATACAAGATAAAACTAAACCCAGGCAAATGCACCTTCGATGTACCTGCAGGGAAGCTACTGGGATACGTCGTCTCCAAGCGCAGGATCGAGGCGAATCCCACCAAGATCAACACGATCGCTCGACTCGGCAAACCCGAGTGCTGACGCGACGTCCAGAAGCTGGCCGGGTGAGTCGCGGCTCTCAATCGCTTCATCCCCCGATTGGGCGAAAAGGCGATGACCCTATACCGCCTGATGCGCAAGAACCCCACCTTCCAGTGGGACAAGGAAGCGGATGATGCGCTCCGCAACCTCAAGAAGGTGCTACTCGCAGCACCGCTACTTACCGTCATGGTCTACGTTGTGGCTTCCGAGCGCGTCGTCAGCGCCGTCATGGTCGTCGAGCGACCAGAGGAGGGAAAGGAGCGCCCAATGCAGCGACCAACATACTATATCAGTGAAGTCCTCACCGAGTCGCGCCAACGCTACCCGCAATACCAGAAACTGGTATACACGGTCTTCAGAGCACAGCGGCGACTGCCACACTACTTCCAGGAGCACCCGATAACGGTCGTCTCCTCAGCACCGTTACAGGACATCATCCGCAACCGTGAGGCGACCGGGCGAGTCGCCAAGTGGTCCATCGAGATCGGCGTCCACAACATCAAGTACGAGCCGCGCAAAGCGATCAAGTCGCAGGCTCTCGCGGACTTCATCGCCGACTGGGAGGAGGCCCAGCAGCCAGAAAAGCTACCATACCTCCACTACTGGAGTTTACACTTCGATAGCTCCAAGAATGCGGACGGTGTAGGAGAAGGGATCGTGCTAACCTCTCCGAAGGGCGACAAGCTACGCTACGTCCTCTGCCTCGACTTCACCCCCTGCACCACTCCACGGCATGCGAGCTGCCAAGGAGATGAATGTCAACCGCCTACGCTGCTACGGAACTTCAACCTCGTCGCTGGGCAAGTCGCTGGCACCTGCACGCCGTTTCCCCCACCATGGTGGCATACCGCCAAGCCGTGGACAAGCTGGGCGGACACTTTGCAGGCTACTCCGTCGAGTGGATTGACAGGCAGAAGAACGAGTAGGCCGACGCACTCTCTCGTATCGGCTCGGCTCGACTCGCACCACCCGCCAGCGTCTTCCTCGACACCATCACCAAGCCTTCCGTCTCTTCCCCGAGGGAGATCGACATCGGAGTCCCGCTACAACCAGAGGCAGCCCTGGTCGCACTCATCGCCGAGCCAGAGGACTGGACTACGCCGTACATCGCCTACCTAGAGGGAGGCACAATTCCAGTAGACGAAACAGACGCCTGGATGATAGCACGCTGCTGCAAATCTTTCGTCATCATCGACGGCGAGCTCCATAAGCGCATCGTGACCGGTGTGTTCCAACACTGCGTCCAACCCGATGAAGGACGGAAAATACTACACGACATCCACTCCGGCGACTGCGGCCACCACGCCGGCGCCCGCTCTCTGTTCGCAAAGGCTATGTGACACGCTTTCTACTGGCCCACCGCACACGCAGATGCTATCGACATTGTCCAGCGGTGCGCCGGGTGCCAGATGTACGCCAAATAGACCCACATGCCGAGCTCGGCGCTCAAGACAATCCCCATCACCTGGCCGTTCGCCATGTGGGGTATGGACATGGTAGGCCCTTTCAAAAAGGCCCCCTCCGGCTTCACCCACCTCCTGGTCGCAGTCGACAAATTTACAAAATGGGTGGAGGCCAAGCCAGTCCGGAAATGCGAAGGGAAGACCGCCACCAAGTTCCTATGCGAGCTCATCTATCGCTACGGGTTCCCAAACAGCATCATCACGGACAACGGCACCAACTTCGCCAAAGGAGCCATGGCCGAGTTCTGCGAGGAACATCACATCCGACTCGACCTCGCCTCAGTCGCTCACCCGGAGTCCAACGGCCAGGCGGAACGAGCCAACCAGAGCATCCTTCATGTCCTAAAGCCACGGCTCCAAGTACCGCCCGAGCACACCGCCGGGTGCTGGGTCGAGGAGCTACCCTCCGTCATCTGGGGCATCCGCACCTCCGTCAACAGGTCGACAGGGTTCACCCCCTTCTTCATGGTGTATGGCGTCGAGTCAGTCATGCCCACCGACCTAGAGCACGACTCGCCCAGGGTGGTCAACTACACGGAGGCCGCAAACGAACTCGCACACCAGGATGGAATCGACCAACTCGACGAGGCACGCGACCTAGCTCGCTCCCGCACCGCCATCTACCAACAAGGGCTCCGCCGCTACCATAGCCGGCGAGTAAGGACTCGCACTTTCCAGGAAGGCGATCTGGTGCTACGCCTCATCCAGGACAAGAAGGGCATGCACAATCTCTCCCCCCTTGGGAGGGACCATTCGCCATCGGGCGAGTCCTCGGCAACGATGCCTACTACCTCATCGACGTACGAGGAGACGGGAAACTCGACGTCAAGCGACCGTGGAATGTAAACCTCCTACGGAAGTTCTACTCCTAGAACTCCCTACATGTAATCTTCACCTGCTATGAAATAAAATAGATCGGTTACCGCAAATTGCGTCTACTCTCCGTGTCTTGTGCCACTCGCACTCGTAATAACAGCGTTAAGCTAACCGCAGAAGTCAACCTCTGGTACAGCAACCGGCACGGCCAAGTAGTGCGCTCCGAGGGCACTTGGTTACCCCAGGACTCGTAATGTCCACGAAAAAGGCCAACCCGGAACCCCATTGGATTCGCCTAGCTCGGCTGGCTTACCGAGCCAAGACAACTGCCCTTGCTCCTCACATCGAACAAGGTCCTCCGCATGCGCGGCACAGCAACTCGAACGGCCAAGTACCACTCTCGGGGACTGACGACCAGTCAAGCACGAGCGACCAGGGAAAAATGCCAAGTACGAGAGCGTGCCCAGGACTCGCCACGCGACTGATCCTTCGGTTCAGGCAGGAGTGACACGCTTACTCTAACGCGCTCAGTCCTCACCTACCCTGGAGATGTGACTAGAACCACCAAGTACCACGCTCGGGGACTCGGCCACCCGACCTCGTTCGCGCAAGGGAAAACGGTCAAGTAAAGAGCACCCACGGGAGACGCCCTGCGACTGGCTCTCCGAGCTCGGGCGAGTCGACCTCAATAGAAAAACAACCGACAAAACATTCAAAACCACCAACACATAACAAACGAGGTAAACCCCATAAAAAGGGCGGACGCGCTCGGGGACTCGTCCAATCAGCATCCAAAATCGCGAAACAATGCACAAAATAACACGAAGTTTCATTACAACAGAACAAAGTCGTTCCAAAATACAAGACGAGTCCAATGGCTAATTGTTACTAACGCCCCAGGGCACAATGCTTCTACTCCGCAGGTTTCGACGGCGACTCGCCGCCACCCCTGCGGTTGCGAATGAAGGGCGTGTATGGGTTCGATGGGTACGTCGTCAACTCACCCGCCATCGCTGCACGGAACGGCTGCTCGACCTTGAAGTCCCGATGCTTTGGCTCAGGATCGTTGGGGGCGACGGTCGTTTCCTGATAGGGGAGGAGGTCGCCCATCGCCCAAATGCGATCAGAATACACCGTGGCCCGGTCCGTCAGCTTCAGCACCTCGGCAATCTCCACAGAGCCCGTCGACGAGGGGTAGCCACTCGTCACATCGTCAAGGTCGAAGTCCTCCGGGAAGTGGGCAAGCCCAAGGCTGAGAGCCATCGCCGCCCCGCGCCGAAAGGCTGACCATGTCATGAATTCGATGACTGACGGCACCTTCTCCAGATAACGCCATACATCGACGAGGTCGCTGGGAATCACTTCCGTGGGCGATATCTCCTGAAGATATGCTCGAATGCAAGTCGCGGACAGCACGGCCGAGTCGACCAGAGTGGTCACACACTGCCATGTGTCGTACGACTGCGCCTCCTCCGAGCTGTCAATAATCTGACCTGTGGACAGACGTCGGCAGTGAGTACAACAACGATTCCACAATGAAGCTATTACAGGCAGAGGAAAAATTAAGAAAAGCTTACCAAAAAGAGGACGGCAGAGGCCCGTGATGAAGCTTTGAAGCGAGGAGAAGTCGTTCTATAGCCCAACAACGAGTGCGTCCGACACCTTCCGTTCTTCAGCGGCAGCAGTGACAGCAGCTTTCGCTCGTCCCTCCGTCGAGCTCGCCTCCGCCTTCGCCTCCTTGAGCTCGCGCTCCAGGTCAGCAATCCGTTTCTCGGCCGCACTCAGCGAAGTTTGAGCCGCCTTCAGGTCACCCACCGGGACAAGGCCCCGGCGGACTTCCTCCTCCTCGGCCGCAACGGCTTGCAGCCCCTTGTTCGTCTCCTAGATGGCAACAAGTTCCTTCTCCATGCGACACTTTGCTGCAAGCCGGTCGGACGATTCGCGCTGCAGGCCCTGCACACAAATTAAACCTTCAACAACATCAAAAATACTAAGTGCCTACCCGCTGAAATCCAGCGACTAGGCACTCGGGGACTGGAGATCAAAAATCCTAAGTGCCCACCCGCCGAAAATCAGCGACTAGGCACTCGGGGACTGGACGCTACAAAAAACACTAAAAGAATCCGACCACTAAAATTCAGTGGCCCGATTCTCGGGGACTGGACATACAAAAAACACTAAAAGCATGCCGTGGAGCTTTAGCGCGTCCATAGACGCAAGCAGGACTGGAGTGTGTCCGCGACGCTGCTCGACCTCCTTCTCGGCGACCCCAGGCGTCTGGCTCATCGGTGCTGCGCCACTCGCTGTGGCCGCTTTGGCCATGAAGCGAGGGAAGGCCGCAGCGGATGCCCCAGCGCCACTAGGAGCCAGCTCGGCCACTCCGGGCGAGGAAACAGCCTCCTTGTTATTCAAGGCCACCTCCGCCGCAGTCGGAGGATCGCTTGGAGCAACTGCCGTGTCGTTAGAGACCGTGACGACATCGTCGCCTTTCGCCCTCTTAGAGCTGTCTGCGGGAGCAGCGACTTCGTCAGCTTTCCTCTTCCGCGAGGGGTCCTTCTCGGCGACGACTGGCGGAACCTTGGCCACGGAAGGATGGCCGATCTTTTTAACTCCAGTCCTGTGAAACAACAATATGAGCAAAATTGTCCGATTACAACGGAAGGCAAGCAGATGAACAAGACTTACTTGGCGACTGGTATGAACCGCAGACCCGTGCGGATGCTGGCCGGATTCTCCAGCTCGGGGCCTAGTTTCTGACTGAGGCCCATCTCAAACACATCGTGTGCCCAAGACACAGAGGGCCTCTTCGAAGATGAGGCCGCGGCAGGAGCCTCCGCGTTGACATCTGTGGGAGCTTTCCTAGGAGGCGAAGCTGCCGCGGCTGGAATAGCCCCCAACCCAGAGACCGGGGCGAATGGGGGTGGAAGAGATGCCAGAGGTACCTCATCCAGGGGAGCGGCGGCGTCCGGTGCTGCTGTCGTACACGCCGCTTCACCCTTAGCCGAGCTGGTGGCATCGGAACTAGTCGCAGAACGGGGTGGAGACGCCTGCTTCGCCGGCTTCGTCTTCCTCCTTGGCAGATCCGTCACCTCCTTCTTCTTCTTCTTCTTCGACGGCGTGGCCTCACGACGCAAGGTGTGCTCGGGGAGCTCGTCGTCATCGTCATCGTGAGGTTCGAGGCTCCTGCTCGCCTCGAGCTCGCGCTGATGTTGCCCGCGAGTTTTGCGAACCATCGGGGCAGCGTCTTCCACGGGCTCGTCTTCGTCGTCATCGTCGTCATCACCCGCATCGCTTCTGACGTCGCCTTTGGCGGGTGGCGACTCGCTCCCGTCCTGGACGGACGAGCTCGAGTTCTCGTCGTCTGCGGGTGGGAGCCATCCTTCCACCACTTGGAACAACTACAATAAGCTTGAGATAACGTTAGCATAACCGCGAATGCATCATCTGCGACTACGAATGTAGCAAAAATGATGACTTACCGTCGGAGCTGGACGCCTTGCGGTATAGGGGGCGACCCCGTCCTTCGCGTCCAGGTATGCCGCCTGGGTGATCTTCTTCAGGGCCAGGATGTAGTCTTCGAGTTTCCACTCGACGAGGCAGGATTTCGTCGGGTCGTCCCTACCCGTGTACTCGTACATGTAATGGTCGCGGCGAGCCAAAGGCACGAGCCGCCGCCCGAGCCAGCAGTTGTAGAGGTTGATGGTTTGGAGGCCCTTCTTCTTCAGATTGCGGATGGTTTGCAATATTTCGTCGACAACCATCCGCTGATCCAGCGGGAGCTTGCCGACCTGGAGCCGACGCGGTTCGGGCCGGTCGGCGGAGTACATTGGAAGCTCCACCTCGCCGTCTGGAGTCGACTCGGTGACGTAGAACCAGGATTTCTTCCATTCGTTTGCCGCCTTGGCGGGAAGCATCAGGTCGAAGAACGATGCCTTCGACTTCAGCTGGAACGTCAGGCCACCCGCAGCCAGCATCAGGCCGCCTGATTCTTCGCGGCTGATCCTCCCATGGAACAGATCTTGCCACAGGGGGAAGTAGGGCCTGCAGCCTAGATAGCACTCGCAGAACGCCATGAAAATGGCGAGCTGCTCGATGCTATGCGGGCCGAGGTCCGATGGCTGGATCCCGTAGTAGCGCATAAACGCCGGAAGAAGAGAGAAGTGGGAAACCCCAGCCCCCGCTCCAGGTGGCTGGTGAAGCAGACAAACTCTCCCTCGCACGGGTCCGGAGTCACTTCTCCGACTGCGGGGATGCGCCATTTGCCGGTGCGTAGGATCCCGGCCTCCTCGAAGGACACTAGTAGCGCCCTGGTGCACTTGGATCTCACCCATGGTTCGGTGGAGGGGGCCATTGGTTGGAAGATTTGTGGGGGTCGGCGCTCTCTGGATCGGTTGGATCGCGATGCGGAGTGGGAACGAAGGTGGGCGAGATCGGAGGAAAGATGAAGGAGTGTTTCCCCACTCGCCTGTCATTCTCCTTATATAGCGGTTGTTACCCGCCAATTTCAGGAGCTGTTACTACGCGGTGATTACGCCAAAAGTTACCGTTGGATTACCCCAACGGCTAGTTTTGACCCCACTTGACGGTCCAACTTCATCCACTCGACTCGTCGCTCCGCGCGACTTGATGATTCGCCGACCCGATCAGTACAACAGTGACTAAATATTCTCTGACCCGTTCGCCGAGCTGCGACCCAATCGGTCGCCGTTAGTGCGACTAGAATAACTAGTTTTTCCTTTATTCAGGAGTTCGCCACCGATTCGACTGGGCATCCGCGTTGGACCCGTATACACCGACTGCCAGCGACCACCTGCGGCGAATCAACGACGGCCTCGGGGACTAGTGATGGGGATATGCCTACCGGGGTATTACCCAGCAGGACGTTTCCGACTGGACCAGGTGCCTGCGAGTGGGCCTGTGGAACGGCGACTTGATCAAGACCTAGCGTGGACTCAAGCGACTGGAAGCTGAAGGCTCAGAAGCGTAGATAGGCCCAGTCGAATTAGGTTAAACGATCACTGAAACCTTAACTGATTCGGTTGAGATATGTAAACCCTAGGGGGGTGAGTCTATATAAAACTCCCTAGAGGGCGTGTAGAGGATACGTTCCATCATACACCCAAGCAACTCGCTGCCTAGCCGCCGACCTCGCCCCATTGTACTCTCACCATAATACAGTCTAGCAGGAGTAGGTCTTTACCCTCCGGGGGGCCGAACCTGGTATATCCTTGTGTCTCTGCCCTCATCTCGCACCGCAGATGGCTGGCCGCCCTTGCCCCATGTTCTACTACTAGCTGCCGATTGCAGCATCTGCCGTGGTCATTCCCACGACAATAGGCATGTGCTCTATATATAGTCATGCGTGCTCGCAATGAGAACTTGCACAACATCTTTTGTCCTGCCATCCCATTGCAGCGGGGCCTCAAGGGAACTACTGGCAATTAAGGTTCTCCTTTTAATAGAGCACCGGAGCAAAGCATTAACACTTCGTGAACACATGTGATCCTCACATCACAGCCATCCCCTCAGGTTGTCCCAATTTCTGTCACTTCGAGGCCTTTGGATCTGGACAATGATATGTGTACACAACTTGCAGATAAGATCATAAAAAATACTATCACAATGATTCAATAATAAGTTTAGATCTGAGATCATGGCACTTGGGCCCTAGTGACAAGCATTAAGCACAAGAAGTTGCAACAAAGTTAAATAGCACTAATAGAGATACTAGGCACCATGCCCTAACAATCCTATTCGATTACATGATAGAACTCATCCAATCCCTACCATCCCCATAGCCTACAACAGGGGATTACTCACTCATGGATGAGGGAAACATTGATGGTTAATGGAGAGGCGTTGGTGATGATGATGGTGATGATCCTCCCCAAATTCTCCGTCCCGGCAGGGTGCCAGAACAGAGTTTCTGGTTCCGAATCGCGACTTTTGGTGGTGGCGGCGTAGCGGAACTCCTTCTGGAAAAACGTCGAATGCCCCCTCGGTTTTAAGGTCAAGAGGTAACTTATAGGCTAAGAGGGAGGCCGAGGGGGTGCCTGAGGCGGCCGCACCCCCCAGGTGCGGGGTGGGCCCACCCGCACGGCAGGGGGGGTGTGGGACCCCCAGGGTTCCTCTCCGTCTCGTACTCTGGCTCCGTGAGTCTTCTGGTGAAATAGGATTTTTGGCATATTTTCCCGCATTTTTCCTGATAGTTGATTTTCTGCACAAAAACTAGACACCAAGGTAATTCTGCTGAAAACAGCGTCAGTCCGTGTTAGTTATATCAAATCACACCAGTTTAGAGGAGAAACAATAGCAAAAGTGTTCAGGAAAGTAGATACATTTTGGACGTATCAACTCCCCCAAGCTTAGGTTATTGCTTGTCCTCAAGCAATTCAATTGAAAACTGAGTGCGATAAAAGAACTTCCACGAACACATTTGCTTCATATGATGTATATATTCTGAACATAGGAGTAGATACTTAAACCATTCATAATAAGAAGTATGCAACTAAGTCTACTCAATAGTCATTGCAAGCTATAAAGAGAAACCAACTCAGTAATAATAAGTAGCATGAAACATAAAAATAAGCAACATTGCAATGCTCATAATAAGGTATGATAGAGTGGCATCTCGCTTGCCTTTTTTTGTAGAGCACAATACAAGTGCCAAGGCACCTCTGAAGTTCACATGAAAACTAGAAGTAAAGATATCAGAGATACAAGCATCAAAGTCATGACATAATTAACCATGTTTTGATACAAACACAAGAATGATAACTATGCTCTCAAGAAGGTGCTCATAGAATAAGTGGTGACTCAACAAGGAGGTGAAAAGGTTTTGAAAGGTTTGAAAGGCTTCCAAATGCTGAAAGTAAGGTACTCATTAGCTTTGAGCTCTCATTGCCCCTATCATAGGCATCTTTATGTGGTTAATGGTGAAAGTGAGGTCCAATATGAGTTATATGCTTGACAGACCATAAACTGGAAATCCCATGTCCCTTGAGTACGAGGGCCGCTCCTCTTGCTACTCAACTTTAGTTACTTGTAAGTTCTTGTCATTATAAATACATGCATATAATAAGAACCGCCAATGGGGTACCCCTTGCACATGATACAAGAGCTATTCCATAATCAAAATGACAAGGGAATCAGACAATGAGCATCTCAGCGATCTTTTTATTTTCTATTTGCATAGGTTTTTATGAGGATGCTTCACAGATTGCTCATTATGCTAATGCTGCAAGTTTCCACCATGATTAGGCATGGCTTAGGCTAGCGGCCCAGGCGTTTCTCTAACATATATATATAACTCCATGAACTCACATGATCCCCTTTTATTTCACCCCGACGACATCCGCAAACAAAAGAGCGTGGTATCAACTGGATATGTATCCATAAGTGTTGAAAGCCTTCCCCGTGACAACACAGTTCTGCTAACTCCCAACCTATAATTTGCAAGTATATAACTTTCATGGCCAGTCACAATGGTTCAGGTTTATTAAGTGCAAGGAATAAAGTGTGCCATCAAGTTTATGAGAGCTTTACAAACTAACTTTCTCAAAACTGTCAAACATTTTATTTGGAAGAAAACAAGGCATAATGAATATGCACTGAATTAGAAAATGATGCTAATAGGTAGGTATGGTGGACACTGTTGGCAATATTGGTTTTGGGGAGTTGGATGCATAAGTAGAGCTCATACTCAGTGCAAGTGAAGGCTAGAAATAGAGAGGGAGCGACAAACGAGAGAGCAACAACTGTCACAATCATGCTTGCAACAAAACATGACTAATTATGGCATGAAAATGATACAAGAACTCTGAGGAAAAATAAATCATTGAGGCTTACTGACTATTGTTTAGTCATATGCATGCGTAAGCATGTGCCAAGTCGATTCCCATGAAACATTGTTGATGGCGCCTGAGAGCGCTTTGTCGGGATACCCCAAGAGCAAGGTGTGAAGTAGCACAGCAGCAAGTCTTCCCTCAGTAAGAAACCAAGGTTATCGAACCAGTAGGAGGAAGGAGACATCTCAAAAAAGTCGCAAGCAACGTGGAACCTGCACAACACAAACTCAAGACTTTGACCCAACTAACAGTGAGGTTGTCAATCTCACCGGTTGCTGTAACAAAGGATTAACTGTATGGTGTGGATGGTCATGATGGTTTGCAGCAAGTAAACAGTAACAATGGAAGATGTATCAATGGTAAAGATTGGACCGGGGTCCATAGTTCACTTGAGGTGTTCTCCTTAGATAAACAAACATGGCATGCTGGGTAAACAAATCACAGCAGGGCAATTGACAGGACTGAGCAAGACATAACAATGCAATACTAGACATAAAGATCCTATGAGATTAGATTGGGCAATAAAACAATATACATAGACCGCCATCCAACTGCATCTATGACTAGAAGTCCACCTGCAGGTTATCATCTGAACCCCCTCCAGTATTAAGTTGCAAGCAACAAACAACTTCTTTAAGCAAAGTGTGTAAGGTAAAAATCCACTTGTTCCATGAACAAGAAACCGTTGTTTTCTCCCTAGTGGCAACAACACATCTACAACCGTAGAGATTTCTGTCACTTCCCTTGATTAAGTAGAGGCATGAACCCACTATCGAGCATAAATACCCCCTCTTGGAGTCACTAGCAACTACTTGGCCAAGATAGCTACTAACAACGGAGAGCATGCAAGATCACAAACAATACAAACATGATAGAATCAATAAGACAAAACCATTAATCAATCTGACATAGTAATCTCAATATCCATCGGATCCCCACAAACACAACATGCATGATTACAAATAAATGAGATCTTGATCATGAACGGATCTCACAAGATCTAGACATGAAAGCACAATGAGGAGATACAACCATCTAGCTGCTACATGGACCTGTAGTCCAAGATGGAACTACTCACGCTTCATACCGGAGGCTGCATGATGAAGAAGAAGGCCTCCGCGATGATCTCCCCTTCGGCAGGGTGCCGGGAAGAGCTTCAGATCCCCCCGATCTAGCGACGATGGTGGCGGCGGCTACAGACGATTTCGTGGAATAATGATCGGGTACTTAGGGTTTAGGCATCAGGGGCTTCTTATAGGCGAAGAGGGGAGGCTGGAGGGACACCAGGGCGGCTGCACCCCCTAGGCGCGGGGTGGGCCCACCTACGTGTCCAGGGGGTGTGGCCCCCTGGTGGGTGCCCTCCGTCTCGTACTCCGGCTTCGTGTTCCCCACAGTAAAATATTGACTTTGGCTTTTGTCCCGTCCAATTCCGAGAATATTGATTTTCTGCCTTTCTAGAACCAAAAATAGAAGAAAACAGGCAACTGCCACTGTGGCAACCTGTTAATAGGTTAGTACTAGAAAACATATAAAAACACCTCAAAGTGTTGACAAAGCAAAGCAAAGTAGATAGTAAACAAGCATGGAACATCAAAAATTAAAGATATGTTTCCGACGTATCAAACATTAAGAGGAGGATACCAGAATATCATACCAAGTTATGAATAGAACAATGCAAGCAAACATTCATATGACATGCTACAAACTATTAGCAAGATGGAGCTAATCACAAGAAAGCAAGAACTACTAAGCATCCATAAATAACATACACCTTACATGAACAGACTAAGCATGCTCACAATGATGAGTATATGTACAAAAATGAAAACAAATAGAGTTCGTTACCATCCTCTTACCACACCTCAAGTTGTCTTAATCTTCATTAATGCCCTTCACTTGTGTGACTTGAATAATAACATGAAACCAAACTCCACTGAGAGCGGCTGAATCCTCCAAAGAACTCACGAAACCAAAGAAGAACAACAAATATTTTTGGTGTTTTCGATTTTTAAAACAAGCATACAAAGCAAAAAAAAACTAAGAAAAATATTTTTGGATTTTTATTTAAGGCAAACCAAAGCTAAAAAAGCAAAGAAACACACCAAGAGAAACAACGAAAATATTTTTGGTCCTTTTGTGTTTTGAGAAAGCAGAAACAAAAACCAAAAACGAAACAATGGATATACAAAGAACCGACGAAACATGATATATAGATGAGTGTGATGTTGGTATAACTCCCCCTAATCTTAGGATTTTGGCCTAAGTGGGGGCTCAACTCCATGGTGACCAAGAAGGTGCACCTCCGTAATATGACGAGGAGGCCCCTTCGTCATGGTACGAGCTTGAGGACTCTCCTATGTAGTGAATAGAGGGGTCATATGAGGGCGCGTCCCCCTGATAGTGTCCATGGAAGCCAAGAATGTGCAGCTTCTCGTCCATCTCCTCCTTGGAGCGTGACAAAGGTCCCTGGGAAATACCGAACAAAGTGGTTTGGGGTAGAGGGATCTCTCTCTCTCTTCCCCTTGTAAACAACATTCTATAAACTAGGCTCTCAAGAGTAGATCCAGTAGTGACAAAGTGATGTGCTTTCATGGAAGCAAGATTAAGCCTCTGAGGAACCAAAACTATATCATTTGGATCAACAACAATGTCTAAAGCATCAACAACATGTGCAACAATAATTCCCCCATAAATGGGTCCCTTAGCATCTAAGCGACGAGCAATGAGAGAACCAAGATTGTACCTGGTTTCATTGTTGAGTGCAGAAGCTAGGAAGGCCAAATGATAGTTGGAAATATTGCTAGTGTTCTCCCTACCAAGAACACTAGTGTCAAGATAATAGGCAAAGTACCTGATAGCTGGGAGTTGAATATTTCTTATCTTTCCCCGTTGGGCTCTACGGTTATCATTGTTAGTTATCCCGCGGTAGAGCTCCAACAAATCAGTGGGTTGAGCTGGAATCTTCTTCACCGTCCCAGCTGTACCAATACCCAGGATCTCATAAAATTTCTTCAATGTCATGGAGTAAGGCCTGCCATAAATTTTGAAAGACACATCTGGTTTGAACAAGCTGTTAGAAAAAGAGAAACTTTCCTCAAAGGTTTTAGTGAGCGTAGCATACTGCACGCTCTCATCCTTCATATAACTCGTTAATCCAACCCTCTAAACCAAGGTTAGGAAATCATTGAGAATCCCAGTAGCCCGCAAAAAGGTTGGACAAGGAAAGGTGGAAGGGTGCGCATTCCCTCATCTCCCTTGTCGCCAAATCGCGGTGTAATGAGATCCTCATTGTATGAGGGCCTAGATCGGGAGGATGATCTTGAAGGCCTTGCCCTCCTAGGTGCATCACTCTCAAATATTTCACCAAAGGTGTGGTTGTCCATGATCTCTTTTTTTCTGAAATTTTTAGACAAACGTCAAACCAAGTGATTTCCAAGTTGATAAATGATGATAAACTACTATAGGAACTTTCTAGAGGGCTACACATGCATCAAAATGAAATTTCTAAGCATAGAACAAGCATGCAAGCTCACACAACCTGACACTTATAGCAGCAAAATACTCAAGATACAATCTACAAATCACAAATATAATTGGACAAGCGGAGGCAGCACATACCAAGGAGCAATCCCTCCAAAAATCAGCAACAAAGATGGGCTGAGCAAGGAGATCGAAAATCGGGAGCAAGAACATCACGAACTCGAGCTTGAGAAAGTTTTCCGGTGTTTTTCGGGAGAGAAAAAGAAGATGGATGTGAGGAGGCACTTTGGAGGGCCACAGGTGGGCCACACCTAGGCCAGGCGCCACCTGGGGCTGGCCACGCCACCAGGGGGTGTCCTGGCCTGGTGGGTCCCCCTGGGCCACTCCAGGTGTCCCTCCGCCCCATTTTTCGAGGAAAAATTTAATATGAATTTTCTGGGATTTTTCGGGAAACTTTATTTTTGGCAAATTTTCAGGTATGAAAATTGATTTTCTTGTAGAAAAGATTTTTTTAGAAGAAGAAAAAGAAAACCAAAACCAAAACTACAGAAGTTCTAAGACACTCTAACAAGCAAACAACTAGCAAAACCAAAGCTAACAAGAGAAAAAGCAAAGACTAGGAAGGAGAAAAGTAAAAAGTGAGCAAGTATAACCAAAGTGAAAGCATTGTTTTGTTCATTAAAATCCTTTTGTTAACAAGGTTGATCAAGTCTTGTTACCAAAACAATCTTATATGAAACAAAACTTTGCATTCCACAAGGTGATTATGTTACCTCAAACTTGATAGCAATGGTCCCAATCATAATAGTTTCAAAATTTTCTTGTGGAATGGGACAATATATTTCTCCAACCTTGATGCTCTCAATATGAATTCAGGCAATAGCTCTTAGCAACCTTCTTGGGGAAATAAACAATATGCTCTTTTTCATTAATATTAAATGTTACTTTTTCTTTATTACAATTGATGACAACACCTGCAGTATTAAGAAAAGGTCTCCCAAGAATAATAGACATATTATCATCTTCAGGCATTTCAAGCACAACAAAATCAGTTAAAACCAAGAAATTATGAGCCACTTAAACAAGAACATCCTCACAAATACCAACAAGAATAGTAGTTGACTTATCAGCCATTTGCAAAGATATATCAGTTGGTATCAACTTTTCTAGCTGGAGTCTCTTGTAGAGAGAAAAAGGCATAACACTAACTCCAGCTCCCAAATCACATAAAACAGTTCTAACATAATTGTTCTTAATAGAGAAAGGAATAGTTGGTATACCTGGATCACCAAGTGTCTTTGGAACCTTACCATTGAAGGAATAATTGGCAAGCAAAGTAGAAATTTCCTTATTAGGAATCTTCCTTTTATTAGAGACAATATCCTTCATATACTTTGAATAAGGAGGGAACTTAATAGGATCAGTCAAAGGAATTTGCAAAAATAAAGGTTTCATCCACTCACAAAACTTGTTGTAATGTTCTTCCTCCTTTGACTTGTGTTTCTTATTTGGAAAAGGCATAGGTTTCTGCACCCAAGGTTCTCTCTCACTACCATGTTTTTTAGCAATAAAATCTTTCTTAGTGTACCTAGTGTTCTTAGTGTGCTTCTCAGGTTCTTCCTCAACTTCCTCCTTATCAGGAGCATCATTTTTATCATTACCACTCTCAGTTTAAGCATCACACTACTAGAAAAACGCCTATTCGTGGCACACCTGAAAAGGCCTTCCGTGGCGCACTAGCTGTGGGCCACGAGCCTCGCGCTACGGCTATCTCGTAGCCGTGGCGCACTGCATGGTGTGCCACGGTTGTGTCGAGATAGGTGTGGCGCACTACCAGGTGCGCCATGGCTAGGGGTACAGGGTGCGCCACGGATGTGTTTTTCAAAAAACAAAAAAAATGCAAAAACCACCCTCGTTTTGAATTGCAAAAGCAATCGGGTCCGTGCGCTGCCGTCGTGTCGCCTCGCCGGAGCATGGTCGTGGCCACGACCTACCACCGCAGGGAGGTGTAGTAGGCCGTGCCCGTGGTATTCCTTGCCGGCATCGAGGCAGTAGATGGTTGGAGAAGGGGAGGTACGACAAGAGGGAGGAAGAGAAGAAGAGAGGGAGGAAGGGAGGTAGGTGAGGAGAAGGAGTCCGCCGTCGCCTGTCGTCGCTGCGAGGAGGAGGAGGAGGCCGCCGTTGCCTGTCGTCACTTCGAGGAGGAGGAGGAGGCCGCCGTCTCCTGTCGTCGCTGCGAGGAGGAGGAGGCCGCCGTCGCCAGTCGTCGCTGCAAGGAGGAGGAGGAGACCGCCGTCGCCCGTCGTCGCTGGGAGGAGGAGGAGGCCGCCGTCACCCGTCGTTGCTGCGAGGAGGAGGAGAATGCCGTCGTCATGCCACCGTCACTTGAAGGAGAGGAAGAGGCCGAAGCAAGGACGTCAGAGCAAGGTGCCCAGAGATAGGTGTAGGGGAAAAATGGGAAGGAGGAGAAGGAGAAGGAGAAGGAAGAAGGAGAAGGAAAAGGGGAGGGAAAGTTGAGGGGTAGGTGGGCGGGGTGGTGATTCAAATTTGCATCCCGCCCAAGCTTATTCGTGGCGCACTAGGTGGTGGTGCGCTACGGGTAAGTTGCCCTCTATTTTTTTCTGTAGGAAAAAACGGTCTTTTGACCGTAACTTTTTACTCTTTTCGAATTTTGAAAATCTAAAAAACCGCTAAATGACCAAAGGTGGTTGCGAGCAGATGCGAAATCTCGTTCTCGTCATTTTAGTATATTATACGATTGTTTTCGATATCGTATGCAAAAGTTACGGCCTTTTTACCGTGGCATGACTTTTTTTTTTGCAAATAAAGTCGAAACTCATGTTTGTTAATTTTACTAGAAGCTATACCACATTACCTACCTAAATATGAAAGCATTTAATTTTTTGAAGTGTTTATTATTTTCTTTTATTTTTTGCAAAGCCTAAAAAGGCGATCCACGGGGGGGGGGGGGGGTGGAGTTGGTGCAGGATAGTTCGGCGTAGGGCACTAGGGCAAGGTGCCCTACTACTAAGTTGACCTAGCTGCAGCAGAAAACATGCCCGTAGCGCACGGGTATGTGTGATGTGGCCACATGTGCTCTGACCCACACATAGCCGTGGCGCACCACCCCTATGTGTGCCACGCTTATGACAGTTAGCCGTAGGGCACCTGTGGGTAGTGCGCCACGCCTATTTTACCCATGGGGCACCACTAGCAAGTGCGCCACAGAAGTGTGGATTACCTATAGCCGTTTTCCTAGTAGTGTCAGAGACAGATGTACCATTAGGATCTATAGCAGGTTCAAGTGGTTCCTCAACTATTTTATGTTTCTTTTTCTTTCTCTTACGAGGACCACCACTACTTTCACCTTGTTGAGAATCCTGCTCAATTCTTTTAGGGCGTCCTTCAGTATATAAAGGATCTTGAGTAGCTATACCACTCCTAGTTCTAATTCCATAAACATGTTTATCTCCTGAAGCATTAACTAGCATATCTTTTTGTACCTTAGCAAGTTGATCAATTTGTGTTTGAACCATTTGAATGTGTCTACAAAGCATTTTAATATCATTAGAAGTTCTTTCCACGATATCTTTCAACTCATTAATAGCTCTAGAGTTTTCCAATAAATGATTCTGAACTTGTTTATTGAAATTACCTTGTTTAACAATAAATGTGTCAAGTTCCTCTAAGCATTGATCAGGAGGCTTACCATAAGGAATATCACTTTCATCAAAGTGGAGAGAGTGTACCTCAATAGTAGATGAGTGGGGAATTGGCTTACATAATTCTTCTATAGGAGGTAGATTCTTCACATCTTCAACTCTAATACTTTTCTCCTTAAGACATTTCTTAGCTTCCTTCATCACTTCATCATTTAATGCAATAACTCCCCTCTTCTTTGGTGTTGGTGTTGGAACTGGTTCAGGCACAATTGGTTCAGGAGTAATAGGCTCAGGTGTATTTAGCTCAGTTGAAGTCTAATCATCATAATTCTTGCTTATTTTAGTCATTAATTCTTCAGCATCTGTAGGAGTTCTTTTCCTGAAAACACAATCAGCAAAGCTATCTAGGTATGTCCTAGAATCATCAATTAGTCCATTATAATAAATATCAAGAAGCTCATTTTTAGGTAATGGACATCCAGGATGTGCATGAATCAAGGCACAGAACCTTGTCCATGACTCAGGCAATTTCTCTTCTTCTCCCTGTTTAAAATCAAAAAGTTTCTGCAAAGCAGCATGTCTAGCACTGGGAGGAAAATATTTCTGGAAGAAAGAAGAAATCAAACAATCAGGGCTATCAATGGATCCAGGAGGTAATCTATTAAACCAAGCCTTAGCTTCTCCTTTTAGTGAAAAAGGGAAGATCTTAGTAACAAAGTACTTGCACATCTTAAAATCATCAGAGAATAAAGCACTCATAGTGGAAAGCTCATTCATATGAGCTACAACACTCTCATTTTCAGTCCCACAAAAAGGTTCTTTCTCAACAATGTCTAAATAGGATAAATCAAGAGAGAAATCATAATATTTATCTTTAATATCTATGGGAGAGGTGGCAAACTTAGGATCAGAGGACATTTTAGGAATAATGGTACGTCTCTCAAGAAGACTCTTAATAGCTCTAGCACCATGTGTGTTTTGGCACTCTTCAATAAATTCATCAGTAAACTCAATGTAACCATCATTAATATCATATCTCTCTCTAGACTCAGGTGAGCTAACAGGTGTAATAGTGTCTTCACTAGGAGTTTCAGTATTTCCTAGATTAGCCATAGTAGCATCTAGGAAAGGACCTAATGAACCACTGGCATCAAGAACAGTAGAAGTAACATCATGAGTATCAAAAGCAGTTTCAGATTCAGTAGTATTAGAAGTGTGTGTAGCATGAGTATGTGGTGGTGGTGTAACAAGCTTACTTATAATAGACAGTGAATCAAGAGTAGCAGAGGTGTTTAGGACTGTACCTCTTCTTGTAGTGGATGGTAAAATAGGAAAATTTCCTTCACGAGACTTTCCCATGATGAAAGGAGTAGCAGTGAACAATAATAGATCCAAGTGAACTTACAAATAAAGCTATGCTCCCCGGAAACATCGCCAGAAAATAGTCTTGATGACCCACAAGTATAGGGGACCGCAATAGTTTTCGATGGTAGTATTACCCAATTTATTGATTCGACACAAGGGAAGCCAGAGAATACTTGCAAGCCTTAATAACTGAGTTGTCAATTCAGCTGCACCTGGAAATAGTTCTTGCTCACAGAAGTTTATCAATAGCAACAGTTTTGTAGTAGCAAAAGCAAAGCAACGACAACAGTAGAACAAGAGCAATAGTAACAGTAGCATCAAACAGTAGGATACGAGCGCGGTAGGCATAGGGATGGATGGTCGGGCATTGCTTCGACGAGTCTAAAGATATAACTTCAAGATCTAGGGCAATTGCATATAAATAAGAATAAGCATGCAAGTACTAAACAATCATAGGTATGTGCTCCATATATAGTCATGCGTGCTCGCAATGAGAACTTGCATAACATCTTTTGTCCTGCCAGCCCGTTGCAGCGGGGCCTCAAGGGAACTACTGGCAATTAAGGTGCTCCTTTTAATAGAGCACCGGAGCAAAGCATTAACACTCGGTGAACACATGTGATCCTCACATCACAACCATCCCCTCAGGTTGTGCCAATTTATGTCACTTCGAGACCTTTAGATCCGAGCAATGATATGTGTACACAACTTTCAGATCAGATCACAAACAATACTATCATAATGATTCAATAATAAGTTCAGATCTGAGATCATGGCACTCAGGCCCTAGTGACAAGCATTAAGCACAACTAGTTGCAACAAAGTCAAATAGCACTAATAGAGATACTAGGCACCATGCCCTAACAATCCTATTCGATTACATGATAGAACTCATCCAATCCCTACCATCCCCATAGCCTACAACGGGGGATTAATCACTCATGGATGAGGGAAACATTGATGGTTGATGGAGAGGCGTTGGTGATGACGATGGTGATGATCCTCCCCAAATTCCCCGTCCTGGCAGGGTGCCAGAACATAGTTTCTGGTTCCGAATCACGGCTTCTGGTGGTGGCGGCGCAACGGAACTCCTTCTGAAAAACGTCGAACCCCCTCGATTTTAAGTCAAGAGGTAACTTATAGGCGAAGAGGGAGGCCGAGGGGGTGCCTAAGGCGGCCGCACCCCCAGGCGCGGGGTGGGCCCACCCACGCGGCAGGGGGTGTGGGCCCCTGAGTGCTCCCCTCCGTATCGTACTCTGGATCCATGAGTCTTCTGGTGAAATAGGATTTTTGGCATATTTTCCGGGATTTTTCCTGATAGTTGATTTTCTGCACAAAAACTAGACACCAAGGTAATTCTGCTGAAAATAGCGTCAGTCCATGTTAGTTGTATCAAATCACACAAGTTTAGAGGAGAAACAATAGCAAAAGTTTTCGGGAAAGTAGATACATTTTGGATGTATCAGTCAGTTCTGGGTAGGGGCATTTAAACCCATCTTCCTTCTCCTGCCAGAACTCTTGGTTCATTCAAAAAAGACAAGATCTGCTCCTCAAGTTCCATCCAAGAGATCTCCACCTTCATCCACCCAAAGGCCCCGTTCTTTGGGGAATCGAAGGAGGAGGGCTCGATCTATATCAAATAGCAATCAAGCGCTTCACCTCCTTTCCATTCATTTGGAGAACCTTTGATCTAGTATTTCTTGCAAATATCTAGATCCTTGTTTTGATTATTTTGATAATCCTTGTTCTTGTGACATCTTGTTGTCATTACGGGAGCCTCCAATTTGGTTGTGGATGTGTGCCCCGCTAGAGTTGTAAAGGCACCGGTTCCCGCCTCGAAGGGTACCGATAGTAGAGAAGGTGGATCAGGCCTTTTGTGGCGAGATCCATCGGAGAATAGGGTGAGGCCTATTGTGGCGTGGTGGTCTTAGAACCACCCACCCTTCCAACGTAGATGTACTTCCCTTAACAAGGAAGGAACAACGGTAAAACAAATCCCTATGTCTCCGCGTGCTCCACTACAGTTTCCTTGCTCCTCTCTTTACGTGTTTAATAGATATGTTTGCATATAGGGAAATTCTCGTAGTTGCATATCTAGAGAATTTACTTTGTGTCAAGCCTAAAACTGAAAAAGAACTAAAAATTGAGTAGCACCTATTCACCCCCCTCTACGTTCCCATACGATCCATTTCAATTGGTATCAGAGCCTCGGCTCTTATTCGGGTTTAACCGCCTAAGAGAAGTATGGGTTCCAAGGTAGATGGGAGTGATGCTATAGAAATAGTCACCATGAACGATCTCAAGACATTGGAAATAACCTTGATTAGTTCTATGGAGGATAAGATGGAATAGATGCGCCGAATGATAATGCGTCTCTCCACAATCGCAGCATCACCTCCATCTGCCTCTGAGGCCACCACTCCGTAATCTAAGGAAAATGGTAACACCGATTCCAAAGAGAACGAAGTGGTTGGTGATGGCACTAGTAAGATCTCCTCCTAGAAAAAGGTGAGTGTTAAGGAGGGATACACCGAGGTTTCTCATATGTATTCACCTGATCCACCCATCCACACCCTCATATACATAATAGGGGTGATCCACCCAAACTTTTAGCACCTACCTTTAACCAATGGCAATTTTTTATGAAGTCTCATGTGTGTAGCTCCTCCATTGAGTTATGGAAAATCATAGAGAATGGTCTTCATGTTGGAGATCCAAACAACCTAACAAGAAGAGAGGTTGTAGATAGTCAACTCAATGCAACGGCTCTACACATGATTAATCTTGGTGTGGGTACCAAAGACATGCCCCACATAGAGCATCTCAACACAGCGAAGGAAGCTTGGGATGCACTCACTGAGCTCTTCATTGGAAATGAAAGCATGAGAAGAAATAGGTATGATGCTTTGAGTAACCAAGCCGAAGGGTTATATATGTTGGATGGAGAAGATCATGAGGACATGTATAGGCGGCTCAAGTCAATAGCCACCACTTCCAGAAATCATGGTGCTTCTCATGTTAATGATGCATGGATCAAGTGAAAGTATGTTAGTGCTCTTATGCCTTTTGAGCCCACAGATTTGAAGAGTCTCCAAGGAAGGCATAACTACCACCTAATGACATCCAATGAAGTAATGCAAGAAATGACAGCTTTCAAAGTGGATGCTAAGAATGCCGAAGATGCACGTGCACGTGGCATTGGAATGCAAAAAGGGGCCAACATGGCCTTGAAGACAAGTGTGGCTGAACAAGATGAAGATGACATAGAAGATATGAACTGTCCTGAGGATGTAAATAGGGATGATGGACAATACATGGCTTTCTATGCTAGAAATTTTTGGAAGGATCCAGCCAAAGCCAAATCTGAACTAGAACGCAAGAGTGGAGAAAATGGGAGAAGGGAAAACGGTCCCAAGTTAAGGACATATGCTTCAATTGTGGATACCAGCTGCACTTTGTAGCTGAGTGTCCCTATCAAAGTAGATAAGATAATGTAGGAAGACTCATTCTCAAAGATAAGTCAAAGGCTCCATGAAAGAAACAATTTGTGATGAAGAATGCACCCTTCAAAAAACAACCAAAGATTGTCTTAGTGGCTCAATAGGAGTATACATCAGGAAGTGAAGGTGAATATGAGGATGATAGCTCTCGAGAGGTGGATGCTATAGTCACCATGTCTACACCAACATCTCTCTTCAACTCTCCGAATGAAAACATCATCAACAAGAATGCCACTTGCCTCATGGCAAGAGGTTCCGAGGTATCATCATCCAACACTTATTTTCCTAAGGCTATGATTAACATGGATGATCCTACTAGTCTTAAGGTTAAATAAGAAATTGTTGCTTTGGGCTATTTTATCACTAACTTGCAAGGTGAGCACAAAATACATTTTGAGGCTCTCATGGACCAGCTGGCCCAAAATGAAGTGCTTCTTGAAGAAAAGGGTAGGATTGAAAGGGAGGATGCAATGGAGATTGCATCCCTAAAAATGCTCTAGAAGAAGAGGAAGAGGCTCGTGTTTCTCTTGAAGAGAGACTTGAGTCTATCGAGGAGTCACATGAAGAAGTGGTGACCAAGCTTGTTAAGGAATGTGCCAATGCAGTAACCAAAGCAAAGAAACTAAAGAAAGAAAAGGTTGACTTTGGGGCTGCTCATGCTAGACTCTCTGAGGAATTGGAGAAACTTGACATTGCTCACAAGGCTTTGAAAAGTGAATTATCTATTCTCAATGAGTCTCATGATCAGCTCCAAATTTGATTGACTAAGTATGATATTCCTAGCACATCTAAGTCAACATATATTCATGAATAAAATGCTAAGGTGGAAGATGAGCTTGCCAACGCCTCCACTTCCAAAGGTAAGGGAGTTCTTGATTATATTATTGGCAAGAAAAGATCAAACCTTGGAAAAGAGGGACTTGTCTATGTTTCCAAGTCCAAGAAGAATAAGAACAAATTAAAGACCAAGAGTGAACAAGCAAAGACAAGCACCATTGAGAAGAGCATCACAAAGGACAAAACTGACCATATTGGTTTTGCAGGGTTTAACAATCCTAATTATGAACTATATTGTGATTACTATGGTGATGTCTATGCTAATTATGTTGGTCCTTTTGATGAATATGTTGCTTGGTCTATTTGGGTTCCAAAGACCCTTGTTACTAACATGAGAGGACCCATTGAAAAATGGGTACCTAACACCAAGAAGTAATTCTCTTGTAGGGCTATGCTTCCGGTGGTTCTAAATGGGTGCTGGACAGTGGGTGCACTAGTCATATGGCCGGAAGCAAAGAGATCATCACGGAGATGATACCCAATCATGATCATATTACAGTCTCCTACAGTGGTAAGTCTAAATCTGAGGTATTGGGTCTTGGCAAGGTAGTGGTTGCCCATGATATCTCTCTCATGGACGTCATGCTTGTTGAGACCCTCGGTTAAAATTTACTCTTTGTTTGTGCCCTTGGTAAGATGGGATTTGTTGTTTTCATTGATGGTGATTTAGTGGTACTCTTGTGGAGCAAGTGTCTAAAGGTCGCTTCCGTTGGGTACGTCGAAAATGACCTATATGTGGTGTACTTTTCGAGGAAAACCACTACGGGTCCGATGTGCTTCTTCGGAAAGGACGATGTGGTCTGGTTATGGCATCGCCATCTATCCCATGTCAACATGAGAACTTTTCAAAGTCTTCACAAGGGTGGCCACATCCTTGGACTAAAAGACAATTTTTCCTTTGCCAAAGATCGTGTTTGCAGGGCATGTGTTGAAGGCAAGATGCACGACTCTCCCCACAAGAGGAAAACTATTGTTTCCTCAAAGAGGATCTTGGAATTACTACATGTGGACTTGTTTGGTCCTCCATCTCATGATAGCCTCGGTGGGAAGAAATATTGCTTGGTGATAGTCAATGATTACTCAAGATACACATGGGTCAATTACTTCAAGCTAAAGAGTGAGACTCAACAAACTGTCATTGCTTTCACCAATGAGGTCCAGCATCAACATAATGTCCCCATATTGGCAATAAGAAGTGACAATGACTCCAAGTTCAAGAACTACAATTTAAATGAATTTCTAAGTGAAGAGGGGATAAGACATCAATATTCCGCTGCGTACACCCCTCAACAAAATGTTGTAGCCGAGAGGAAGAACCGCACTTTGATGGATATGGCTAGATCAATGTTGGCTGAATTTAAGTCACCATACAACTTCTGGGCTGAAGCCATATCTATCGCATGTCACTCATCAAACCAGCTCTACCTTTGTAAGATTTTGGATAAAACGCCATATGAGATACTTACCGGTAACAAGCCCAACATATCATATTTGTGGGTATTCGGTTGTAAGTGTTTCTTTCTTATCAAAGGAGTTCGTTTGTCTAAATTTGAGTCTAAGGCTTTAGAAGCTATTTTTGTTGGTTATGGTGCCGAATCCCACACTTATAGAGTCTACAATAAGCTCTCTGGAACTGTTGTAGAATCTTGTAGTGTGGAATTCGATGAAAATGATGGCTCCCATGTGGGGCAAGTTGATATTTGTGATGCAGATGTTGAAATACCCCAAGATGCCATAATAAGAATGGGCGTGGGATTTTTCCACCCCATTGAGGAACCCCTTGTGGTGGATCGGGAAGGACAATGCTCCACTCAAGTGGAGCCCTCATCTACACAAGCTCAACAAGCCCCTACTGTTGGAGAAACTACTGCACCAACACCTTAACCTCCTGAAGATCATCAGTCTTCTGGGCAAACTGGTAGTCCCAGGACGGACTATTCGCCCACTCTAAGGGGCGGACTATCTGTCCCTGGCACTCCAACTCGCACCAGGGAAATCTAGACGAACAGGAAAGCGCCAAGAATCCTAGGGTGGATTATCTGGCCCCAAGGGGTGGATTATCCGGGTCTAGAACTCCAAATCCTGACAGGGGCAACCAAGAAGAGCAGATTGAAGATGAAACTCCCAGGCGGGATTATCTGGCCCCACCTAAGGGCGGATTATCCGGCCCTGAAGCTCTAGAACAGCAACAACCTCCTGTTATGAGTGCATATCAAGATCAATGGCAAGGTTCTTCATCTCTAATTCGTAGTAATCAAGTGGTTGATGAAGGACAAGGTAGTGGTGAAGACGAGGATCCAAATGTTGAAGAAACTCCTCCAAGAAACAATAAGGAAATTGAATCTTGTCGCAAAGCTCGTGCCAATCAAAACCTTTAGTTAAGGTGCCATATTCTTGACAATGTTGTAGGTGATCTATGAGGAAGAGTGTCCACTATAATAGAACTTGCTAGCTTCTATGATCATCAAGCTCATATATCAATGGTAGAACCAAAGAAGGTCTTTGATGCTCTTGAAGATCCATATTGGGTGGTTGTGATGCATGAAGAACTGAATAACTTCGAGCGTAACAAAGTTTGGAAGCTCGTAGAAAAACACAAAGAGTGCCGCAATGTTATCGGCACAAAGTGGATTTTCAAGAACAAGCAAGATGAAAATGGCATTGTTGTAAGGAATAAGGCAAGGCTGGTGGCTCAAGGATTGTCTCAAGTGGAATGCATCGATTTCGGCAAAACCAATGCTCATGTGGATCACCTTGAGTCCATTCGTATCCTTCTTGCTTATGCTTCTCATCATAATTTTAAATTACAATAAATGGATGTTAAGAGTGCATTTCTTAATGGTCCTCTACATGAGTTGGTATATGTTAAGAAACCCCCGGGTTTTGAGGATCCCAAGTTTCCGAACCATGTCTACAAACTTGATAAGGCGCTCTATGGCCTTAAACAAGACCCGCGTGTGTTGTATGAGCACCTTAAAGAGCTTTTGTTAGACCGTGGATTCGAAGTTGGTAAAATCAATCCCACTCTTTTTACTAAGAAGGTCAACTGGGAGCTTTTTGTATGCCAACTATATGTAGATGATATTATATTTGGCTCTACTAATCAAGCTTTTAATGATGAATTTTCAAAGCTTATGACTGACAGGTTTGAGATGTCTATGATGGGAGAATTAAGGTTCTTTCTTGGATTCGAGATCAAGCAACTTAGAGAGGGAACCTTCATTAATCAAGCTAAATACATCCAAGACATGCTCAAGAGGTTCAAGATGACGAATCTCAATGGCGTAGATACGCCAATGCAAACTAAATGTGATCTCGAGCTTAATACAAAGGGTAAAGATGTGGACCAAAAGCAGTGCGTGCAAGGTACCAAGCCGCTCCTAAAGAAAGCCACTTAGTGGCAGTCAAGAGAATCTTCAGATATTTGGTTCATTCCCCAAATTTTAGTCTATGGTATACCAAAGGCTCTAGTTTCTCTCTATGTGGATATACTGATTCAGATTGGGCTGGTGACTAGGATAATCGAAAATCAACTTCTGGTACATGTCAATTCTTGGGCAGGTCTCTAGTGTGTTGGTCTTCGAAGAAACAAAATTGCATATCTCTCTCAACCGCCAAAGCTGAATATGTTGATGTTGCAAGTGCCTGTACTCAATTATTATGGATGAGGCAAACATTAAAGGAATATGGTGTCAATTTTGACAAAGTGCCTCTTTTATGCGATAATGAAAGTGCTATTAAAATTGCTTACAATTCGGTGCAGCATACAAGGACAAAACATATTGAGATTCGCAATCATTTTATTCGGGATCATATTGCTCGTGGCGATATTGCGCTATCTTTTGTGACCACGAAGAACCAACTTGCTGATATTTTCACAAAGCCACTTGATGAAGCAAGGTTTTGTTATTTGAGGAATGAGCTAAATATCATAGATTCAAGGAGCTTGGCTTGACTACCCTTGCATACTCACTTGCACTTCCTCATGTATTTGGTTTAGATGCGGGAATAGACATAGGGGGAGTGTGGTCCTAATTTATTGGGCTAACCCTCCCCCCATAATGCCTAAAGCAAGAAAAATCATTTCCCTTAACATCATTTTGTGATATGTGGGTCATCGATGAGCATTGGTTTTGAACTCAAGATACATTTTTGCGGTGTCATGACATGCGCTCCAACATGGTGGCTTCGGCCATTGCCCTCTTCCTTGAGAAGAGTTGGTTACTATTGGATCTTTTTGGATTTTCTTGCATATCTTGTGTTCTTATGGAAAACACACCCAATCTTGGCTTTTAGTTGATTTGTTCTTGCAATTTAGTACCATCTCAGTTTGGTGCTCTAAACCCAAGCCTTTCTCTCATCTTGAATTCTTGCACACAAGTCCCATGTTTACTTGTGAGGGCTTTTGTTTCGAGTGCTCTGGCCTGAATCTGTGTTTACAGAAAATTCAGAGAGGGGCCGGACTATCCGCCCCAAGTGGGGGGCGGATAATCCGCCCGGGCGGTTTTGTCACTTAAGGGCCAGGGGTCGGGGACAAGGGCTCAAATAGAGCAGTCCTTTCTCCCCCAGCCACCGCCAGAGCCTCCGCCCCTCCCTGGAGTCGTTTCGACCACCGGATTCTCCGGTCTCCCCCCAGATCTTCTTCCCAGCGCCTCCGGGTACCTTCTCCTCCGAGCTTTTCCTCCAATGAGTGAGGGTAACTCCCTCATCCATCTCTTATGTATGGAACTCATTGTTCTTAGTGGAAAACTCATTGTAGAAGATACTATGTGTTTCCCTTGCATGTTAGATTCCGTAGTATTGCAACCTTAGTGCCCGATCTGTGTTGCCATGGTGAATCTGGGCTGAAACTGAAAAATTTCGCGGGGGGTGGATTATCCTCCCCTGGCATGGCCGGATAAGCCAGCCTGGAGGTTCACTGCCTGTTTTGGTTTTGTATCAGATTCTCCTAGTGTGCATCATTGGACCATGGATTGTTTTCCTACAGTATCTGCCATTACTCTTGGACTTGTGTGTATGCTTATCCCCATGCTACCTATCTATTGCTTATCACAGGTGGCTCCAGTGCTCCCAAGACCTACAAGCGTCGTCCCTGTGCCCGTTATCTCCGGCCCGACGAAGACGGTAAGCTTGTTGACGAGGCTGAAATCCGAAGGTTGAAAAGAGAGGATGAACGGATGGCCGAGGAATCTAGAAAATCCAAGAGGACCACCTCTCGCAAGGGCAAGGGCAAGTAGTACCGTGTAACCTACAAGTCCATGGACAATGTTGAGTACTCCTCCATTCGTCACATTGATCATTATGCTGAGGCTAACAGCGATGGTACTCAGGAGGACAGTATGTTTTGGTGCCCTCACTTTAGGTACATTCATGATGATGTTTATGCTACTCTCAAGATACGCCCTATGCATACTCTGAATTTGACTAAGGCTCAATCCAAGGCAATACTTCGTGAGGCTTTGGACGTGACTGGTAAAATGTGGTGCACCATCTTATGACTTTACAGTGCCACTATGACTCATCTATTGTGAAGCAGTTTTTCTCTACCCTTGTGATTTGTGGAGATGAGCTTCGCACCATGAAGTGGATGACCAGGACCACTATGATTCAGTCAGATTTCCGCACTTTTGGTCAGGTCCTCGGATATTCCTTCATGGGCATGACACAGCTTCTGGCCACCGCATCATTTCTCCTATCAAGCCCGGCAAGGATACTACTCTTGCTCCTTGCCTGACTTCTGATGGTGTTGCTGGTACTTTTTCTGGTCTATCTCCTTTATATGCAGCTCTTGTTGGTTTGTTCCTGGACACCATTGCTCCAAGTGGGGGAAATAATGATAAGAATCATGGTCACTTGGTTCACTTTCTTGCTTTTTCACATGAGTGTGCCACAAATTCTAGGTCAGCTACGAACTACAAGTTGGATGTCATGGATTTTATCTATCATGATGACTGATGCAATGTTCAACAGGCTCTCCATCCCTTTTTCTCCCTACATTATGATTCTCATCAACCACATGCTGCCACATGAGGAGTTTGGTAGTTATTTGGATGAAGTGCACAAGCCCAAGAAGATCTACAATAAGGCACAGAAGACCTCTCACCCTTCCACTACGCCTGAGTCCTTCATGTGTGATGCACGGGCTAGTGGTCACCGGCCCACGGTGTCCCCAATGGCACGTGAGGTCAAGCAGCTCAACTGGTTTCAACGGCACATTCTTTTCATGGGCGTCGACACTCACAAGGGCCAGTATGAGGCCTACCAGAGGATCCATGAGATGGACCACACCCAGCAGCTGATTCTCCACCATGTGTCTGGGGCGTCTGGCCTTCCTCCACCTCCTACTCCTCCGGAACCATATGCTCAGTGGAACACCTCAGGGATTAACTACAACGAGCTCGAGAGTCACCTATTTCCTGCACCACCTAGGGTGCCTACTCCTCCAGTTGATGATGATGAGTATGATGAGGAGGAAGGGGACAGGGATGACTATGATGAGGAGGAGGACGGCGAGTGATCTTCTAGGGCGTTAGCATCGCTCTTCTTCCTTTTGGCATTTCGATGCCAAAGAGGGAGAATTAGTTCTATTTAGGTCTCGGATTTGCCTGGGTCGGGCGCAAGCATTTGCCTCTTTTGTCAGTCGTTTTCTTTATCGGTTGCTTGTGCCCCTCTAGTGTTGAACTTCTATTTGTGCTTGGTTTTGTATGAGACTATGTCGTGTGTGTCACTATTGTTTATGTGTGGAATTCTAGAATTATGTGTTTAATTCTGGAATTATCTATGGTCATACCTATGGATCTTGGAATTATCTATGGTCATATGGATTTCTGGATTTATATCTATTGATGCATCAATATGGTGGGATGTTTTCGAGGCCTAATATTCTCACTTATCATATTGGCTATTTCACATCCCGGTGGTATGACATATTTTTGTCACTCATCCTTGTTATAGCCGTCAATGTTATGAAATTGGCTTGTTCCTTAGTGTGTGCATTTGTATTCAAATGCAAGTTATTAATATGCACACATTTAGGGGGAGCCTCTTTGATTTCTTGAAGATGATGTTAGTAGGTTTTATTGCAAATCCTAGTATTGTCATCTAACACCAAAAAGGGAGAGATTGAAAGAACATTTCATGATCTCTAGTGTTTTGTGTGTTAGATAACAATATCAAGGATTATTTAATGTGTGTTGAAGTGCTACAGATCCTCAAAGTGTTGTTGGGGGGAGGATGTGATGACCCAGCATACCACTGCATGTTGTAGTATACTATAGTCCTGGACATAAAACTCATGGAGTACCATTCCGCAAATATTACATCCTCAGAGTGGTACAACAGAAACAAAGCGGGTCCACAACATACATTATCATTATTACAACCAGAAATTATATGACGACTTCGAGATCCTCCTAGGTCCATAGAGGTATCCCGATGACTCAATACTAAATGATAATAGCTCTAAGAACAAGATTAAGAAGCAAACTAAACTTTAAGGGTTATACGAGATTAATATATATAGAGGATAGAGATCTACGCTACCCGACTTGGTCACTTTTGGGGATATGCTATATGGGTATCACCATAGCATGTCTCTAATCCGGATAACCCGGGTGGCCCACAGTTGGTAGCAGGGCACATGGACTGTTGGGCTACCCAGTTAGATGGATCTAGAAGGGAGGCGCATGCTAGATAAAGGAAGGCTACGGAGGAGTCACCGACGTACCCGGAGCCTTGGAGTGCAAGACACGTTAGACTAGTTGTATACCGTGTAGGACTCTGTAACCTGTCCGGCTAGGACTTTGTATGTAACCCTAGGATCTGGCGACTATATAAGCCGGAACTATGGGAGACTTTAGGGCACAAGTTAGAATAACACAACTCATATCGCGCACAGCGAACCGATCCCTGTAAACCGACGTATTGCCATTATAGTGATTTATAGCAGGAGTAGGATCCCACCACCGTTGTGGGATCTGAACCTGGGTAAGCTGTGTTACCTCGTATCCGCCAACCTTCCTCCTTAACCCACGTCTCTAAACACGCCCCGTGAGGACCCCTCCATGGCGTACTCGTCGGAAATACCACGACAGTTGGCGCCCACCGTGGGGCAAGAGGCGCTTCAGGCTCTACAACGGGCGAGGTCCAAGCTCTTCGCGGGAATCGAAAAAACCATAGCCATCGGTCGTGTTCTCTTCTCTGCCAACGTTCCGATCGTCCCTCCTGACAAGTTCTATATCCCGGCAAAGACGAACCCCACCCGCTGCTTGATCGTCCCAATCGGGGACATCCACCTCTTCATCGGCAAAACCGACTCGGGCACTAGTTCCCTGGAAGTCGGAGAAGCGTCAAGACCCGCACGGACCGCCTACGGGTAGGATATGTTCGCGGAAGGATCAAAGTCGGATCTCTCTTTGGAGTTTGCCTGCATAGATCGAAAAAATTCAAGGCCCACCCAAACCGCCCCTGTGCAGGATATAATGGTGGAAGATCGCTACAAGTCCGCCGGCTTCGCCCGTGCGTCTAGACAGCAGAGATCCAAGTTCGTCGGCGTGGTGACTATCTTTGATCTGGCGCGTTGCATTCAGAGAGAGGGTGAAAACCCCCGTGATTACCTAGTCATGTGGCTCTGTATACGGGCCGACCTGGAGCATTACCCCAATGATGATGCCATCTATAACTTTGTGGAAGGACTGGACCGCGGTACGCTTCTCCGGCATACGCTAAGATGGAAGCAGGCCGCGGGTCTCCTCACTTTCGAGGGCATGGTTCACACTGTAAACAACTATGCGGTAGCTGAGGCAGCAGCTCAGACAGCGCTCGCGCTCCTACCCGGCGCCCCTCCGCCTTAGCCACCGCCACCACTGCCCCCAATCGTCGTTGTTGCGGCCACACCACTGCCTCCAATCATTGTCGCTGTTGTCGCACCACCACCACCCATCATCGAGGAAGACCCGACACCCTCCGAATCTTTCTTGGATGCGCTCTACGCCGACATCAGCGCTGACTCGGAGGAGATAGACTTTAGCTCGACTCTGCTATGCAGGAGATGGAGGAGGATATCTGACACGACGAGTAGGCCGACAACGCCATCACATCCCGAGAGGTGTTCTTCCATTGGGACTGTGATGGAGGAAGATCAACCCGGACAAGCTCCGCCTAAAGCGTTGGACAAGGGGAAGGGACCACCTGTTGTTGCCGACAATGATCGTGCAAAGGCCATGCCCCATCCGCCTAACCCAATACAACAGCCCAAGGAACTCAACGTCAGTCCGAGTAACAACAATACCGCAAACCCGCCGCCCCTAGCATCTACGTCGGCGGCTGCACAGATCACTCTAGCTGATAGAGTGATGTATGGCAACCTACTTGTCGATCCCATGACTGTGGCTCATATACATAACGTAGTCCAGCTTGACAAGAAGTGCCAGCAGTTGCTGGAGGAGGCGCAGGCCATCGCGGAGCAAGGCGCAAAGCTGGATCAAGATCTGGACAAGGCCAGAAGTCAATAGAGAAAGCTAGAGCAATGGAGGCCGAGTACAAGACTCTGCTCAAGCAGCAGAAGGCTAAGAAAGCTCCGGCTCGCGTCATCAACAATCCTGGTGTACAGTGAAACCTAGGATGGGCTCCCCTGAAGCCGCCACAAGCCAAGTCATACATTGACAGCGAAGGCAGGCAGGTCATGCCCACTCCTATTCTCAACTTAGCCGTCGCCAAGACGCTTCTAGAGCAGGATAGATCACCCGCAGCTGTGGAACAGGTCTATGACCTTATGGAAAAGGCGATGAAACAGCAGGAAAATGCCACCTCTCAGAGGCTTGAGCAATCCTAAGCCGCCAAGGGACCGATCTCCTCAGTATGTCGGGTCTCAGACGGGTTCATCAGAACGAAGATGGAGTGTAAGAGGTCTCAACCTAATAAGGTAGATCCCTCCTGTGTTTTACAATACTAGTCCCTGGATCAATAGGTAGCATCCACAGTTAAGATGTAATATCAAGAAACAAAGGTCATAATATAACTTTATAACCAGGAATAACATAATTTTATTACATCCTTACATAGCTCATTTGGCTATTACATTACATTGTAGCGGAATAACTATAGTCATGGGTCCTTCATCTTCAAAGTGCCACAGGCAGATGTTGGTTGTAGACTTTGCAATCCTAATCAAACAATCTTCACTAAAATCAATCAAACCTGCAACATACAAGTTACAGCCACAAGGGTCAATACATTTGAATTGTATTGGCAAGTTTCACTACTTTGTATATTATGAGTGGATCCTACCATTACATGCATATTTGGCTAAGTAGAGTTTAAGGCTTATTTGCATAAAGCAACATTTATCCTATCTTTTCAAAATGGTTTTGGTCCTTTGTCAAATCCCTTATCCAAGATCCTTGAACTCCTTGGCAGAAACTCAAGTGTTCAAGACCTTGTCAAAAATCCCTTGTGCTACTTGGTAACTCCAAGTGCAACAAGTTTTATGAAATCTCATGAGATCCTTGGTAACCCCAAGTACATCATGCTCTTGAGCACCTTGGTAACCCCAAGTGCAACAAGCTTAACAAAATCTCTTTGAATTCCTTGGTACCCCAAGTGCATCAAGTTTTTATATTAGAAATTGGAATGTCGAGATCTCCCATGGTTCAAACTTTAGTTGCTCAGTATTGTCCATAACCGGGGACACGGCTAAGTACTTAGATTTTATTAACTTCTGCAGAAGGAGTACACTTTACCCACATGACACAATCCCATCTTGTTGCTACCAGTGGCCTACTGGATTAGTGCTCACCAAGATGGAGTACTGGCAGACTGAGAATGTGACGAAGTCTTTCCAAAAGGTCCTCCCATACATCATTGCTAGCTTGTCTTCAGCCCCCATGAAGCATTCCAGATCCCCATGTCCGGTAACTAAAGACAATGTATGGGTCTTCCTAATGTAATTGACTAAGACAGAGCCATAATAGCATGTGGTTGCACACGAAAGCCACAATTGGAGAAACATGTTCAATCTCTAAGTTTCCTAGGTGGTTTTCATTTGGAGTACAACACAAAGTGATTGCCATAGACATGGTTCCTTTTGTTGCCACCTTCTCCAAAACATAAAGTATCCTCCACCTAGGTGGTTCATTAAGTCCTTGTTTTATTATGTAAAACACAAGTCCTTTTCTCAACCTTTGTAAAATCTCAACATGTATCTCTTTCCAAAACATAGCATGGCTAAGCATGTACAACTTCAATATTTTCACTAAGGAGTGTATAGGGAATCCTATTAGGATTAGCATAGCTTAAGTATAAAAAGTATTTTCATGCATGTTTCAAAATCCACTAAGTATAATGAAATTAGTAGGAATTTTGATGATAGTGTCACTTGCCTTTTTGGTAGGGAATGGTGGTTCACTCCTTGATCTTGCTAGTCTCACACTTTGCTAAATTCACTACAAGTAAATCAAGCAAGACACAAAATCAACTAACATTCCAAACCAAGGTTAAACAAACAATTTCACATTCCCAAAGCAATGGAATCTAAGTCATGCAAAGGATGGTTCTGTTGCAAGGTTGGTCTCTACTAGGTTTATAAGCTTTGTAAGGTCCAAATTGGTCATTTACCAAAATGGCAAAGTCATTAGTTAGAGGGTTTTGCTAAAAATCTATTTTAAAATCCATTCAACATTTTATGTGGTGGAAAATAGTTTTATTAAATCTAAAACCTTTAAGTTTTCACCAAAAGTTTCTAACTCTCAAGATTTTTTGTTTTGGGTTAGTAGCTTTGAATCAAAATATTTTCTCAAAGTTTTATTCCAAAATCCTTTTTCATAATACAACCATTATCTTTATTTGGCTAGATTTAGACTAATTCAATTAATCCATTCTAAATATTTCCAATCTCATTTTCAAAACCATGGGTTGGTTCCTAGGGTCAGTATGGTCACTACAAACCATTTTGCAAAAGTTTTAATCCTAAAATCAATTTTTAAACAACTTTTCTACTCTAAACAAGTACACAAATGTTTCTGCAAATTCAAACAAGCTAACAAATACTATTTTCGAAACTAAGGCCATGGTTGACTAGGGCTTGATCTCCTGAATCCATTGATATAAAATTTGTAATTTTTGGACGTGTGGTTTGAAAGTTACAAAGGTTTGAAGTTTGCAAATAATTCTGATTCAAAAATCTGTTTTAAACACTAGCTGGCCACGCGTCATGTTTTAATAGGCCGATACCGGTTCGGACGGATTGATCTCTCTGGATCGTTGGATCTAAGTGGGATCGCACGGCACTGGTTGCTCGATACCCCTTCGCTCACTTTCTTTCCTAAACGTTAGATCTAAATCTAACGGTCACTAACACGCTTGCCAAATTCCGGCGGCGCTCGGCGGCTGCGCGCGGCGGCGACGGTCTGGCTGCGGCTATCGGCGGTTCTAGGAAGCAAAGTACGAGGTGAGAACACTCACCGTGATCGCGAGGACGAGGTGTTGCTCGGGGCACGGTCGGTTGGTCGCGGGGCGCTCAGGGTCTGCAGTAATTGCTCGCCGGAGTTGGTTCTGGCGACGGGCGGCTCTGTTCGAGGTCGAGGACGTCACTGGAGATCGCCCTAAGGCAAAACGAAGGCGTGGTCAGATGCGCAGGATCAAGACAATGCTATGTGCGTGATCGAGAAGTGAAGGGGCGGTCTGGTTCACCTGGTAAACGTCGTCGGAGAGGTTGCAGACGGCGGCGTCGTCGGAATTTGTCAAAGCCGACGCTTCGGGGCGCCCGCGGTTGAACGGAAGGCACGGACAGAAGCGCCAGGGGATGGGGAGCGTGCGTGCTTGGTCGATGAAGCAAGGGGAGGCAGTGTGTGTCCGGAATTGAGAGATAAGCTCGTCGGAGACGGCGGCGGTGCAGAAGAGATTGGCGACAGCCTAGGGGCAGAGAGGAAGTGGCGACAGAGGGTAAAGGAGGAGGAGGTGTTGGCGCTTAATAGCGTGCATTCACGGCGAGGTTTAAGGCGCGGCATTACTGCGAATTGATTGCGGCTTTGAATGGCAGCAACGGCAGCGAGGGAGAAGGCGTGGTCTGCGGGTGGGGAGGAAGAACAGTAGCGGTGGGGTCTACCTGTCAGTGGGGGAAAGGAGTAAGGGAGAGGTCCACCGGTCATTCTCTCTGAGGGTTATTTACTGAGTGCGAACCGTTTTCTTGCGGGGTGAGGAGCTGGGCTGGTTGGTGGGCCTCCTAGGCTTGGCCGGCTGGGCTGGGTCCAAATCCATTTTTTTTCTTTATTCTGTAACCTTTTCTTTTTATATTTCTGATTTTCTGTTTTGAATTTCAATCAACCAAACAACATTCAAATCAATTGAATAATCAACAAACCTTGCAATTATGAACTTGGTTCTGTTCAGATACATAAACCCAAAATCCAGAATAAAATAATATTTTAAATCTCTTTAGGTTCTATTTATTAATTTAGTAAAATGGTCCAAGGTTTTATTAATAAAACAAGGTTTGGTTTATTTAATAAAATCTTCATTTGATCTCGAAATACTTTCAAAACCAAAACAGTAGGTTTTATTTGAAAATATAAGATACTTGAATTACTTGTTTAAAACAAATTAACCTTTTATTTAAGGGTCCTTTATTAATTAGATTCAATAGACCTTAATTATTAAATCAATTATGATTTATTTTATTAATATCTTTATTTTGAAAACTAAAAGTAAAACCAAAACTCTTTAGTAGGTTTTATTTGAGAATATAAATTACTTGGAAACTTATTAATAAGTTTTGAGGTTTTAATTAAAATGGTAAGACCTTTTAAAAACTGGGATATTAAATTCCTATTAATTTATTTAAATAAGCCTTTGCTATTTTTATTCAAACATAATGTTTTAATCCCAAAGTTTGGTCAAGGTTTATTTTGGCTTTATAAAATTTTTTTTTTATAAACTCATCTTTTCTTTTGAACACCAAATCTTTTATTAAATGATTCCAAAATAGTAGTTTCAAAACATTTTTAATTTCCTTTAATTAAATGTTTAACTCATTAAATTCCTTTAGGATTTTATTTAATTCAAATGGGTTTGAGGTTCCATTTAAATTCAAAAAGTTTCTTCTGGCTCTGGAAATCAGACAAAGTTTTATTTTATTCATTTATTTTTCACATTACAAGATTTGGAAAATCTTGGGATGTGACAGGCTACCACCCTTAAAATAAATCTCGTCCCGAGATTTGGGAAGGCTGGGGTTACAAGCAAGTTAAAAACAACTAGGGTAGTACCACCCTTAAAAATTTTCAAACAAAATTTACATCTTGTCCTTCTTGGGATCCTGGGGAACTTCTCTTAAGGAAACTTTTGCATTGAGTCCTTTGTTCCATACTTGACTCATGGGCCAAGGTTGAGTTTCTCCATAGGCTTGTTCAACTTGTTTTTCATCCTTTCTGGACAGTTTCTTGCATAATGTCCTGGATTCTTGCAGTTGAAACAATGAATGTCCTTGAGTTCTTTGCGTTGTTCTTGTGGACAGGTTGCTACAAAATGGCCTGGTTCTTTGCAGTTGTTGCACCACACTTGGTCAATCTCTTTATTCTTCTTGTTCTCTGGGCATCCACTGGAGTAGTGTCCCATTTCCTTACATTTACGACATTGTGCAAGGCTCATGTCTTGCTTTTGTTTCTTAAGCTTCTTTAGTCCTTTGAATTGGGTTGTCTTGTTTGGAGGTATAAGTGGTCCTTTTCCTTTGGTAGACTTGGATCCTTCTTGTTTCCTTTGTTCCACCATGGAGTAGATAGGACATTGGTTAGGAGTATGATCACTTCCTCCACATAGGTAGCAAGTAGCTTGAGAGGTAGGACATTGTCCAACAGGATGTTCTTCTTCACAATTGGGGCATTGACCTTCATGTTCCTTGGAAGTATGATCCTTGTCTCCACAAATAATGCAAGCTGGGGCTCCATCTAGAATAACATTCTTGTCATCTTTGTTATCATAAAGTCCTTTGGGATAGCTTTCTTCCATGCTGATCATTTGATTAGTCACCTTAAGCATCAGTTGGGATTGCTCTTCCAAAACCCTTTGTAGTGCTGGATCTTTATCACTATTGTTGGCTATGAACTGAGCTGTCAGTTGGCTCAACTGGTGTTGGGTTGCTATGAGCTCTTTCATGCTGTCAGCTTGGTTGGTGTTGGTGTCATCAACCTTGGAGTCTTTTGGAGTAGTCATCTGTTTGGGTTGAAGGAAGATTAGAGTAGGCAAGATATTTCTAAGGAATTATTTCTATTCACACACATCACAATTCACACGAACAATGTGCATGCAATCACAAACTAAACATTCACAAACAACTTTGCACTCAAACAACAAAGTTCAAGCACATACTTAGGCAACAAAATATTTTTGTTACACCACATAAGTTGGTGTATTTGACTTTAACTAGAATATGGTGGTCCATCTATATGGTTCACTTGTGATCTTCCCATCCTTCTTGGGTTGATTCTTCTTGTATGAGATCATGGTTTCCTTGAAAAAAAACCTTGGTCACAATACTTCAAAGTTGTTGATGGTTTCTTCTTATTTTGCATTCCCTCAGTCTCTAAATCTTGAGTAGGATTTCCTTGTCTCACTTGTAGTCCTTAGTGGTATCCATGTTGGAAGTCCTTGGTGAATATGCTGAAGATGTTGAAGTCATTAGATTTCAAGATGTTGAAGTCATTAGAGTTGAAGAAGTCCTTCACACATGGTGTAGTCTTTGGCCATGGTTAGGTTTTTCCATCAAGTTGAAGTATAAGAGAAGTAGAGTTGAAACCAAGATGGTTGAGGAAAGAGTTTACAGGTGTTTTGTAAATAAGTTTTTGAACAAATACAACTTCTATTTTTCTAAGGGTTTTTGGTCCAATCCTAGGTTTACAAATCCTACAGGCAACACAATGCTCTGATACCATCTGTAAGAGGTCTCAACCTAATAAGGTAGATCCCTCCTGTGTTTTACAATACTAGTCCCTGGATCAATATGTAGCATCCATAGTTAAGATGTAATACCAAGAAACAAAGGTCATAATATAACTTTGTAACCAGGAATAACATAATTTTATTACATCCTTACATAGCTCATTTGGCTATTACATTACATTGCAGCGGAATAACTATAGTCATGGGTCCTTCATCTTCAAAGTGCCACAGGCAGATGTTGGTTGTAGACTTTGCAATCCTAATCAAACAATCTTCACTAAAATCAATCAAACCTGCAACATACAAGTTACAGCCACAAGGGTCAATACATTTGAATTGTATTGGCAAGTTTCACTACTTTGTATATTATGAGTGGATCCTACCATTACATGCATATTTGGCTAAGTAGAGTTTAAGGCTTATTTGCATAAAGCAACATTTATCCTATCTTTTCAAAATGGTTTTGGTCCTTTGTCAAATCCCTTATCCAAGATCCTTGAACTCCTTGGCAGAAACTCAAGTGTTCAAGACCTTGTCAAAAATCCCTTGTGCTACTTGGTAACTCCGAGTGCAACAAGTTTTATGAAATCTCATGAGATCCTTGGTAACCCCAAGTACATCATGCTCTTGAGCACCTTGGTAACCCCAAGTGCAACAAGCTTAACAAAATCTCTTTGAATTCCTTGGTACGCCCAAGTGCATCAAGTTTTTATATTAGAAATTGGAATGTCGAGATCTCATATGGTTCAAACTTTAGTTGCTCAGTATTGTCCATAACCGGGGACACGGCTAAGTACTTAGATTTTATTAACTTCTGCAGAAGGAGTACACTTTACCCACATGACACAATCCCATCTTGTTGCCACCAGTGGCCTACTGGATTAGTGCTCACCAAGATGGAGTACTGGAAGACTGAGAATGTGACGAAGTCTTTCCAAAAGGTCCTCCCATACATCATTGCTAGCTTGTCTTCAGCCCCCATGAAGCATTCCAGATCCCCATGTCCGGTAACTAAAGACAATGTATGGGTCTTCCTAATGTAATTGACTAAGACAGAGCCATAATAGCATGTGGTTGCACACGAAAGCCACAATTGGAGAAACATGTTCAATCTCTAAGTTTACTAGGTGGTTTTCATTTGGAGTACAACACAAAGTGATTGCCATAGACATGGTTCCTTTTGTTGCCACCTTCTCCAAAACATAAAGTATCCTCCACCTAGGTGGTTCATTGAGTCCTTGTTTTATTATGTAAAACACAAGTCCTTTTCTCAACCTTTGTAAAATCTAAACATGTATCTCTTTCCAAAACATAGCATGGCTAAGCATGTACAACTTCAATATTTTCACTAAGGAGTGTATAGGAAATCCTATTAGGATTAGCATAGCTTAAGTATAAAAAGTATTTTCATGCATGTTTCAAAATCCACTAAGTATAATGAAATTAGTAGGAATTTTGATGATAGTGTCACTTGCCTTTTTGGTAGGGAATGGTGGTTCACTCCTTGATCTTGCTAGTCTCACACTTTGCTAAATTCACTACAAGTAAATCAAGCAAGACACAAAATCAACTAACATTCCAAACCAAGGTTAAACAAACAATTTCACATTCCCAAAGCAATGGAATCTAAGTCATGCAAAGGATGGTTCTGTTGCAAGGTTGGTCTCTACTAGGTTTATAAGCTTTGTAAGGTCCAAATTGGTCATTTACCAAAATGGCAAAGTCATTAGTTAGAGGGTTTTGCTAAAAATCTATTTTAAAATCCATTCAACATTTTATGTGGTGGAAAATAGTTTTATTAAATCTAAAACCTTTAAGTTTTCACCAAAAGTTTCTAACTCTCAAGATTTGTTGTTTTGGGTTAGTAGCTTTGAATCAAAATATTTTCTCAAAGTTTTATTCCAAAATCCTTTTTCATAATACAACCATTATCTTTATTTGGCTAGATTTAGACTAATTCAATTAATCCATTCTAAATATTTCCAATCTCATTTTCAAAACCATGGGTTGGTTCCTAGGGTCAGTATGGTCACTACAAACCATTTTGCAAAAGTTTTAATCCTAAAATCAAATTTTAAACAACTTTTCTAATCTAAACAAGTACACAAATGTTTCTGCAAATTCAAACAAGCTAACAGATACTATTTTCGAAACTAAGGCCATGGTTGGCTAGGGCTTGCACTCCTGAATCCATTGATATAAAATTTGTAATTTTTGGACGTGTGGTTTGAAAGTTACAAAGGTTTGAAGTTTGCAAATAATGGCCACGCGTCATGTTTTAATAGGCCGATACCGGTTCGGACGGATTGATCTCTCTGGATCGTTGGATCTAAGTGGGATCGCACGGCACTGGTTGCTCGATACCCCTTCGCTCACTTTCTTTCCTAAACGTTAGATCTAAATCTAATGGTCACTAACACGCTTGCCAAATTCCGGCGGCGCTCGGCGGCTGCGCACGGCGGCGACGGTCTGGCTGCGGCTATCGGCGGTTCTAGGAAGCAAAGTACGAGGTGAGAACGCTCACCGTGATCGCGAGGACGAGGTGTTGCTCGGGGCGCGGTCGGTTGGTCGCGGGGCGCTCAGGGTCTGCAGTAATTGCTCGCCGGAGTTGGTTCTGGCGACGGGCGGCTCTGGTCGAGGTCGAGGACGTCACTGGAGATCGCCCTAAGGCAAAACGAAGGCGCGGTCAGATGCGCAGGATCAAGACAATGCTATGTACGTGATCGAGAAGTGAAGGGGCGGTCTGGTTCACCTGGTAAACGTCGTCGGAGAGGTTGCAGACGGCGGCGTCGTCGGAATTTGTCAAAGCCGACGCTTCGGGGCGCCCGCGGTTGAACGGAAGGCACGGACAGAAGCGCCAGGGGATGGGGAGCGTGCGTGCTTGGTCGATGAAGCAAGGGGAGGAAGTGTGTGTCCGGAATTGAGAGATAAGCTCGTCGGAGACGGCGGCGGTGCAGAAGAGATTGGCGACAGCCTAGGGGCAGAGAGGAAGTGGCGACAGAGGGTAAAGGAGGAGGAGGTGTTGGCGCTTAATAGCGTGCATTCACGGCGAGGTTTAAGGCGCGGCATTACTGCGAATTGATCGCGGCTTTGAATGGCAGCAACTGCAGCGAGGGAGAAGGCGTGGTCTGCGGGTGGGGAGGAAGAACAGTAGCGGTGGGGTCTACCTGTCAGTGGGGGAAAGGAGTAAGGGAGAGGTCCACCGGTCATTCTCTCTGAGGGTTATTTACTGAGTGCGAACCGTTTTCTTGCGGGGTGAGGAGCTGGGCTGGTTGGTGGGCCTCCTAGGCTTGGCCGGCTGGGCTGGGTCCAAATCCATTTTTTTTCTTTATTCTGTAACCTTTTCTTTTTATATTTCTGATTTTCTGTTTTGAATTTCAATCAACCAAACAACATTCAAATCAATTGAATAATCAACAAACCTTGCAATTATGAACTTGGTTCTGTTCAGATACATAAACCCAAAATCCAGAATAAAATAATATTTTAAATCTCTTTAGGTTCTATTTATTAATTTAGTAAAATGGTCCAAGGTTTTATTAATAAAACAAGGTTTGGTTTATTTAATAAAATCTTCATTTGATCTCGAAATACTTTCAAAACCAAAACAGTAGGTTTTATTTGAAAATATAAGATACTTGAATTACTTGTTTAAAACAAATTAACCTTTTATTTAAGGGTCCTTTATTAATTAGATTCAATAGACCTTAATTATTAAATCAATTATGATTTATTTTATTAATATCTTTATTTTGAAAACTAAAAGTAAAACCAAAACTCTTTAGTAGGTTTTATTTGAGAATATAAATTACTTGGAAACTTATTAATAAGTTTTGAGGTTTTAATTAAAATGGTAAGACCTTTTAAAAACTGGGATATTAAATTCCTATTAATTTATTTAAATAAGCCTTTGCTATTTTTATTCAAACATAATGTTTTAATCCCAAAGTTTGGTCAAGGTTTATTTTGGATTTATAAAATATTTTTTTTTATAAACTCATCTTTTCTTTTGAACACCAAATCTTTTATTAAATGATTCCAAAATAGTAGTTTCAAAACATTTTTTATTTCCTTTAATTAAATGTTTAACTCATTAAATTCCTTTAGGATTTTATTTAATTCAAATGGGTTTGAGGTTCCATTTAAATTCAAAAAGTTTCTTCTGGCTCTGGAAATCAGACAAAGTTTTATTTTATTCATTTATTTTTCACATTACAAGATTTGGAAAATCTTGGGATGTGGCATGGAGGGATGCACGCAACAGGAAGGACGATATCCCCATATCCTCCAACTACGGCATCGCGAAGACCCCAAGGATCACCATCGCACGGACATGACTCCGCCAAGGCAAAGCGACATCGTCATTCGCGACAATGCGGAGCAGCCCCGTCACGATGGAAGCGCAACCAAGGACACAAGAGCATGTAGCGTCATGACCCTCCGCGTTCGACAAGCAACCGTGACAAGCGTGAGGTGTCATAGGAAGGTAACAGCAAGAAAGCTAACCCACCGCCACCTCCTCCTCCGTCGCCCCCGAGCAGCCACCATGGCGGAGGAGGCCCGCGTCGTTCATGCATCCCATCCCCTGGCGGCAAGAAGAAAAGAGCAAGCCCGGAGCCATATGACGAACGTTCACACCTGGACAATATTCACGAGGCTCGAGAAGGAAAATACCTGGGACCATGTTGCTTTGTACCTGTGATACAGACTGCAACTTACCCCAAGGATTTTCGGATTGACAATACCATCAAGTCCTATGACGGCACCGCCAAACCAGCTACGTGGTTGATGGGGATGGAGATCGTCGGGGGTAACCCCAATGTTGCCATCAAGTACCTCCCATTGATTTTGACGGGCACGACCCACCAATGGATTTTTGACTTGCCGGAGAAGTCCATATGCAACTGGTTGGACATGCAAGAAGCGTTCACCAAGAACTTCGAGGCTACGTACAAGCGTCCCTGCACTGTTGGCGATCTACGGTGGTGCGTGCAAGAGAAAGACGAGTCATCTCGCACCTACCACTTTCGCTGGATGGATATGAAGGATTCCTGCGCGGGAGTGCACGCTCAGACCGCCATGGCCGCCTTCATTGATGGGTTGGAGAAAGGTACGTTGCTCCGACATAAGTTGAAGCGCCTACAGGACAATCATAGGCTCGATATCAATCAGATGATCCAGCTGGCCAGTGAGTTTGCGGCTGCCAACGACGATGCTCGTAGCTCCCTGCCGGCAACGGTCGTTCCAATTCAAGCTAAGAGGAACAACAACACCAAGCGGAAGAACCCGCCAGAAGAAAAGAAAACCTCCGACATGGTCGCCATGACATTTGCAGGACGAGGTGATGGCGGACAGCGTGGCCAAGGACGGGGGCTGGTCATGGGCAGCAGCGAGGTAGTGAAACTACCCCGGCAGCACTCCGCGTTCCCAAAACGTACGAGGAATACCGTGATATGCCATGCCTCGTACACCTCGACGCCAACGGCAAGGCCAATCACACCAATCTCCATTGCAAGTTCGTCAATGACCTAAAGGAGTACCCGGAGTCCGGTTACAAGCAAAGTGGGAAGAACAGACCGTGAGGCAAGGGCAAAGGGAAGAAGAAGGAAGAGTATTCCAAGGATTCACGTGACATGGACGAGGATGTTGACCCCAAGCACGCCGACAAGAGCAATGGCAAGGGCAAGAACCCCTTCAAGAATAAGGCTGCCGTCTACCACACTTTCCTTGGCACCCCTACTGTCCGGCAACAGAAAACCTCCATGAGGATACTAATGGCTACCCTACCCCTAGTTCCCCATTACCTGCGCTAGTCGGAGGTTCCAATCACTTGGGACAGGAAGGATCACCCAGACCTCATCCCTACGGAGAACCAGTACGCCATGGTCATCAATCCCCGGATTGATGGCAACGAGTTCACCAAATGCATGGTGGACAGTGGAAGCAGCATCAACATCATGTACCTGGATACACTGCACAAGATGAACTTGATGGAGGCTAACCTAAGGCGGACCAACACCGTGTTCCATGGCGTAGTTCCTGGCCGGGAGGCTCGGTCCCTTGGGTGCATCACGCTTCAGGTCGCTTTTGGCAATGTTAATAATTACCGTCAAGAATGCATGACCTTAGAGGTGGTCCCCTTCAAGAGAGTGTATCACGTCATCTTCGGAAGTTACATCTTCCACGCCTTCATGGCCAAGCCATACTTCATCTACAACAAGCTCCAGATACCGAGACCAAATGACATCATCAACGTATCCGGAAGCTTCACCAAGGCAAGGGACTGCGAGATTGGAGAATCAACCTTTGCATAATCTATCCTCTATAGCGAAGAATTCAAGGAGATCCAGAGAAAGGTCGATGCAACGGAGATGCCGGCATCAAAGAAGCAGATATCTGACTCCGCCCCCGCCTTCAAGGCTGCCATCAAAACCAAGCTGGTGGAACTTGTGGTAGGCGATGCCTCCAAGACCACCGCCATTGGGATGAACCTGGACCCTAAATAGGAAAGCGCGCTCGTCGAGTTCCTCTGTGAGAATAGGGACATCTTTCCTGGCAACCTGCCGACATGAAAGGTGTACCTAGGGAACTTTCCGATCACAGCTTGAATATTGATCCAAAATGCAAACCGGTGAAACAACCTGTACGATGCTTCGGAGATGAGAAGAGACGCGCCATAGGCAAAGAGATATCTAGGTTATTTAAGGCTAGTTTTATCCGAGAAGTCCTTCACACCCGATGGTTGGCCAATCCTGTACTTTTCCCCAAAAAGGGAACAAAAGAATTAATAATGTGCGTTCATTACGCCGGCTTGAACAAAGCGTGTCCCAAAGACCCATTTGCTTTGCCTCGCATTGACCAAGTCATTGACTCGACGACTGGCTCGGAACTTTTGTGTTTTCTCGATGCATACTCAGGATACCACCAGATAAAGATGAGGAAGTCGGACCAATTGGCCAGTTCGTTCACCACACCTTACGACACGTTTTGCTATGTCATGATGCCCTTTGGGCTGAAAAACGCAGGTGCTACATACCAGCGGACTATGCAGCGTTGCCTACATGATAAAATTGGTCGGAACATTCACGCCTATGTGGACGATATAGCGGTGATGTTTAAAAATTCAAACGACTTAATCTCTGACTTAAAAGAAACCTTTGATAATCTCTGGAAATACAACATGACGCTTAACCCTAAGAAATGCGTCTTCGGGGTTCTAGCCGGTAAATTTTTGGGCTTCATCGTTTCCCAACGTGGAATCGAGGTCAACCCGGAGAAGATCAAGGCCATCCTAAACATAAACCGTCTGACATGCCTGAAGGACATACAATGGCTAACAGGCTGTGTTGCAGCAGTAAGCCAGTTCATCAGCCGACTTGGAGAGAAGGCTGTACCGCTGTACAAGTTGTTGAAGAAGGCGGACATATTTACATGGACGGACGAGGCGGATGCAACACTGAAGAAGCTAAAGGAGATACTCTCCTCGGCACCTATACTTGCAGCACCCGAGCCTATGGAGCCTATGTTGATCTACATGGCAGCCAGCAACCACGTAATCAACATCATTGTCGTGGTAGAGGGGAAAGAACCAGGGCATGAGTATGGGTACATACATGGCGGCCACCAACCACGTAATCAACATCATTGTCGTGGTAGAGCGGAAAGAACCAGGGCATGAGTATGGGTTCAACGACTAGTTTACTATGTAAGCGAGGTCTTGACGGAGTCCAAGAAGCGTTACCCGCACTATCAGAAGATAGCTTATGGAGTGTTCCTTGCTTCTCGGAAGCTAAGGAACTATTTCCAGGAGCACCCTAACAGTTGTGAGCAAAGTTCCACTGTCCGACATCATCAACAAAAGCAACGCTACAGGAATGGTCACAAAGTGGGGAATTGAGCTTGCCGCCCTTGAGATCACCTACAAGATACGCGACAATATTAAATCACAGATCTTGGCGGATTTCATCGCAGATTGGACGGAGATGCCAGATGCTACCCCCATAACAGAGCCAGAATACTGGGTGATGCACTTTGACAGATCAAATATACTCCACGGCTCGGGGGCTGGTGTAATACTACAGTCACCAACAGGGGAGAAGCTACACTATGTTCTGCAGATCCACTTCGAGGCTACACACAACATGGAGGAACATGAAGCACTCATTCACGGACTACGCGTAGACAAGGATATTGGCATCAAGCACATAGTTTGATGTGGAGATTCTGACTTGGTTGCCCAGCAGGTGGCTGGCACCTGGAATGTGCGGAACCCTATGATGTCGGCATATCGAGACGAAGTGGACGAGATAGCCAAGAGCTTCTTGGGCTACAAAGTCAAGTATGTCCCAAGGGAGGAAAATGAGGCGGCTGATCTACTATCAAAGCTTGGATCAGGGTGCAAACAAATTCCGCCTGGCGTTTCTCTGGAGCATCTACGAACACCATCCGTGAAGGGAGCGAACCACGAGAACCCGGATAGATCTGACTCTTTCGTTCACACAGTTACAAAGGTCCCTCTGGCTTGGACAAAACCGTTCATGGATTATCTCGTACACGAAACTTTGCCCATCGACGAGGTCGAAGTCGGCAAATAGTATGTCAAGCAAAGGGCTATACCATAATCAATGGACAACTCTACAAAAGAAGCACCACTGGTGTATACCTCAAGTGTGTTTCCCAGCAAGAAGGTATTGAAATCCTTCGTGAGATCCATCTTGGAGATTGCGGGCATCACGCCGCTCCTCAATCGTTGGTCTCCAGAGCCTTCCGGCAAGGATTCTACAGGCTAACCACGAAGGCGAACACCGACAAGCTGGTTAAGACATGCATGGGATGCCAGTATTATGCCCGACAACCACATGTTCCAGCTGAAGAATTGCGAACAATACCAATAACTTGGTGTTTGCAGTCTGGGGGCTAGACATGGTTGGTCCATTACTGGTGGCACCATGTGGGTTTATGAATCTGCTAGTAGCAGTTGATAAATTCACCAAATGGATAGAAGCTAAACCCATTAGAAAGATTGATGGGGAAACTTCCCTTAGGTTTGTCCAGGATCTAGTGGTGAGATTTGGTCTCCCACATAGCATTATCACCGACAACGGCAGCAACTTATCACTCAGAGAAGTGGAAGCTTATTGTTGGGAGAAGGGCATCCGACTTGACCTAGAATCTGTGGCACATCCACAGTCCAATGGCCAAGTTGAGAGAGCCAATGGATTAATTCTGCAGGGAATCAAGCCACGTCTTGAGGCACCGCTACATAGAGCAGCTGGAGCCTGGGCGGAGGAATTACCATTTGTTTTGTGGAGTTTACGAACTACACCCAACAGATCTACCGGTTACGCCCCTTATTTCATGGTATATGGAGCAGAAGCCATCCCGCCTTCCGACATTCTTCACGATTCACCAAGAGTTGTCGCCTGATACGTTGGAAACGTATCTATAATTTTGATGCTCGATGCTTGTTTTGTATCTACTTTCCTTTACTTGTCCACACTTTGAGGTGCTTTTTACATGTTTTTTGGTATTAACCTATTAACAAGTTGCAATAGTGCCAGATGCCTGTTTTCTGCTGTTTTTGGTTTCAGAAAAGTTAGTAAATAAATATTCTCGGAATTGGACGGGAAAAACGACAAAGTCAATTACTTTCCGTGGGGAACAAGAAGTCCAGAGGAGAGATGGAGGGGCCATCTAGGGGGGCCAGACCCACCCCAGGCACGGGTGGGCCTAGCCCCGCGCCTGGCTAGGGTTTGCCGCCCCTGGCCGCCTCCTCGGTCCCCCCTTCGCCTATAAGAAGCCCATGATGCAGAAACCCTGAGGACGCGATCAAAAATCCACGAAACCGTCTATAGCCGCCGCCACCATCATCGCTAGATTAGGGGATCTGAAGTTCTTCCTGGCACCCTGCCGGAGGGGAGATCATCCCGGAGGCCTTCTCTCCGGTATGATCTGTGAGTAGTTCCACCTTGGACTATGGGTCCATGTAGTAGCTAGATGGTTGTATCTCCTCCTTTGTGCTTTCATGTATAGATCTTGTGAGCTCCGTTCATGATCAAGATCTAATCTATTTGTAATCATGCATGTTGTGTTTGCGGGGATCTGATGGATATTGAGATTATTATGTTGGTTTGATTAATGGTTTTCTCTTTATGATTCTATCATGTCTGTGTTGTTTGTGATCTTGCATGCTCTCCGTTGTTAGTAGCTATCTTGGCCAAGTAGTTGCTAGTGACTCCAAGAGGGGGTATTTATGCTCGATAGTGGGTTCATCTTTCTAGTTTCCAAGGGAAGTGATAGAAATATCTTCGGTTGTAGATGTGTTGTTGCTACTAGGGAGAAAAAAACGGTCTCTTGTTCATGGAACATGTGGAATGTTTACCTTACACACTTTGCTTAAAGAAGTTGTCAGTTGCTTGCAACTTAATACTGGAGGGGGTTCGGATGATAACCTGAAGGTGGACTTCTAGTCATAGATGCAGTTGGATGGCGGTCTATGTATCTTGTTGTATTGCCCAATCAACCTCATAGGATCTTTCTGACTAGTAATTGCATGCATAGTTCCTATCAATTGCCCTGCTATAATTTGTTTACCCTTCATGCCATGTTGTTTATTTAAGGAGAGCACCTCTAGTGAATTATGGACCCCGGTCCGATCTTTATCATTGATACATATTCCACTGTTACTTGTTTACTTGCTGCAAAGCATTACCTTCCACACCATATGTTTAATCCTTTGTTACAGCAAACCGGTGAGCTTGACATCCTCACTGTTTGTTGGGCCAAAGTCTTGAGTTTGTGGTGTGCAGGTCTCCGTGTTGCTTGCAACACCTGTGTGACGTTTCCTTCCTCCTTCTGGTTCGATAATCTTGGTCTCAACTGAGGGAAAACTTGTTGCTTGCTGCTTCACACCTTGCTCTTGGGGTTCCCAACAGGCTGTGCGTAGATAGTTGTCAAGCTTTTCTGGCGCTGTTGCCGGGGAGGCCAAGGACATCTTCACAAGGGAAGTCCTTCACTTCCTTTCTCTTTACTTTGTTTTTAGTTTTCGTTGTTTCTTTTGCTTGGTTTTGTTTGCCTCTTTTCAAAAAAAAAACACAAAAAAATTAGTTCCTTCTCTAGGTGCTGCTGCTGTTTTTGGCTCGCCCACCTTTGCCAAAATGAACTCTGCTGAGAATACCAAGTTGTGTGACTTCACTAGCACCAACAAAAATGATTTCCTAAGAACTCCTATTGCTCCACCTTCTCCTGATGCTACCTTTTGTGAAACTAAGCCTAATTTGTTGAATCTTGTGATGACAGAGCAATTTTCTGGTGCTGGTTCTGATGATCCTTCTGCCCATCTTAATAGCTTTGTTGAACTTAGTGAGATGCAAAAGTATAAGGATGTAGATGGAGATATTATTAAGCTCAAGCTTTTTCCTTTCTCCTTGAGGGAAAAAGCTAAAGAATGGTTGCTTTCTTTGCCTAAAAATATTATTGATTCTTGGACTAAGTGCAAAGATGCTTTTATTGGAAAGTACTATCCTCCTGCTAAGATTATATCTATGATAAGTGACATTATGAAATTTAAACAACTTGATAGTGAACATGTTGCTCCAGCTTCGAAAAGAATGAAAACTTTGGTTAAAAATTTCCCTACTCATGGACTCACTGCTTGGATGATTATCCATACTTTTTATGTAGGTTTCAACTTGTCCTCAAGAAATCTATTGGATTCAGCTGCTAGAGGTACCTTTATGGGCCTCACTTTGGGTGCTGCAACAAGGCTCCTTGATAATATGAGAGTTAACTACTCTGAATGGCATGTTGAGAGAGCTCCACATGGTAAGAAGGTAAATTCCATTGAGGATACTTGATCTTTGAGTGAAAAGATTGATGTTATTATGGCTATGCTTGTTAATGGGAAAGCTCCTCTAGATCCTAATAGTGTTCCGTTAGCCTCTTTGGTTGCTCAAGAAGAGCAAGTTGATGTGAACTTCATTAGAAACAACAATTTCAACAACAATGCCTATAGGAACAATTTTGGTAGCAACAATAATAATAGGCCTTATCCTCTAATAATGGCAATTCCTATGGAAGCTCTTACAATAATGCTAGAAATTCCCCCTCTGAACTTGAAGTCATGCTCAAGGACTTTATTAGTAAAAAATCCACTTTCAATAATACTATAGAGGAAAATATTTTAACTATTGAGAAAAATATATCCTCTTTGTCTGAAGCTCAGTCCTCCTTGATTAATAAAATGGCTGCTAAACCTAAAACTATGGAAAACAACTTTGCTACTGCTCATGCCATACAAGTTAGTATTGATGAAAATGTTAGGCTGTTAGCTCAACTTCATGCTAAGTGGGAAAGGGAAGCTCAAATTGATAGAAACAATATTGTGTGCACCATCACCACTAAACCACAAGTAGTCCCAATTCCTACTCCTACTATACCTAAGCCTATTGAGCCTGCTAGTAGTGATGCCAAGGTTGATTTTGATATTGATGGTTGCAATATTTCTGAAGTGATTATGTTCTTGCAAAAGCTTGCTAGAAGTCCTGATGCTAGTGATATGCATGTTGCCTTTACCAAACACATTACAGATGCTCTTGTTAAGATTAAGGAAGAGAAGCTAAAACACAAATCTTCTATTCCTAGGCAAGTGTAAGATAGTTGGGAACCCATTATTAATATACAAGTGAATGTCTTTGATCTCCAAGCTTCATGTGATCTTGGTTCTATGTCAACACCCGGATTTTTAATCCCAGATGCCTGTTATGCCATACATCGCAATCCCATGATTACCATTTTTGCGAGACATAACAGATTGGATATCACAGTAATTACAAACCATACATAAGGTCTTACACAAATAAGGATCTCATGATCCAGTCTTAATACAATTCAAGCAGCGGAATGATGTAAAGATAACGATAGCGTGGGCGAAGCTCCATCTTCATGGTCACAGGCAATGCTGATGATGGGAGATGATCCTAGTTGTCGTAACCTTCCTGCGGTCCATCTTCCTGATACTCCTCTTCATAGTCTGGCCACGGGAATAGCCAGGGACACAGCCATGAGTACTCTTTAAGTACTCGCAAACTAATACTAACAAGTGAAGGGGTTTTTGAGTAGGATACTAAGCTCTAGGGTTGTTTTGCAAAAAGCTAGATTTACCTTAACTAAGTTCAGAAGCAAAGAAAGCTAGTTGATAGTTTTATAACACCTAAGTGGGAACTTGAATTTCATATCACAACCCTGTTGTGGTCAAGTCAAAGTCAGGATTCATTTCACAAGTCATTTTGAAAACATCTGATGACTGAACAGTATGGCCACTCCAACTGTCCATAACCGCGCACGCGGCTATTCGAATAGTTTGACACTCTGTAGAGATTGTACACTTTCACCAAAACATTTGATACATCCGTCAGGAACAATCCTGAATTCACCATACTCAGTATGCGGATAATCAATCCTAACCTTTCAATTACACACCCTAGTATAGGCACCTCTCCTGTGAGTTTGGCCTCCCAACCATGACCAACTGTCATCTTGGGTACTGCACAGGTGGACAATCTTCACATACTAAGGTATATAAATTTCCAGTCAAGCCCTACCAAAATTTCGGGTATTGTGGTTGTACGGTAAAAATGGAATGGTATCACATCCAGAAAACACTAAGGAAGGTTGGTAATCAAGTGTGAATGGTCTAAGTTCAATCTCATGCATCAGGATGACATCAAGATTTATCTAACTTAGGCCAAGTTTTATGCTCTTTATGCTACCTTTAAATATCTTTCTAGAATCTACAAGTCACTAAGTAAACTCTAATAAAAATCTTTGATAATAAAATACTACAAGTAAAACTAGGATTGGGTATCATCAATGGGTATAAGCTTGCTAATTTAACAACTTGCTAAGTAAGATAAGTTGCAAGGTGTAGCTTTCTTAGTGAGTAGCTTGCAAGTATTGGCTTGCCTTGTGCAGAGCAGTGGTTGAAGTTCTCCTCGGCCTCTTCCTCGTAGTATCCTCCTTCCTCCTTGCATCCTTGGTCGGTACTATCTTCTATAAATAAATACGAGGTACACAATCACCACACAATTCTTAACTACTCTATTTAGCACACAAAAGTTCACACTAGATGATCTAGCATCATCACTAACATTACAACCATTAAGGCAATTAGTTTCATTTCCTTTATTTTAGAAAAGTAATTTCTACTCATTGAAAAACTACTTAAGATTTAATATTCTCCAACTAAAACATGGGATCATGTTGACACATGTCATCACCACATATTTCAGTACATGGGAATGTGATTTAAAGTGGTGTCACAATTTAATAAGGTTTAACCTTTTTATTTTAATTAATTAAAGTGACTAGAATGGCCTATGATGCATTCTTTTATTACTTGATCATTATTTCAGCAAGTAACCCTATATATTTTTATATATTCTGAAAGGTATGGTTAAATGTGATTTTTGAGAGTTGGAATCAAGTCAAAAGCTTTCATGGTTGAATCTTGAAAAATGTTTGAATGCAGAAAAGCTTCTACCTTGTTATTTTTACCATGGGTGATCTACAAATCTAAATGGCTTGAATCCAACGTGTTTGGATTAAGCACTCCAGTACCTTTCTAACAAAATTAGTTTCATGCATTTTGGTTTAGGGAATCGAGCTAGGTTGATTTTTGAATCTAGGTATAGAACTTCTTTTGAAACTAAATGAATAAATCTAAATTTGAATTGTTGGGTCACGCGGGAGCTTTAACTGGGCCAACCCACTATGCACAGCACACGCGCAGGCTGGTTAAGTGAACGACCCCACTCATCAGTGATACAACAAGTGGCGAAGCGGTACAGGGCGATCTAAGCCGTGCGATCTGGTTCTAATCATACGGCTGTGGTTCATCGTCCACGCCTGAACAGGACGCGGTGAGGCTGAACCCTAGCGCGGCCGATGGGGGTTGACGGGGGCTCACCGGGGCTCCAGCGATGGTCGGCGATGGGGGCGAATGAATAAGTCGACAACGACGATACTCCTGGTACCGGCAGCTCCTCATGGGGAGGCTCCAATCAACGACGCCTCTCCTCCTCTACAGCGGCGAACTCTGGTGAAATTCCGGCCACCTGGTGCTTTCCTTCCTCCGGGAGTGAGTGGGTGTGATCAATGAGAGGTGGGGAGTGAGATGGTGTGAAGAGTTTGAGCTGGGAAGACCTCTATTTATAGTGCCTGATGGGGACCGACGGGCGCGGGTGGATCTTGTCGTGGTCGTCAGCACAGTGTGCTAATGGCATGGGAGATGATAGGGGGCGGTGCGTCGCCTCCTGGCGAAGCTCAACGGCTTGATGGTGCGGCGTGGGACGGTGAAGAACGGTCGGAACGTGGCGGCGCTCTGTGCGGGTCTGACAGGGATTTTAATGGTGCACATCGTGCATGGTCCGCTCGGCAGCGAACGTGGTTGTCTGGTGGGTTACTAGGGTGTTGGCGATCACGTATGCAAGCGGCGAGGGCGGCGCGTGGTCTGTGGGCTCATGTCGCTGACGGTGCACTGGCGCGCTCTTGGCTCACACGCAGAGAAGCTTGGAAGCTCGGGTACTGTGCTCCAGGGGCTAGCTAGGCTCGAGCGTTGGACAGGGGGTGGCGGTGGACGGTGGTCAGTTCTCCAGACATGCTTGCTAGGCTTGGTGCTTCTCCTAGCTCGCTGTCGACGTGGGGGTGTCAAGTTAGGCTCGTCATGCTCACCATTGATGGCCATTGCATGCTCGTAATGATTCTAAAGATTGTTAAAGAGGCTTGATGATCTACTAAGAGCTTGCTGCAATCCAGAGAGGGAACAAGGTTTGCCAAAACCACTGCTACAAATAGTGTTTGATGTTTTCTTGTTTGCTGCAAAAAAGGTGTTTGATGAAATGGCCGAAAGAAATTCAAATTTGAATATTGGATTCAAACTTGGTGGGTTTTCTAGGCACATACTAGGGAGTATCTTGTTAGTTGGATTGGTCAAGGGGCACTGGTTTAGTTGGGTTTTGAAAATGTGTGATCTGCACATATGTTAAAGATTCAATTTTAAATTGTCATTTGAATGGGGTTGCCAAATGTTTCTGTATGTTTGAAAGGTGGTCTTTGATTCACTTTTACTTGGTCTTGCAAGGGGTGAAAAGAAATGGAAAAGTTATGTTTGAAATCTTGGACTAGAAACACTCAAAGTGACCTAGTGAGCAAGATTGGCAAGAATGACCATTTGCCTTATTTGAATTGTTTTTGATTTTCTCTTGATTTGTTTCTACTTGGAAATGTTTTAGATGACATTATTTTCTTCATTAAACCATTCCTTTCTATTTGTGTTAATCACACAAGTCCAAACATGCATTCATACAATCATCACATAAACACATGCATTCATTTGGTTTTCATTTAATCAAAGTTTTTGTTAACCCTAATTTTAGTGATTAGAATTTGATAAGCATGATCAATATTTTTGGGATGTTACAAACCTTCCCTCCTTAAAAAAATTCTCGTCCTGAGATTTGAAAAAGAAGAAAAAAGATTACCTAGGATTTAAAGAGATCAGGAAACTCCGTCCTGTGTGTGATCTTCTCGCTCCCATGTAGCTTCTTCTTCAGTGTGGTTGCTCCACTAGATATTGAGAAATTTGATGCTTCGGGTCCTGGTGGTCCTGAAAGATTCCTCCAAAATACGGATGGATACTTCGGGATATGTCAGGTCATCGTTGATCTCTATGGTTCGGTGATCAATGTCCTTGAAAACTTCAGTCTTCTCCGGGACTTCAAGGCATTTGCAAAGTAGAGATATATGGAACACATTATGTACTGCTGACATCTCTTCTGGCAGTTCCAATTGATACGACACTTCTCCTCGATGATTTTGAATCTTGAAAGGTCTGATATATCTGGGGGCTAACTTTCCTTTGAGCTGGAAACTTTGCATGCCCTTCAAAGGCGACACTTTAAGATACACAAAATCTCTGATATTGAAAGCAAGGTCTCGACGTCTCTTGTCGGCATAACTCTTAAGTCTTCACTGGGCGGTCTTGAGGTGCTCATGGATCTTGTGAACTTTCTCTTCTGCTTCTTGTAGGATGTTGGGTTCGAAAATCTGACTCTCTCCTACCTCCGACCAATTCAAAGGGGTACGACACTTCCTTCCATTCATGAATTCAAATGGGGCCATTTGCAAACTAGCTTGATAACTGTTGTTGTAAGAAAATTCTACGACCGGCAGATAGTCTTCCCATTTGGATCCATACTCTAGCACACATGCTCTTAACATATCTTCGAGTATTTGGTTTACTCACTCCGTTTGTCCATCAATCTGAGGGTGATACGCTGTGCTGAAATCTAGTCGGGTTCCTAAACCTTCTTGGACTTTCTTCCAAAATCTCAAGGTAAACTGAGTTCCTCGATCCGATACAATGTTCTTGGGAACTCCATGCAAACTGACGTTCCTAGCGATGTATAACTCTGCTAGCTTCGAACTCTGGTAGGTGGTCTTGACTAGTAAGAAATGGGCTACTTTGGACAATCTGTCAACTATGACCCAAATCGAGTCATTTCCCCTACTAGAAGTAGGCAATCCGGTGATAAAGTCCATTCCTACAGAATCCCATTTCCATTCCGGAATCTGTAATGGTTGCAACAATCCTGCGGGTCTTTGATGTCCCTCCTTGACTCTCTGACAAATGTCACACTTGGCGATATAGCTTCTGACTTCTCTCTTCATATTATCCCACCAAAATTGTTCCTTCAAATCCTGATACATCTTTGTTCCTCCGGGATGGATAGAATAAAGAGTTTCATGGGCCTCTTTCAGAAAAACTTCTTTGAACTCTGAATCTGCTGGTACACAGAGACGTCCTTTGTACCAAAACACTCATTCTTCATCTTCGGTAAATCCGGGTACTTTTCCTGTACCGATATGATGTTTGATTCCATCGATACTAGCATTTCCTTTCTGTGCCTCCTTGATCTGACTAATCAAAGTGGGTTGAAGTTCTATGCTAGCCAAAAATCCTTCACTTACTAATTCCATTCTAAAATCCTCCATCTCCTTGTGCAGACTTGGTTGCTCCTTCAAAATCATGGAGTTCAAGCGGCACGGCAATCTGCTAAGGGCATATGCTACCACATTGGCTTTACCGGGGTGATAGTGAATGTCCAGATCATAGTCCTTGATTATCTCAATCCATCTTCTCTGCCTCATATTCAGCTCCTTCTGAGTGAATATATACTTAAGGCTCTTGTGATCCAAATAAATCTCACAACGATTACCAATAATGTAATGCCTCTATGTCTTCAGTTCTAGAACTACAGCTGCTAGTTCAAGGTCATGGGTAGGATAATTCTATTCATGCTGCTTCAGTTGGCGGGATAGGTAAGATATAATTTTTCCTTCTTGCATCAACACACATCTGAGACCGATCTTGGATGCATCACAATACACATCAAAGGGCTTCGTGATGTCCGACATGATCAATATTGGGGCTGAAATCAATATCCTCTTGAGTTCTTCAAAACTCGCTTCACACTTGTCCGTCCATTCAAACTTCTTGTCCTTCTTCAGCAATTGGTCATGGGTCTTGCGATACTCGAGAATCCTTCTACGAACTTGTGGTAGTATCCTGCTAATCCGAGAAATGCACGAACTTGGGTTTGAGTGGTTGGGGCTTGCCAATCTTCAACATCTTTACCTTTGCAGGGTCAACAGCAATTCCCCCGGCTGATACGATATGTCCGAGGAATCCTACCTCCTGTAACCAGAATTCACATTTGCTAAACTTGGCATACAACTGATGCTCTCTAAGGGTTCCAAGGATGGTCCTTAGGTGTAGCTCATGCTCTTCTTCTGATTTGGAATAAATCAGAATGTCATCGATGAAAACAACGACAACTTATCCAGGAAGTCCATAAAAATCTTATTCATGATATTCATGAAATAAGAGGGGGCATTAGTTAATCCAAAAGACATGACAGTATACTCATATAATCCATATCTGGTGGTCAAGTCAGTCTTTGGAATATCCTCTGCGCGAATCTTGAGTTGATGATAACTAGTTCCAAGATCAATCTTAGAAAACACTCTGGCAATGGGTACTTGTTCTTGATGGTGACATCATTCAACTTTCGACAATCCGTACACAAATGGTTACCTCCATACTTCTTGTCCACAAATAAGACAGGTGATCTCCATGGCGACGCACTTGGTTGAATCAATCTAATTTCCAGCATAGCATCTAGTTGCTTCTTCAGTTCCACTAGTTCCGACGAGTTCATACTATATGGTCTCTGGGCTATCGGTCCGGTTCCAGGTATTAGTTCAATGATAAACTCGATATCCCGATCTGGGAGCATACCGGGCAAAACATCTAGAAATACATCGGGGTATTCACAGACTATCCGGACTTGATCAATGGTTGGCTAGGGTATACTCTTGTTGCACTTGAATTGATGGGGCAAGGTTTCTGATACATGATCTACTGATATTCCGGCTGTACTGGTCATGGTTATGGCTATCTTGGCACAGTCAATTTATCCTTTATGTTTGGACATCCATTCCATTCCTAGTACTACTTCCAGACCTTTAGTTCCAAGTACTATTAGATTAGCATAAAAATCTATGCCATGGATTCGGATAGGTACGGCCTTGCAAATCTGTCTAGCTTTGGTGGTTGAACCAGGTATTTGAACAATCATAACATGCTTCAATTTGGTGGGTTGAATCTTACTAGTGCATGCAAATTCTTCAGTAACAAATGAGTGCGATGCTCCAGAATCAAACAAGACTCTTGCAAGTACTGAGTTAACAGAAAACATACCCAACACTACATCTGACGTTTCTTGGGCTTCTTCAGGATGCATGAGAAAGATACATCCGTTGCGGTTGAGCGAATTTCCTGGGGCAAACCTTCTTCCGGGCTGAACACGACGCTGCTGCTGAGCTGGGGCATTTGCATTGGGGGCTGCGGCAATCTTCTTGGGGCACTCATTGGAATAGTGACCTTTGGTTCCACATTCATAACAAGTCACTTGCGACTTGTCCTTTGCTGCAACAGGCATAACATTGCTTCCAGTCCTTGGGGCAGTGTTGGTGTTGGTGGCGGCATTGTTGTTGTTGAACTTAGGCAGTGCAAAGTTGAAATTTCTGGGGTTGCCGGGGTTGTTGTGATTTCCTCTGGGCCTTGGGTTTCCACGGTTGGGATAGGTTGGACGGTTCATCGGGGGTCTTTTGGTTCTTGGGGAAAATCCTGGAGATGGGTTGGGGCGATACTTCGGTGTATGCTGGGTTCCTGGTTGATGCATCATGTGACGCTTGCGGTTCTCATTAGCTTGGTTGATCTTTCCTTCCATCTGAATGGCAGAGTCAACTAAAGCTTCAATCAACAAAGTGGATATTGACTAACACTGTCTGCATCTCATCATGTAAACCATTCAGGAATATCTCCTTCTTCTTGGCCTCAATGCTGATCTCATCTGGGGCATACCTTGACAGAGATAGGAATCTATCACGATACTCTACCACAGTCATTCTTCCTTGTTTAAGCTCTTTGAATTCATCTCAAGCCATCATTTGTCTCATCCGTAGAATCAAACCTGGTGGCACATGGGTTCGGCTAAAATTGAGTTTGAATTCATCCCAAGCCATCATTTGTCCTCCATTCATGGTGCGAACGCTGTTCCACCATGCTCTTGCATTTCCGGCCAGATAGTAGGTAGCAAACAATACTTTCTCGTTAGCTTCCCCTCCTTCAACTTACAGGCTGTTCTCCATGGTTTGCAGCCAATCATCGGCATCTAGGGGCTCTTCAGACTTACTGAAAATGGGTGGATTGGTGTTCTGAAAATTCTTGAGCTTAGATCCATGGTTGTCCTGATTTCCATGGCCTTGATTGTTGTTGGCCATCTAAGCTATCTGTTGAAGGGAGGCTAAGTTGGCTTGATGTTCGGCTCTTTTAGCTTCACGGTCAGAAACCAACATTTGCAAGAGTTGCGACATTGGGTCTGGGGATGAAGTTCTTCCTCCACGTGCCATCTGAAGATTGAGATAGATCATGAGAAAAGAGGGAAATTTCTAAGGTTCAGGGGTTTTGGAAATTTGTTAAAGTTTGACTCGGATTTTTCTAGCAACTTGCTTTTCATTCATTCATTCATAGAACACGATACAAACACACACCACAACAAGGAAAAACAGATGGTTTTAAGAACCATTCTGGGAAACTACGATATAGTGGGACCGAATACAACTCACTAACGCTAGTTCTCAGGTGCTACTGCTCCTTAGAGTCAGTGTCCTCATCATCCTCATCATCATCATCATCATCATCGATGAAGGCGAAGTCACCCTCATCGGTGAAGAAGTCCATGGCCCGATCCTCCAGAAATTCATCATCGTCACTGAGATAGGAGTAGGGGTCTCCGCGAAGGTATTCCCCTGCATTCCCCTTCTCCTCCAACTGCATATCTCTCTCGTGGACAGTCTCCTCCAACTATGTGATCCGGTGGCAAAGACAGGCAATGATGCGCTCCTTATTGTCGAGCTGACGGCGATGAGACTGGTGATCCTTCACTAGCATGGCAATGGTCTGATCCTTCTTGGCGGCGATGGCATAGGAGCGGGCATTGTCCAACTCCTTCTGACAATCATACATCATGAAGCTGAGGTGGTCCAGTTGACTCTTCAGCTCGTGTTGGTATGGTGCCTCCAGTGGCTGTCTCATAACATCACGCCTTGGATATAACTCAAAGCGGGTACCCTTGATCCGATTGACACTCTGCCCACATAGACGGGCAAGAGCTTCCTGCATGGCCCTGGCAAGTCCATCGAACCAGTTGTTTTCTCTCAAGGTGAACTGAATTCCCTCTGCGGTGGGGGCTTCAATCTTTCCCCAGATACTTGCAACAACTAGCCACTTCAAATCCTCTCCTTCCTAATCATTGAGCTGAGCTCCGAAGAACTCGGGGTGTGGACTCTCCAGCATTTCTGCCAGCTGGTCCAAGTCACTCTCAAAGATGAGGTCTCCTCCATTCCTCAACTGATAGAACTTGCTATACTTCACGTCCATCTATAAGAGTATAGGATGAGTAAGTTAGTAGAGTGATCAAGTGTGTCAAATTTTATGTAAGTTTGCAAGAATTTTTGAGGAACATGAATTTTCATGAAAGAGTATAAGTGATAAGAATGAGAATAAGTTTTCATAAATACTCACTTCCTTGGTTTTGAAACTAAGTTTTTGATTCAAACGTCCATTCTAAACTAGGGTCTCCTATGGTCAGGATGGCTCTGATACCAACTTGTCAACACCCGGATTTTTAATCCCAGATGCCTGTTATGCCATACATCACAATCCTAGGATTACCATTTTTGTGAGACATAACATATTGGATATCACAGTACATCATCCATTACAAACCATACATAAGGTCTTACACAAATAAGGATCTCATGATCTAGTCTTAATACAATTCAAGCAGCGGAATAACGTAAAGATAATGATAGCATGGGTGAAGCTCCATCTTCATGGTCACAGGCAATGCTGACGATGGGAGATGATCCTAGTTGTCGTAACCTTCCTGCGGTCCATCTTCCTGATACTCCTCTTCATAGTCTAGCAACGGGAATAGCCAGGGACACATCCATGGGTACTCTTTAAGTACTCGCAAACTAATACTAACAAGTGAAGGGGGTTTTGAGTAGGATACTAAGCTCTAGGGTTGTTTTACAAAAAGCCAGATTTACCTTAACTAAGTTCAGTAGCAAAGAAATCTAGTTGAAAGTTTTATAACACCTAAGTGGGAACTTGAATTTTATATCACAACCCTGTATTGGTCAAGCAAAGTCACGATTCATTTCACAAGTCATTTTGAAAACATCTGACGACGGAACAGTTGCAGTGACCCAGCATCCCACTGCACGATGTAGTATACTATAGTCGTTGACATAACACCAATGAAACACCGTTCACTAGTATTACATCCCTCAGAATGGCAAAACAGAAACACATCGGGTCCAATACATGTCTAAAGGTTACAACTCACTCTTTACACAAGATCCAGAGAACACTCTAGGTTAAAGAGAGAAAAATAACTTCTTACGTAGAAGAATCAAAGATAAACAACGCAAGAACTATTATACTATTAAAACTAGTATTTTAACTAAGGGATTGGCATTGCTGCTATTGCAATACACTACAGAATTAGGTTCTTTGGCTACGAATTATATTCTTATCTAATCAGTAACTTCGTCTTCACTTGAGTTGATGTATATGTTGACTTCCTTGAAGAGATTTAGCCTTTGGATGATACGTCCTGGAGCATAACTTGTTGTTGATGTTGTTTATCCCGGCTTCAGAATCTAGCAAGGGTTAAGAAGATACTTTGAGTACGAGCGTACTCAGCAAATTCACTAGAAAAGGAGTGTTTGATGCACTATAACTATAGCCACAGACCGGAGGTTTTTGTAAACATTTCTTCAAAGGTTGCTTTTATTCTGAAAAGCTATGTCTGTCAGCCTTCACGGGTTTACTAGAACTTTCATAGAGTTCCTTTCCCGCAGCATTCGCAGCTCCTTCCCGAAATAGGGAGTAACAAGTTATAGTTCTTACACTCTGCAGAGGTGCATTACTTTTCCCATGAGAGATCAACTCCTTATTGCACAACCGAACAGCTTACCTGTCCACAATTCCATGTTGTGGGGCCCAGTAGATGATCCAAGCCAATCACTGCCCTCTCCGCGACCTCATATGTCTGCACGATCCTTTAGGCTGGCTCATCTTCGTTAAGCCCCCTTTCGGGCAGGCTAAAATCCTGATGAGTTCCCGAAGACTCTATGACCTAGTGATGCCTGGAATAGTACCTTTTACATGGACTATATCCCTAAACACCATTCATAGATAATCTAGACACCAAAAGTGTGGGGCGTAAGGGTGCCCACCCATATGTTGGATCCACACAAGGAATCACAACGTCACGTTAATGTCGTATTGCCTCCATACAAGAGGAAAAGGATACAACTGACTTCTCCGTCCCATTCCAAATCTCATGGTTAACGCGTAATATACGGCGCAAGAATCACTGGCGACATTGGTTGTTAAGTCCTAGATATTATATTCCTTTACCACCGGAACTGTTATAGTAAGTTATTACCTCATGGTAATAACCTATAATCACATTATTATAAAAATACTATTTTCGGACCTTTTTCAAATGCAGGTGATGTCCATGTTGGATTTATAAAATACTTTACAGAAAATAACCAAAGGACATGAGCAAGTGTGAACTTGCCTTTTGTGATTGAAAGATTATGCACTCACGGTCTTCGAGTCAGTATAAGATCCAAAATCTGAAATCATCATCATTGGTCCGGTAAGGACTAATGTTTAAAGAAGCAATATGCTTTTATGCATAAGTAATGTGATGCATGTTATAAACGCGAATCCCGGGGATAACGTTGTTCTAGGGTTTGTATTCTGTAAATGGTTACTTTAGAATGTGTAACATCCCAAAAATATTAAATTAGAATTAGCAAACTCTAATCACCAAAGTTAGGGTTAACAAAAACTTTTCCAATTAAAATATGAAAGCATTCATATGTGTGTGCATTAAAATTTGGATTCTTTTTAATTGCCATGATTGTGTGTTTCTTTGCTTGGAAAATGATTCTTATGTGAATTAAGCATCATCTAAACAATCCCCACACTTTTCCCAAAGACAAATAAATCAAAACAAACAAAATGAGTGAATGGTCACTTTGGCCAATTTAACTCCCATGCCTACTTTGGCTGTCTCTAAATTTCAAAACTTAACAGAAACTTGTTTGGATCTTTACACCCCTTGATAGTACTCATAACAAAGTACCAAGGCCTACCTTGTGATCATCCAAAAGCATTTGAATGCATAGTTTAAATGACAGTTCAAAACTGAATCTATATCATATGGGAAGATCCCACCTTTTCAAAAACCACTCAAACAAGCTGAAATTTCAAAACCCAAGAACCACAGACTCACTAGCACATGCCTAGCACACCCACCAAAAATCTTTTCAAAATTCAAAACTTGAAATCATGCGGCCATTTCATCAAACACCTTGTAGGTTCAAATCTAACAAAATCAACACTATAGTGTGCAGTGTTTTGGGCCTAACTTGTTCCCTCTCTGGACACCACTAGCCTTAGTAGATCATCTAACGGCCCTAAATAATCCCTAGCACCACTGTAAGCTTGACAATGTCATCAATGGTGAATAGCCGAGAGTACCCATGTCACCCCAGTGTGGACAGCAGGCTAGAGGAAGAACTAGCCATGCCAACCTTGTCTGGGAGGTAGCCCATGCCTCACCGCCCCCTCTCGACCAGCGCTGCCTCGTAGACAACAGCCAGAACCGCCAGGAACGCCGCGCCCGTGCCGCTGTCGACCATGCCGACGTGCGCCGTCGAGCACGCGCTGTTCCCATTCAACCAGACCACCTCGAGCCCTCGCTGCCCGCCAACATGCTCCCTACCGTCACAGGAGACCGCCAGACATGCCCATTTCACCGCCCGTGCCTCGTAGCCACCGCTCGCCGTCGAAGACGCCGCCTCTGCCTCGGAGAGCATAGAGTGTTCCTGACCGTTTGCCACCACCCCTACATGCGTATTAAAGACATAGAGCATCGCCAGGAGACCACCGATCGATCGCCACCCTCGGCCACGCCTCTAGCAGCCCGTAGCCATGTCGCCACCGTCGCCTGCCTATCCCGTTCGGTCTCGTCGTCGAGACTATAAATAGAGGACTCCCCCTCTCAAACTCTTCACACCATCTCACTCCCCTCTCCTTAATGATAATTCCACCTCGTTCCCGGAGCAAGGCGAGCAGCACAGCACCGGAATTTCACCGGAGCCTGCCACAGCTGGAGAAGAAGGGAGCCAGCGATTGGAGCCGCCCCAGGAGAAGCTGCCGGTACCAGGAGGTTCGCCGTCATCGACTTCGTCGTTCGCTCACCTCGCCGACCCTCGCCTAGGCCCCGGTGAGCCTCCCACGACCCCCACCTTCCGCGTTAGGGTTCTGTCTCGCCGGCGCTGCTCGACGTGGACGATGAACCAGAGCCGTTGGATTAGAACTAGATCCAATGCACCACGTTGCCCCGTACCGCTTCGCACCCCTCCGTCTCACTGACGTGTGGGGACAACAACTTAACCAGCCCGCGTAAGCGCTATGCATAGCAGGCCGGCCCATTTTCTCTTCCCCCACAGCCCACTCGTTTGAATTTAACTTTTTCCATTTTAATTCAAACATAGTTCTGTACCCAGTTTCAAAAATCAACCCAGCTCGATTCAGTGAACCAAATTGAATAAAACCAATTTTTCTAGAAAGGTCTGGAAGCGCTGAATCCAAGCCCGCTGGATTCAAATCATTTGGATATGTAGATCACCCTTGGTAAAAATAACAAGGCAGAAGCTTTTCTGCATTCAAACATTTTTCAAATTTAAACCATAATAGCTTTTGAGTTGATTCCAACTCTCAAAAATCAGAAGTAACCATACCTTTCAGAATATATAAAAACATTTTGGTTTACTTACACAAATAATGTTCAAGTAATAAAAGGATGCCACATAGACATTTCTAGTCACTTTATTTAAATGAAATAAAAGGTTAAATCTTATTAAATTGTGACACCACTTTAAATCACATTCCCATGTACTGAAATATGTGGTGATGACATGTGTCAACATGATCCCATGTTTGGTTTGGAGAATATTAAATCTTAAGTAGTTTTTCAATGAGTAGAAATTACTTTTCTAAAAATAAAATCAATAAGCCAAATGCTTTAATCTTGTAACGTTAGTGATGATGCTAGATCATCTATAGAACCGTTGTGTGTCATGATTGAAAGTAGTTAAGTATTGTTTGGTGATTGTGTACCTCATATTTATTCATAGATGCTAGTACCGACCAAGGATACGAGGAGGAAGGAGGATACTACAAATAAGAAGCCGAGGAAAACTTCAACCACTGCTCTGCACAAGGCAAGCTAACACTTGCAAGATACTTTACCTATGCAAGCCTTACTAATCAAGTTGACCTATGCAATCTAACACTTGCAATTATGAAAGTTAGATAACCTATGCAATGCACTAAGCATGCTTGGTTGGACACATTTGATGATACCCAATCCTAGTTTTACTTTCAAGCTTGATACTTTATTTATTTATCAAATCTATTACTAAGAGCTTACTTAAGTAAATTGTAGATTCTATAAAGATAATTGAAGGTTGCATAAAGAGCATAAAATTTGGTCTAAGCTAGATAATCTTGATGTCATCCCAAGGCATGATATTGAACTTAGTTAAACTCCACTAGTTTACCACCCCTCATTAGTACTCACTCCCATTTTTAGATGCTAGTGCTTAAGCATAAAACTTGATCAACTTTAGATGGGAATACTTGGTGGAAAAATGGTTATGAAAACCTTGGAATGATGGATCATTCTATTGAGATGTTTTGACATGTATTTCCGAACACCAGATGATTTTGATGATGAAAATGTTGAGGCATGAGCCTTAGACCTTTATAAAACTGATGGTTGTCTGGATGCGATACCATTCCAATTTTATCGTACAACCACAATACCCGATAATTGGGTAGGGCTTGACTGGAAACTTATATACCTTAGTATTGGTTCCCTCACGGCCAAGGTTTGAGCTGAGGCTACCTTGTGAAGATTGTCCACCTATGCAGTACCCAAGATGACAGTTAGTCATGGTTGGGAGGCCAAACTCACAGGAGAGGTGCTTATACTAGGGCGTGTAATTCAAAGGTTAGGATTGATTATTCGCATACTGAGTATGGTGAATTCATGATTTGTTCCTGACAGATGTATCAAAAGTTGTGGTGAAAGTTTACAATCTCTACAGAGTGTCAAACTATTCGAATAGCCGCGTCCGCGGTTATGGACAGTTGGAGTGGCCATACTGTTCCCCCGTCAAATGTTTTCAAAATGACTTGTGAAATGAATTGAGAACTTGACTTGACCACAACAGAGTTGTGGCATGAGATACAATTTCCCCCTTAGGTGTTATAAGCTTTCAACTAGCTTTCGTAGCTTCTGAACTTAGTAGAGGTAAATCTGGCTTTTTGCAAAACAACCCTAGAGCTTAGTCTCCTACTACAAAACCCCCCTTCACTTGTTAGTACTACTTTGCGAGTACTTAAAGAGTACTCATGGCTTTGTCCCTGGCTATTCCCATGGCCAGACTATGAAGAGGAGTACTAGGAGGATGGACCCCAGGAAGGTTACGACAACTAGGATCATCTCCCATCGTCAGCATGGCCTATGACCCCAAAGATGGATCTTCACCCACGCTACCGTTATTATTACGTATTTCGCTGCTTGAGTTGTATTAAGAACTGGATCATGAGATCCTTATTTGTGTAAGGCCTTATGTATGGTTTGTAATGGATGATGTACTGTGATATCCAAATCTGTTATGTCTCGCAAAAATGGTAATCTTGGGATTGCGATGTATGGCATAACGGGCATCTGGGATTAAAAATCCGGGTGTTGACAAGTTGGTATCAGAGCCATCCTGACCATAGGAGACCCTAGTTAGACTGTACGTTTGAATCAAAAACCTAGTTTCAAAACCCAAGAAAGCAAATATTTACAAAAACTTATTCCCATTCTTATCACCTTTATTTTCATGAAAATTCATGTTTCTCAAAAACTCATGCAAATACATAAAATTTGACACACTTGACCACTCTACTAACTTACTCATCCTATAGTCTTAATAGATGGACGTGAAGTACAGCAAGTTTTATCAGTTGGGGAATGGAGGAGACCTTATCTTTGAGAGGGATTTGGACCAGCTTTCGGAACTTCTGGAGCGACCGCACCCCGCGTTCTTCGGAGCTCAGCTCAATGATCAAGGAGGAGAAGATCTGCAGTGGCTAATTGTTGCAAGTCTCCGAGGAAATATTGAACCCACCATTGCTGAGGGAATTCAATTTACCTTAGGAGAGAACAACTGGCTTGATGGACTTGCCAGGGCCATTCAGGAAGCTCTTGCCCGTCTGTGTGGGCAGAGTATCAACCAAATCAAGGGAACCCGCTTTGAGTTTTGCCCAAGGCGTGATGCTAATGGACAACCACTAGAAGCCCCATACCACCATGAGCTGAAGAATCAGTTGGACCACCTTAGCTTCATGATGTACGATCGTCAGCAGGAATTGGACAATTGTCGTGACTACTCCAACCACAAGTTTGCCATCATCAAGACGAAGGATCAGACTATCGCCATTCTAGCAAAGGATCGCAAGTCTCGCCGCCGTCAGCTCGACAAGAAGGAGCGCATCATTGCCCGTCTTCGCCACCGTATCTCGGCTTTGGAGGAGACCATCCACGAGAGAGACATGCAGTTGGAGGAAAGGGAGAATGCCGGAGAGGATCTTCGTGGAGACCCTTACTCCTATCTCAGCGATGATGATGATTTTCTGGAGGATCAAGCTATGGATTTCTTCACTGATGAGGATGATTACGCCTTCATCGATGACGATGAGGATGATGAGGATGACGACTACACCGACTCCAAAGAGTAGTAGCACTTGAGCACTAGAGTAGTGAGTAGTATTCGGTCCCACTGTATCGTAGTTTCCAGAATGGTTCTTAAAACCATATGTTTTCTTGTTTTGTGGTGTGTGTTGTACCGTGTGCTATGAATGAATGAATGAAAAGCAAGTTGCTAGAAAATCTGATTCAAACTTTAAAAACTCTTCAAAGTCCCCAAAACCTTAGAAATTCCCCTCTTTTCTCATGATCTACCTCAATCTTCAGATGCCACGCGGAGGAAGTGGTTCATCCCCAGACCCGATGTTGCAGACCCTACAAATGTTGGTTTCTAACCGCGAAGCCGAAAGAGCCGAACGTCAAGCCAACCTAGCCACCCTTCAGCAGATAGCCCAGCTAGCCCACAATAACCAACGCCAAGGAAATCAGGACAACTATGGATCTAAGCTCAAGAATTTCCAGAATAGCAACCCGCCTATTTTCACTAAGTTAGAAGAGCCCCTAGATGTCGACGATTGGCTGCAAACCATGGAAAATAACCTGGAAGTCGCCGGAGTGGAAGCTAACGAGAAAGTTCTGTTCGCCACCCACTATCTAGCCGGAGATGCCAGGGCATGGTGGAACAGTGTTCGCGCAATGACCGGAGGCCAGATGATGGCCTGGGAGGAATTCAAGGTCAAGTTCAGCAGAACCCTTGTGCCACCGGGTTTGATCAAGAGGATGAGAGACGAGTTCAGATAACTGAAGCAAGGAAGGATGACCGTAGTGGAATACCGTGACAAATTCTTGTCATTAGCTAGGTATGCCCCGGATGATATCGACACCGAAGCCAAGAAGAAAGAGAGATTCCTGAATGGTCTGCACGATGCGATGCAGACTGTGTTAGTCAATATCCCCTTTGCTGATATTGAAGCCCTTGTCGACTCTGCCATCCAGATGGAAGGAAATATCAACCAAGCCAATGAGAACCGCAAGCGTCGCATGATGCATCAGCCAGGAACCCATCAGACCCCAAAGTATCGCCCTAACCCATCTCCAGGATTTGCCCCAAGAACCAACACACCCCCGATGAACCGTCCCACCTATCCCAACCATGGAAACCCTAGGCCCGGAGGAAATCACAACAACCCCGGCAACTCTAGCAATTTCAACCATGCACCACCCAAGTTCAACAACAATGCTGCCGCCAACACCAACACTGCCCCTAGGACTTGAAGCAATGCTGTACCTGTTGCAGCAAAGGACAAGTTGCAAGTGACTTGTTATGACTGTGGAAATAAGGGTCACTACTCCAACGAGTGCCCCAACAAGAAGAATGCCGCAGCCCCCAATGCCAATGCCCCAGCTCAGCAGCAGCGTCGTGTTCAGCCTGGAAGAAGATTTGCCCCAGGGAATTCGCTCAACCGCAACGGCCGTCTTTTTCTCATGCATGCTGAAGAAGCTCAGGAAGCACCAGGCGTCGTACTGGGTGTGTTTTCTGTTAATTCGGTACTTGCTCGAGTGTTGTTTGATTCTGGTGCATTGCATTCATTTGTCACCGAAGAATTTGCATGCACTAGTAAAATTCAACCAACCAAACTGAAGCATGTTATGATCGTCCAAATTCCCGGTTCAACCACCAAAGATAGGAAAATTTGCAAAGCCATCCCTATCCGAATCCATGGGCATAGGATTTTATGCTAATCTGATAGTACTCAGAACTAAAGGTTTGGAAGTAGTACTAGGAATGGATTGGATGTCCAAACATCAAGGATTGATTGACTGTGCCAAGAAATCCATCACCATGACCAGTACAGCCGGAATATCAGTCGAGCATATATCTGAAACCTTACCTCGTCAATTCAAGTGCAACAAGAGTATAGCCCAACCTACCATTGACCAAGTCCGGATAGTCTGTGAATACCCCGATGTATTTCCAGATGTTTTGCCCGGTATGCCCCCAGATCGGGATATCGAGTTTATCATTGAACTAATCCCCGGAACAGGGCCCGTAGCCCAGAGACCCTATAGTATGAACCCGTCGGAACTGGTAGAACTGAAGAAGCAACTGGATTCCGTGTTGGAAATTGGATTGATTCAACCAAGTGCGTCGTCTTGGAGATCACCTGTTTTGTTCGTGGACAAGAAAGATGGAGGTAACCGTTTGTCTACGGATTATCGGAAGTTGAATGATATCACCATCAAGAACAAATACCCATTGCCCAAGATAGAAGATTTGTTTGATCAGTTGACCGGTGCCAAAGTGTTTTCTAAGATTGATCTTAGAACAGGCTATCATCAACTCAAGATTCGTGCAGAGGATATCCCCAAGACTGCCTTTACCACCCGTTATGGATTATACGAGTACACTATCATGTCCTTTGGATTAACCAATGCCCCCGCTTATTTCATGAATCTCATGAATAAGATTTTTATGGACTTCCTGGATAAGTTTGTCGTTGTTTTCATCGATGACATTCTGATTTATTCCAAATCAGAAGAAGAACATGAGCTACACCTAAGGACCATTCTTGGGACCCTTAGAGAGCATCAGTTGTATGCCAAGTTTAGCAAATGTGAATTCTGGTTACAAGAAGTAGGATTCCTCGGCCACATCGTATCAGCCAGAGGAATTGCCGTTCACCCTGCAAAATTAAAATATGTCAAAGATTGGCAAGCCCCAACCACTCAAACCCAACTTCGTGCATTTCTCGGATTGGCGGGATACTACCGCAAGTTCGTAGAAGGATTCTCGAGTATCGCCAGACCCATGACCCAATTGCTGAAGAAGGACAAGAAGTTTGAATGGACCGACAAGTGTGAAGCGAGTTTTCAAGAACTCAAAAGGAGATTGATTTTAGCCCCAATCTTAATCATGCCGGATATCACGAAGCCCTTCGATATGTATTGTGATGCATCCAAGATCGGTCTCGGATGTGTGCTAATGCAAGAAGGCAAGGTTATATCTTATATATCCCGACAATTGAAACAACATGAGAAAAATTACCCAACCCATGACCTCGAACTCGCAGCCGTAGTTCTAGCCCTGAAGACATGGAGGCATTACCTGATGGGAAACCGTTGTGAGATTTATTCGGATCACAAGAGCTTGAAGTATATATTCACTCAGAAGGAGCTGAATATGAGACAGAGATGATGGATTGACCTAATCAAGGATTACGACCTGGACATTCACTATCACCCTAGTAAAGCCAATGTGGTAGTCGATGCCCTTAGCAGATTGCCGTGCCGTTTGAACTCCATGATTTCGAAGGAGCAACCAAGCTTGCACAAAGAGATGGAAGATTTTTGAATGGAATTAGTGAGTGAAGGATTTTTGGCTAGCATCGAACTTCAACCCACTTTGATTAGCAAGATCAAAGAGGAGTAGAAAGGAAATGCTAGTATCGACGGAATCAAGCGTCATATCGGTACATGCAAAGTACTCGGATTCACCGAAGATGAAGAAGGAGTTGTGTGGTACAAAGGACGCCTTTGTGTACCCGCAGATTCTGAGTTGAAAGAAGTTATTTTGGAGGAAGCTCATGATACTCTTTATTCTATCCACCCCGGAGGGACTAAGATGTATCAAGATTTGAAAGAGAAATTTTGGTGAAATAAGATGAAGAGAGAAATCGGAAGCTATATCGCCAAGTGTGATATATGTCAGCGAGTCAAGGCAGGACATCAAAAACCCGCTGGATTTTTGCAACTATTGCAGATTCCGGAATGGAAATGGGATTCCGTTGGAATGGACTTTATCACTGGATTGCCTACTTCTAGTAGGGGAAATGACTCTATCTGGGTCATAGTGGACAGATTGTCCAAAGTCGCCCATTTCTTACCCGTCAAGACCACATATCAGAGTTCGAAGCTAGCGGAGTTATACATCGCTAGAATTGTCAGTTTGCATGGAGTCCCCAAGAATATCGTATCGGATCGAGGAATTCAGTTTACCTCGAGATTCTGGAAGAATGTCCAAGAAGGTTTAGGAACCCGCCTAGATTTCAGCACCGCGTATCACCCTCAGACCGATGGACAAACAGAGCGAGTAAACCAAATACTCGAAGATATGTTGAGAGCCTGTGTGTTAGAATATGGATCTAAGTGGGAAGACTGTCTGCCGTTTGCAGAATTTTCATACAACAATAGTTATCAAGCTAGTTTGCAAATGGCCCCATTTGAATTCATGTATGGAAGGAAGTGCCGCACCCCTTTGAACCGGTCTGAAGTAGGAGAGAGTCAGATCTTCGGACCTGACATCCTACGAGAAGCAGAAGAGAAGGTTCACAAGATTCGTGAGCACCTAAAGACAGCCCAGTCCAAACAGAATATTTACGCCGACAAGAGACGTCGAGACCCGCCTTCAACATAGGAGATTTTGTATATCTGAAAGTGTCGCCATTGAAAGGAATTCAACGTTTCCAACTCAAGGAAAGTTAGCCCCCAGATATATCGGACCCTTCAAGATTCTGAACCGTCGAGGAGAAGTGTCGTATCAATTGGAACTACCAGAAGAGATGTCAGCCATGCACAGTGTGTTCCATATCTCATTACTTCGCAAGTGCCTCGAAGTTCCGGAGAAGACCGAAGTGTTCAAGAATATCAATCACCAGACCATAGAGATCAAGGATGACCTAACCTATCCCGAAGTACCCATCCGTATTTTGGAAGAATCTTTCAGAACCACCAGAACCCAAAGCATCAAGTTTCTCAAGATTCAGTGGAGCAACCACACGGAAGAGGAAGCTACCTGGGAGCGCGAAGATCACATCAGGACGGAGTTTCCTGATCTCTTCAAATCCTAGGTAATCTTTTCGTCCTTTTTCAAATCTCGGGACGAGATTTTGTTTAGGGGGGTAAGGTTTGTAACATCCCAAAAATATTAAACTAGAATTAACAAACTCTAATCACCAAAATTAGGGTTAATAAAAACTTTTCCAATTAAAATATGAAAGCATTCATATGTGTGTGCATTAAAATTTGGATTCTTTTGAATTGTCATGATTGTGTGTTTCTTTGCTTGGAAAATGATTCTTATGTGAATTAAACATCATCTAAACAATCCCCACACTTTTCCCAAAGACAAATAAATCAAAACAAACAAAATGTGTGAATGGTCACTTTGGCCAATATAACTCCCATGCCTACTTTGTCTGTCTCTAAATTTCAAAACTTAACAGAAACTTGTTTGGATCTTTACACCCCTTGGTATTACTCATAACAAAGTACCAGGGCCTACCTTGTGATCATCCAAAAGCATTTGAATGCATAGTTTAAATGACAGTTCAAAACTGAATCTATATCATATGGGAAGATCCCACTTTTTCAAAAATCACTCAAACAAGCTCAACTTTCAAAACCCAAGCATCCACAGACTCACCAGCACATGCCTAGCACACCCACCAAAAATCTTTTCAAAATTCAAAATTTGAATTCATGCGGCCATTTCATCAAACACCTTGTAGATTCAAATCTAATAAAATCAAAACACTATAGTGTGTAGTGTTTTGGGCCTAACTTGTTCCCTCTCTGGACACCACTAGCCTTAGTAGATCATCTAACGGCCCTAACTAATCCCTAGCACCACTGTAAGCTTGACAATGTCATCAATGGTGAACAGCCGAGAGCACCCATGTCACCCCAGTGTGGACAGCAGGCTAGAGGAAGAACTAGACGTGCCAACCTTGTCTGGGAGGTAGCCCATGTCTCACCTCTCCCTCTTGACCAGCCCTGCCTCGCAGACAACAGCCAGAACCGCCAAGAATGTTGCGCCCGTGCCACTGTCGACCATGCCGACGTGCGCCGCAGAGCACGGGCCGTTCCCATTCAAACAGACCACCTTGAGCCCTTGCCGCCCACCAACATGCTCCCCACCGTCACAGAAGACCGCCAGACATGCCCATTTCACCGCCCGTGCCCCGTAGCCACCGCTCGCCGTCGAAGACGCCGCCTCTGTGTCACATCCCAAATTTTAGATTTGGTCTTGCATATCATTCATTTCATCGCATCATATCTTACCATGCATTACCGTCGAGTAGAGAGGATCGACGAAATGTTATTTGCGAAAACCTATTTTACTTCGCTTCGAGTTTCCTGCGGGAGGCTTCAGAGGGGCTTGCAACAACCACCCCTGTAGGTTCGAGCTTTCGCTCAAACTTCGATTGAAGGTTGTTCCCCTCGACGATACGAACCCGTAGGCGCGAGAATCGCTCCAATCGGAGTTCGTATGCAAAAGACTCGGACGTTTTAGTAAACCAAGAGACTTGCAACAACCACCCCTGTAGGTTCGAGTTTTCGCGCAAACTTCGACTGAAGGTTGTTCCCCTCGACGATACGAACCCGTAGACGCGAGAATCGCTCCAATCGGAGTTCGTATGCAAAAGACTCGGACGTTTTAGTAAACCGCCGGAAAACGGTCCGAAAATACGGACCGATTTCCGAATCGGAGTCAAATCTGGACCGTTTCGGATCAGATTTTTTTTTCTCTTTCTCTTCACGCGTGGGACTTCTTAAAGAGGGCCCGCTGCCTTGGTTCCCGTGCCCGCCGCCTCCCAGACCTCTCCCGCACGCGCGCACGATCCTGGCGCCGCCTCCTGGCGCACGTACGCCGCCTGCCACCTTCGCCTCGCCGCCACCGGTCACCCCTCCGTCGCCTTTCGTCGCCGCGTCTGTTGTCGGGTTCGTCTCGCCGCTCTCTTTCCGTTCCCGTGCTCCGCGTCTCCATCCGCCGCCACCAACTGCGCCCTGCAGATCGCCGCGTACGCGCGCGCGTTTATTGTTCCGGGAGCCATAGTTGACCGTGTGTGTACGTGCAGGTAGAACCACGACGCCGGAACCGATCGTCGCCGCCGTCCAGAGCTCGCCGGAGTTCGTTTCGCAGTCCGTTTCCGGTAAGACAGCAGCCACCGTCAGATTTCAGATCAGCGGCTTAGATCGTTCGTTGACTGGTCAGCTCTACAGACGTTGACTAGTCAGACGCCCCAGACGTTGACTGGTCAGACGTCCAGTCAGCGCCCAGTCATCAGACACAGTTGACTGGGTCAATTTCGTTAATCCTATTAGTTGGCAGATTTCGGTAGAATCTTGTAAATTTCGTAGAAATTAAACCGCTTGGTCAAAAATTGCAAATAAAATATGTACGAGTTCAGTGAGTCGTGTAGAATCTCGCTGTACCTTTGGTTCAGATTTTTACTGTCAGGTTTAGTACAGTTTAATCAAATGAGTTAATGACCTTTTCGGAGTAATAAATTCATAGTAAAAGTTTCGTAGCTCCAAAAATCACGTGTGATATGTCCCTGAACTCGTGTGAACAAGGGGAATCACATCGTGAAATAAAAAGATAGGCTTACAGTAAAAACTTCTGCAGTATTTGTCTAATGGCTTTCTGCAGTGTTTTAATTACTCGGGATGTTTTATAACTCCTTTTTGAGTAATTCTAATTGGTACTATTTCTTATCAGCGATGCCTATGTGGTAGTAGATTTTACAAACAGTATACTACCGGTAGCGAATTATTTAAGTTCTAGCTCTAGTAGTGATCACTACGTTTGGTTAATAGTTTCCCTTGCGCCAAATCTATTTTCGATGCATGTATTCGGTAGTAATATGTATTAGTATTATGTGGTGCAGCTGTAGTACCAATTCACTTGCCGTTCTTGCATTCATGCATCATCTTTGTTGCATATGTTTGTGAATTGTTTGTTTATGAATGGAATTGTGTCGTGTAGATTGTGTGGAGTGCAACCCTTGCTCGTGTGTGGATTGTTCCTCCGACCGCTACAACCAAGGCAAGTAGATGCTACTTTGTTCATGATATCGTCCTACTATTTTCAATGCATTGTCGTGTATTTTGTAGATGCATGTGTAGGATGATACTATCGCTATGCTATGTCCTATTATGTGGTAGGGCTTTCCTTGTAGATGAACCACCGTTGTAGATGTGCTTAGCCATGATATGTTGAACGAGGGCTGGGTTACATCATTGATACTTGTTTTCTCAAAGTATTGGTTTGTGAAAACTAAAACAACTTAATCAATGAACCCCCTGGGTGTGATGGTATTGATAAATTTTGGTGGTTTCATTGCGGAAAGGCACCCAGGTATCAAGAGAAATTGATTGGCTTCTTTATTGTGTATCTTACGTGTACAACCATGTGCCAATAATGGAATGGTCGGTTGGTTGGACTTAGTAGGTTGTGGTAACTCGAACCCGCGTATCCAGAGATGTAGAATTTTGGTAGGTTGGACCGGTGCGCGTCGGGATTGAGGAGCTACTTCCCGAACAGTCTCTTCTTGGTCTTCTCCCTATCATCACCCAAAATGAGAGTGATGGTACGAGCTGGGCTGGCCAAGTCACATGGGTAAAGTGTACTAACCTCTGCAGAGTGTATAATCTAATCGATTAGCCGTGTCCCCGGTTATGGACATCTGAGTTGCTAGATATTGATTCCATGACATGTTTCTCGCTCATTCTAATTTCATAATTGTTTTAATATTGTTGGGTTAACTAAATTGGGATCTTTTCAAAGAAAATTCAAAACTGTTTATGAAAGTAGGACAAAGTTATTTGCAAATGCAAGCCAGACACAGCTCCACTTGCCAGATATGCATGTAGTTGTTAGTACTATTGTCTCCTTTACTAGCTCTACTTGCCATACATTCCATGTATTGACCCTTCGGGGCTGTTGCGTTTTATGCTGCAGGTTATTCCGATTCTGATTGATCGTTATAGGCCACGGTACTCCACTCGGCACTTGTTCACTTGTGGGCAATTTGAAGATTGGAGGATTTACTCGCTTTTGTTGCTACCTGAACAATTTGAGCTAGCTTTATGCTAAGCCTTTATATTGTAATAATGGTACTCTGGATCTTTGTAGATCATGATACACGGTTATTTGCTATGATTATCTATCTTACTCTATTGTGGGCCAATGAACCGATCCAGGGATTGGCATGTCACATAGAGGCCACGGTCTTATCAGAACCGGGGTGTCACAGGATGGTATCAGAGCCCGTGTGTCGACTGTAGGATCGTGACCTAGGATTGGATTAGGAAGCCATAGAATTATTAAGCCTATATTAACACTGTCTTTCCTCTTATGCCTTTCACCCTCGTAAATTCTTACCATATGGTATTCTCACACTTTCCTCTTTTACTTGATAGATGGGAGACGTCAGGATTGAGTATGTCACCATGGAGTCACCAAGGCCCTTTGCAAGGCAGTTAGCTCAGCTCTCCCAGTCATTGGGATTGCCACTGCCTATGTTCAAGGGAAGAAGGCTGTACACCTATGGATATGGAGAGGATGCATGGGAGATCACTACCTTCATATTCAGAGATGCCGCCCTGCCAAACCCCGCGCACTTGGTCTACACCAAGATATACTGCAACTGGGGACTTGGAATCAACTTGGCTGTACATGAAGCCCTGTCTCGCCAGTGCCACTATGTCCGACACCTACTGCCTGCAGATTCACCCTACCGTGATTATGGAAGGCGTGATGAAGATGGGAACATTGTGGTTACCCCGGGTGACAGGAACAACATGACGCCCCGTCGGAGGCACATAGAGGACATGGAGAGAGAGAATGGAGCTCTAGCAGAGAAGGTGAGGATGATAAAGGAGATAGCAGACTTTACTAGCAATGGAATGGTGGTCCAAGGACAGGAGATTGACACTTTGCATAAAGCTGTGGAAGTTCTGGAGACTGCCCTGATAGCCAGAGATGAGACCATAGCCCATCTTCATGGTACTGTGCAAGAGAATACTCAGAACATACAACAGTTGCAAGGGATCGTCCAGGAAAGGGACCAAACCATTGAAGTTATGACAGCCCAGATTGCCGCTCTCCAAGCACAGCTGAATCCACCCTCTGATGATGACAATGGAGATGATGGCAATAATGGGGATGATGATGACAGTGGAGACGATGATGATGATGAGGACGAGGATGACGATGATGGAGACGATGATGGTGGAGGAGATGAAGCTGTTGCTGTAGCAGCTGAGGATGAAGAAGAAGAGGAGGATCCAAAAGAGGTGGAGTTTGAAGTCTCAAGTGATGGTTCAGGAGAGGTGTATACTCTGCCGCCATGGTTGTACCGCGAGCCGAAGCGCCAACGCATCACCGCAAGGACCTACCTCAATCTCTTCAAGAAGTAGATAGAAGTCCACCAATTAGTCCACGTTAGGCGAATTCGTTAGGATTAGTCTCGATCGTTGTGAAGCTTAGTTCGTGCTAGTTTAAAAGTGTTTAGTTGCTTATTTGTGTACTCCAATATCCCAGGAATTATTTGTGCGAATTTTATGAAAGAGTTATGGCAATTTGGTTACTATCTGTGTGTTTTTCGCTGCAGTTTTTCTGCTGATACAGCAGTACTGCGCGATTTTTCATATTTTTCTGGTAACTCGGAAAAATCTGAAAACAATTGGGCTGATGCGAAACTCTCTGTGCCATATGCACAAAAATTGGCTAATTTTTCTGACGAGTTTAAGTCGGGCGGAAAAATTCGCGAACGCTGCTGGACTGTTCTGGCAGAATTGCTGTTTTGTTGATTAGTTGATCTATTGTTTAGTTAACCATTGCCAACTCTTGCAAAACTATTTCAGTAGTTATATACTGCTAGGATAACACCTGGGATGTTGCTAGACCATTTGTTTGTTGATGTGTTGCTTGCTTGTGATTGTCTGCTATTGTTTGTTGTTGTTTGATCATATGCATGGGTAGAACCCTATTGTCGTAGTTGATTCTTTCTAAACTTACCTATGCTGAACCGCAGATGCCTCCCCGCCGCCAACCCACTGAGTTGGAGCAGCTCATGGCCGCTCAGGCACAGCTGACCCAAGTGATGACCCAGTTCATGGCGAATCAGAACAACAACAATGGAAATAATCAGCCTCAGGGAGATGCTCTCACCAGATTTCTGAGGTTAAGGCCAGCTAAGTTCTCTACTGCAACGGAACCAATGGTTGCTCTCGACTGGTTGCGTTCAGTCAACAAGGATCTAGTAACTGTCGGATGCACTGATGCTGAGAAGGTAAGGTTCGCCGCTCACCTACTAGAGGGACCAGCCGCTTCTTGGTGGGACACATTTCAGATCACCCACCCACTGGATACCGTGACTTGGGCTATGTTTGAGGAAGGTTTCAGGACCAACCACGTGTCTTCAGGAGTTCTGAGCCTGAAGAGGAAGGAGTTCTGCAACTTGCGCTAAACCAATCGCACCGTGGCCGAGTACATTGAGGAGTTCAACAACTTGTCCCGTTATGCACCTGAGGATGTTGACACTGATGCCAAAAGGAGGGAGAGATTCCTGGATGGCCTCAGTGATGAGCTTTCAGTACAGCTACTTGTGGTTTACTGTCCCACTTTCCAGGAGCTTATGGACAAGGCCAGGATCTTGGAAGGGAAGCACAAGCAGGTGGAGAACCGCAAGAGAAAGAGCAATACTCATCACTCTGGTTCACACCACAAGACTCGCACTTCATATGATGGATACTCCAAGCATGGAGGAAGTGACCATGGGAACCATGACCGCCGCGATGGACATAGTCATGACAACCATAGGAGCAACCACCACAACCACAAGGGAGGACACTCTCACCACTCTGGAGGACACGGTGGACATGACCGCAACCGTGATCGCAACTTCGTGAAGAAGGATCTGAGTGAGGTGACGTGCTTCAAGTGCAAGGAGAAGGGACACTATGCTGACAACTGTCCGGAGAGGAAAGGACTGAAGCCAACCAACGGTGAGAAGGCCACAGTGAACCACATGAATGTGGAGGAGATTCCAGATGAGCCTGACCTTGTGATTGGTAAGTTCCCAATCAACACTTACCCTGCACTTATACTTTTTGATACTGGTGCATCGCATTCATTCATATCAAGGGCATTTGTGGATAAGTATAAGTTACCTACTGAGTCTATGAAAAGGTCTATTAGAGTGAGTTCACCTGGAGGAGATATGATAGCTAGTGCGGGATGCCGCGACTTAACTGTGAGGATTGGAACACACAACTTCATCGCACATCTAGTAGTGCTGGATTCACAGGGTTTAGATGTCATTCTGGGTATGGATTGGATGTCTATGCATGGGGGACACATAGATTGTGCACGGCGAGCTGTTTCACTCAAAACCCCGGATGGTAAGAGGATTAGATTCAAGTCGGCTGCACGACCGAGAAGGTGTAAGTTGAATTCTCTTAAGGGGGTTAGCATGGATACTGTGCCAGTGATTAGGGATTACCCCGACGTGTTTCCGGAAGAGCTGCCAGGGATGCCACCTGACAGAGATGTAGAGTTTCTTATGGACCTGCTGTCGGGAACAGGACCTATAGCAAAGAAACCATATAAGATGGATGTCGATGAGCTGAAGGAATTGAAGAAACAGTTGAAGGAGCAGCTGGAAAAGGGATTCGTTCAGCCTAGTGCGTCGTCATGGGGAGCACCTGTTCTATTTGTGGAGAAGAAAGACAGCACCAAGAGATTAGTGGTAGACTATCGCTAGCTGAATGAAGTAACCATCAAGAACAAGTACCCTCTGCCGAATATAAATGATTTGTTTGATCAACTGGAAGGAGCAAAGGTGTTTAGCAAGATTGATCTGCGATCAGGCTACTTTCAGTTGAAGATCCGGGAGGAGGATGTACCAAAAACCGCCTTCACCACTAGGTATGGTTTATATGAGTATATAGTTATGTCTTTTGGACTAACGAATGCCCCTGCGTATTTCATGACCATGATGAACAAGGTATTTATGGAGTATTTGGACAAGTTCGTGGTGGTGTTTATTGATGACATACTGATATATTCCAAGGATGATGCTGAGCATGAGAAACATCTAATAATGATTATGGAAAAGCTGAGGGAACACAAGCTGTATGCCAAATTCAGTAAGTGTGAATTCTGGCTTAACACTGTTGGATTTCTTGGACACGTAGTGTCAGGAGAAGGAATTGCTATTGATCCAAACAAAGTGACTGCAGTAACAGAGTGGGAAGCACCCAAGAATGCGGGAGAGATTCGAAGCTTTTTGGGACTTGCTGGATATTACCGAAGGTTCATAAAAAACTTTTCTAAGATTGCTAAGCCGATGACTGAACTTCTGAAGAAGGAGAGGAAGTTTGAATGGTCAGATGTATGTGAAGCCAGCTTTCAGGAACTGAAGCGTCGACTAGTGACCGCGCCTGTTCTATGTTTACCAGATCTTCAGAAGGATTTCCAAGTGTACTGTGATGCCTCACGACAAGGACTTGGGAGTGTGCTGATGCAAGATGGGAGAGTAGTGTCATATGCCTCGCGACAACTCAAGCACCATGAGCGGAATTACCCCACACACGACTTGGAGTTAGCGTCAGTGGTTCATGCGCTCAAGGTATGGAGGCATTACTTAATGGGAAAACACTGTGATGTGTACACCGACCACAAGAGCCTGAAGTACATATTTACATAGAAGGAACTGAACATGAGACAAAGGAGATGGTTGGAACTTATCAAGGATTATGATATGAATCTACAATACCACCCAGGAAAGGCCAATGTAGTAGCAGATGCTCTGAGCCGGAAGGTTTATGCCAATGGATTGACAATTGGTGAATTTCCTGAGGATTTGTGCAAGCAATTCAAGGACCTTAGACTGGAAGTAGTATCTGAGGGATTTAGCTACAATGGAAGTCCAACCGACGCTACAGGACATGATCGTAAAGGCTCAAGTGGGAGACAAGGAAATAGAAGAAATAAAGGAGAAGATGAAGGAGAACCGGGAAAAGGATATTCGCGAGGATGAGCATGGTACCTTGTGGTATGGAGATCGTTTGTGTGTTCCCAACGATCCCGAGATAAGGAAGTTGATTCTGCAGGAAGCTCATGACTCGCCATATTCCATACATCCGGGCAACACAAAGATGTATATGGATTTGAAGAGCAGATTTTGGTGGAACAACATGAAGGGAGATATCGCCAAACATATTGCCCTATGTGATGTATGTAGCCGAGTGAAGGCAGAACACCAGAAGCCAGCATGATTGCTATAGCCGTTGCCTGTACCGGATTGGAAATGGGATAGAGTGGGAATGGACTTTATCACAGGATTGCCCAGGACCAGGTTAGGATATGACTCTATTTGGGTAGTGGTCGACCATTTGACCAAGGTAGCCCACTTTATAACAGTGAAGACGACCTATACGAGTGCAAAGTTGGACAAGATTTACATGGACAAGATTGTGTGCCTACATGGAGTTCCCAAGAGTATCGTATCTGATAGAGGCACCCAATTTACCTCGCACTTCTGGCGCCAGCTGCACGAGTCACTTGGTACTAGATTGGAGTTTAGCACAGCGTTTCACCCACAGAGTGATGGACAGACCGAGAGGGTGAATCAGATTTTGGAGGACATGCTAAGAGCTTGCGCCTTGGCTCATGGTTCTAGTTGGGATGAGAATTTGCCGTATGCCGAGTTTTCCTACAACAACAGCTATCAAACCAGCATCAAGACGTCACCGTTCGACGTACTGTATGGGAAACGGTGCCGAACACCATTGCTATGGGATGGAGTAGGAGAACGCCAGTTGTTTGGACCTGATTTGATCAAGGACACTGAAGAGAAGGTCGCCTTGGTTAGAGATAGGCTGAAGGTAGCACAATCAAGACAGAAGAGCTACGCTGACGCCAAGCGCAAGGAAGTGGTGTATGAGATAGGTGATAGAGCATACCTCAGAGTATCGCCGCTTCGTGGAATCAAGAGATTTGGTATTAAGGGTAAGCTGGCACCTCGATTTATTGGACCGTATCGAGTCTTAGCACGCAAAGGAGAGGTTGCTTATCAGTTGGAGTTGCCAGAGGCTCTGTCTGCTATTCACAATGTGTTCCACGTGTCCCAGCTGAAGAAGTGCCATCCGGAGATGGTGGATACACCATTGAGAGACACTGTACCGCTCGGGGAGGTTCAGCTTGAGAATGATTTGACCTATGAGGAGAAACCGGTCAAGATTCTGAAGACAGCAGAAAGGACTACCCGTACCAAGACAATCAAGTTTTGCAAGGTGCAGTGGAGTCACCACACCGAAGAGGAAGCCACTTGGGAGCGTGAAGATGACATCCGAGAGGACTACACACACCTATTTGCTAGCCGCGCCGAATCTCGAGGACGAGATTCATCTTAAGGGGGTTAGTCTTGTCACATCCCAAATTTTAGATTTGGTCTTGCATATCATTCATTGCATCGCATCATATCTTACCATGCATTACCGTCGAGTAGAGAGGATCGACGAAATGCTATTTGCGAAAACCTATTTTACTTCGCTTCGAGTTTCCTGCGGGAGGCTTCAGAGGGGCTTGCAACAACCACCCCTGTAGGTTCGAGATTTCTCTCAAACTTCGATTGAAGGTTGTGCCCCTCGACGATACGAACCCGTAGGCGCGAGAATCGCTCCAATCGGAGTTCGTATGCAAAAGACTCGGACGTTTTAGTAAACCAAGAGACTTGCAACAACCACCCCTGTAGGTTCGAGTTTTCGCGCAAACTTCGACTGAAGGTTGTTCCCCTCGACGATACGAACCCGTAGACGCGAGAATCGCTCCAATCGGAGTTCGTATGCAAAAGACTCGGACGTTTTAGTAAATCGCCGGAAAACGGTCCGAAAATCCGGACCGATTTCTGAATCGGATTCAAATCTGGACCGTTTCGGGTCAGATTTTTTTTCTCTTTCTCTTCACGCGTGGGACTTCTTAAAGAGGGCCGGCTGCCTTGGTTCCCGTGCCCGCCGCCTCCCAGACCTCTCCCGCACGCGCGCACGATCCCTGGCGCCGCCTCCTGGCGCACGTACGCCGCCTGCCACCTTCGCCTCGCCGCCACCGGCCACCCCTCCGTCGTCGTTCGTCGCCGCGTCTGTTGTCGGGTTCGTCTCGCCGCCCTCTTTCCGTTCCCGTGCTCCGCGTCTCCATCCGCCGCCACCAACTGCGCCCTGCAGATCGCCGCGTACGCGCGCGCGTTTATTGTTCCGGGAGCCATAGTTGACCGTGTGTGTACGTGCAGGTAGAACCACGACGCCGGAACCGATCGTCGCCGCCGTCCGGAGCTCGCCGGAGTTCGTTTCGCAGTCCGTTTTTGGTAAGACAGCAGCCACCGTCAGATCTCAGATCAGCGGCTTAGATCGTTCGTTGACTGGTCAGCACTCCAGACGTTGACTAGTCAGACGCCCCAGACGTTGACTGGTCAGAGGTCCAGTCAGCGCCCAGTCATCAGACACAGTTGACTGGGTCAATTTCGTTAATCCTATTAGTTGGCCGATTTCGGTAGAATCTTCTAAATTGCATAGAAATTAAACCGCTTGGCCAAAAATTGCAAATAAAATATGTACAAGTTCAGTGAGTCGTGTAGAATCTCGCTGTACCTTTGGTTCAGACTTTTACTGTCAGGTTTAGTACAGTTTAATCAAATGAATTAATGACCTTTTCGGAGTAATAAATTCATAGTAAAAGTTTCGTAGCTCCAAAAATCACGTGTAATATGTCCCTGAACTCGTGTGAACGAGGGGAATCTCATCGTGAAATAAAAAGATAGGCTTACAGTAAAAACTTCTGCAGTATTTGTCTAATGGCTTTCTGCAGTGTTTTAATTACTCGGGATGTTTTATAACTCCTTTTTGAGTAATTCCAATTGGTACTGTTTCTTATCAGCGATGCCTATGCGGTAGAATTTTTCCAAGATTTTACAAACAGTATACTACCGGTAGCGAATTATTTAAGTTCTAGCTCTAGTAGTGATCACTACGTTTGGTTAATAGTTTCCCTTGCGCCAAATCTATTTTCGATGCATGTATTCGGTAGTAATATGTATTAGTATTATGTGGTGCAGCTGTAGTACCAATTCACTTGCCGTTCTTGCATTCATGCATCATCTTTGTTGCATATGTTTGTGAATTGTTTGTTTATGAATGCAATTGTGTCGTGTAGATTGTGTGGAGTGCAACCCTTGCTCGTGTGTGGATTGTTCCTCCGACCGCTACAACCAAGGCAAGTAGATGCTACTTTGTTCATGATATCGTCCTACTATTTTCAATGCATTTTCGTGTATTTTGTAGATGCATGTGTAGGATGATACTATCGCTATACTATGTCCTATTATGTGGTAGGGCTTTCCTTGTAGATGAACCACCGTTGTAGATGTGCTTAGCCATGGTATGTTGAACGAGGGCTGGGTTACATCATTGATACTTGTTTTCTCAAAGTATTGGTTTGTGAAAACTAAAACAACTTAATCAATGAACCCCCTGGGTGTGATGGTATTGATAAATTTTGGTGGTTTCATTGCGGAAAGGCACCCAGGTATCAAGAGAAATTGATTGGCTTCTTTATTGTGTATCTTACGTGTACAACCATGTGCCAATAATGGAATGGTCGGTTGGTTGGACTTAGTAGGTTGTGGTAACTCGAACCCGCGTATCCAGAGATGTAGAATTTTGGTAGGTTGGACCGGTGCGCGTCGGGATTGAGGAGCTACTTCCCGAACAGTCTCTTCTTGGTCTTCTCCCTATCATCACCCAAAATGAGAGTGATGGTACGAGCTGGGCTGGCCAAGTCACATGGGTAAAGTGTACTAACCTCTGAAGAGTGTATAATCTAATCGATTAGCCGTGTCCCCGGTTATGGACATCTGAGTTGCTAGATATTGATTCCATGACATGTTTCTCGCTCATTCTAATTTCATAATTGTTTTAATATTGTTGGGTTAACTAAATTGGGATCTTTTCAAAGAAAATTCAAAACTGTTTATGAAAGTAGGACAAAGTTATTTGCAAATGCAAGCCAGACACAGCTCCACTTGCCAGATATGCATGTAGTTGTTAGTACTATTGTCTCCTTTACTAGCTCTACTTGCCATACATTCCATGTATTGACCCTTCGGGGCTGTTGCGTTTTATGCTGCAGGTTATTCCGATTCTGATTGATCGTTATAGGCCACGGTACTCCACTCGGCACTTGTTCACTTGTGGGCAATTTGAAGATTGGAGGTTACTCGCTTTTGTTGCTACCTGAACAATTTGAGCTAGCTTTATGCTAAGCCTTTATATTGTAATAATGGTACTCTGGATCTTTGTAGATCATGATACACGGTTATTTGCTATGATTATCTATCTTACTCTATTGTGGGCCAATGAACCGATCCAGGGATTGGCATGTCACATAGAGGCCACGGTCTTATCAGAACCGGGGTGTCACACTCTGCCTCGCAGAGCATCGAGTGTTCCAGACCGTTTCCCACCGCCCCTACACGTGTATTAAAGCCATAGAGCATCGCCAGTAGACCGCCAATCAATCTCCACCCTCGGCCACGCCTCTAGCAGCCCGTAGCCATGTCGCCACCGTCGCCTGCCCATCCCGTTCGGTCTCGTCGTTGAGACTATAAATAGAGGACTCCCCCGCTCAAACTCTTCACATCATCTCACTCCCCTCTCCTTACTGATCATTCCACCTCGTTCCCAGAGCAAGGCGAGCAGCGCAGCGCCAGAATTTCACCGGAGCCCGCCGCTGCTGGAGAAGAAGGGAGCCAGCGATTGGAGCCGCCCTAGGTGAAGCTTCCGGTACCAGGAGGTTCGCCGTCATCGACTTCGTCGTTCGCCCGCCTCGCCGACCCTTGCCTGAGCCTCCCACGACCCCCACCTGCCGCGTTAGGGTTCTGTCTCGCCGGCGCTGCCCGATGTGGACGATGAACCAGAGCCGTTGGATTAGAATTAGATCCAACGCACCATGTTGCCCCGTACCACTTCGCACCCCTCCGTCTCACTGACGCGTAGCAGGCCGGCCCATTTTCTCTTCCCGCGCAGCCCACTCGTTTGAATTTAACTTTTTCCATTTTAATTCAAACATAGTTCTGTACCCAGTTTCAAAAATCAACCCAGCTCGATTCAGTGAACCAAATTGAATAAAACCAATTTTGTTAGAAAGTTCTGGAAGTGCTGAATCCAAGCCTATTGGATTCAAATCATTTGGATCTGTAGATCACCCTTGGTAAAAATAACAAGGCAGAAGCTTTTCTGCATTCAAACATTTTTCAAATTTAAACCATAATAGCTTTTGAGTTGATTCCAACTCTCAAAAATCAGAAGTAACCATACCTTTCAGAATATATAAAAACATTTGGGTTTACTTACAAAAGTAATGTTCAAGTAATAAAAGGATGCCACATAGACATTTCTAGTCACTTTATTTAAATGAAATAAAAGGTTAAATCTTATTAAATTGTGTCACCACTTTAAATCACATTCCCATGTACTGAAATATGTGGTGATGACATGTGTCAACATGATCCCATGTTTGGTTTGGAGAATATTAAATCTTAAGTAGTTTTTCAATGAGTAGAAATTACTTTTCTAAAAATAAAATCAATAAGACAAATGCTTTAATCTTGTAATGTTAGTGATGATGCTAGATCATCTATAGAACCATTGTGTGTGATGATTGAAAGTAGTTAAGTATTGTTTGGTGATTGTGTACCTCATATTTATTCATAGACGCTAGTACCGACCAAGGATACGAGGAGGAAGGAGGATACTACAAATAAGAAGCCGAGGAAAAGTTCAACCACTGCTCTGCACAAGGCAAGCTAACACTTGCAAGATACTTTACCTATGCAAGCCTTACTAATCAAGTTGACCTATGCAATCTAACACTTGCCATTATGAAAGTTAGATAACCTATGCAATGCACTAAGCATGCTTGGTTGGACACATTTGATGATACCCAATCCTAGTTTTACTTTCAAGCTTGATACTTTATTTCTTTATCAAATCTATTACTTAGAGCTTACTTAAGTAAATTGTAGATTCTAGAAAGATAATTGAAGGTTGCATAAAGAGCATAAAATTTGGCCTAAGCTAGATAATCTTGATGTCATCCCAAGGCATGATATTGAACTTAGTTAAACTCCACTAGTTTACCACCCCTCATTAGTACTCACTCCCATTTTTAGATGCTAGTGCTAAGCATAAAACTTGATCAAGTTTAGATGGGAATACTTGGTGGAAAAATGGTTATGAAAACCTTGGAATGATGGATCATTCTATTGAGATGTTTTGACATGTGTTTCCGAACACCAGATGATTTTGATGATGAAAATGTTGAGGCATGACCCTTAGACCTTTATAAAAATGATGGTTATCTGGATGCAATACCATTCCAATTTTATCGTACAACCACAATACCCGAGAATTGGGTAGGGCTTGACTGGAAACTTATATACCTTAGTATTGGTTCCCTCACGGCCAAGGTTTGAGCTGAGTCTACCTTGTGAAGATTGTCCACCTATGCAGTACCCAAGATGACAGTTAGTCATGGTTGGGAGGCCAAACTCACAGGAGAGGTGCTTATACTAGGGCATGTAATTGAAAGGTTAGGATTGATTATCCGCATACTGAGTATGGTGAATTCATGATTTGTTCCTGACGGATGTATCAAATGTTGTGGTGAAAGTGTAAAATCTATGCAGAGTGTCAAACTATTCGAATAGCCGCGTCTGCGGTTATGGACAGTTGGAGTGGCCATACTGTTCCCCCGTCAGATGTTTTCAAAATGACTTGTGAAATGAATTGAGAACTTGACTTAACCACAACAGAGTTTTGGCATGAGATACAAGTTGCCCCTTAGGTGTTATCAGCTTTCAACTAGCTTTCGTAGCTTCTGAACTTAGTAGAGGTAAATCTTGCTTTTTGCAAAACAACCCTAGAGCTTAGTGTCCTACTACAAAAAACCCTTCACTTGTTAGTACTAGTGTGCGAGTACTTAAAGAGTACTCATGGCTTTGTCCCTGTCTATTCCCATGGCCAGACTATGAAGAGGAGTACCAGGAGGATGGACTCCAGGAAGGTTACGACAACTAGGATCATCTCAGTAGTCCCAATCTTTAATAAGATAGAGCCCCCTGTGTTTTACAATGCTAGTCCCTGGATCAATAGCTAGCATCCACAGTTTAGATGTAATATCAAGAAACAAAGGTCATAATATAACTTTATAACCAGGAAGAACATAATTTTATTACATCATACATAGCTCATTTGGCTATTACATTACATTGCAGCGGAATAACTATAGTCATGGGGTCCTTCATCTTCAAAGTGCCACAGGCAGATGTTGGTTGTAGACTTTGTAATCCTAATCAATCAATCTTCACTAAAATCAATCAAACCTGCAACATACAAGTTACAGCCACAAAGGGTCAATACATTTGAATTGTATTGGCAAGTGATACTATGGTAGTATTATGGAGTCTATCAACTATATGCATTTGGCTAAGTGGATTTGAGGCTTGCATTGCTCCAAATAGATTTTTCCTTAACATTTGAAATACTAAGTTTTGCTTGGCAAAATCATTTTTCTCAATCTAAGATTTGAAGATCCTTTCAAGGCATCTCTCCATCAAAGATTGAAGATTTCAAACAACCCTTGTTCAATCCACAAGTTTTAACTTAGAAATTTGAATGATGAGATTCTTGATTGCTTCCATGTCTTGATGCTCAAATTTTCCTTTACCAGGGACATGGCTAAGTACTTAGAATTTACACTCGGCAGAGGTGGTGCACTTTCCCCACAAGACTTGGTTTCCCAAGACAAGATCTTTCAGAAGCTTTCCCTTAGACCAAAATGGACGCGTTCCATCCTATCAAACACTACCACCCACTGTCCATATGGCTAAGTTCTTGCAACCTATATGATCATGGCAGAGCCCATATTGCCAAGTGGTTGCACTTGAAGCTTCTCAACATTTGACATCTCAAATCCCTTTGTTTCCTGGGTGGCCATCCACAAGTGAGATACACAATCCAAGTCCATGGCCTTGTGAACCACTCAACCAAAAACCACCAAGCAAGCCCATTCCACCCAGGGGATTCATTAACTTAGTTGTTTTATTAAACAAAATCATAAGTCCTCAGACTTAGAGATTTTTCCATAGTGTGAATATATTTTCCACCCATGTTTTCTATTAGCTAGGCTAAGCTTGATAGTATTAGGAATCTTAACTTAGGAAAATCCTTCTAAGGATTCATCTACTAGGTTTTACTATAGCAAGGTCTATACTTAGCAAAATCCATGCAAGTTTACTTAGCAAAATCACTAATGCATAGTGAAAGTAATGGGATAGAAAGTATGAAGCATCACTTGCCTTTTTTGTAGGGAATGGTGGTTCACTCCTTGATCTTGCTAGTCTCACACTTTCTAACTTCACTACAAGTCCATCAAGTAGACACAAAATCAACTAGCATTCCAAACCAATAAATCAATCAAACAATTTAACACACACAAAACAATGGGATCTAAGTCATGCATGGGAGCATGCACAAGATAGTTTTATTTTGCAAAGAGGGCCTCTATTGGGTTTCTAAACTTTGTAAGATCCAAATTGGTCATTTACCAAAGTGGCAAAGTCATTAGCAAGAGGGTTTTGTCCAAAAACCATTTTTTAAATCTATTCATCATTTCATGTGGTGAAAAATGTTTTTATCAAAACAAAACTTTTAAGTTGTTCACCAAATGAATTGCTAATTTGCAAAACTTGGTGTTTTGGGTCAGTGGGTTTGATCAAACCATTTTCTTAAAGTTTTATTTCCATAAATATTTTTATAACAAAAACCATTCTTTTTATTTGGCTAGAAAATGGCTAAGTCAAGTAATCCAACCTAAATCTTTCCATAATCATTTTTAACACCAAGGGTTAGTTCCTAGGGTCAGTAAGGAAACAACAATCCAATTTGCAAAGGTTTTATCCTTAAATTCAATTTTAGACAATTTTTATACTCTAAACAAGCTATCAAATGTTTCTGCATAATCAACCAATCTAACAAATACTATTTGCTAAACTAAGGGCATGGTTGGCTAGGGCTTGTTCTCCTGAATCCAAGGACATAAAATTTGTAATTTTTGGACATGTGGATCCAAAGATACAAGGGTTTGAAGTTTGCAAATAAATCTGTTTTCAAATTTGTTTTTAAACGGAATAGATGACACGCGGCACTTTCCTATTTGCCGATACCGGTTCCGGTGGATCGTGGGCTGCTGTGCGTTAGATCTAAACGAATCGTGCGGCTCTGGAGACGTACCCTTCCGCGTTTAGTTACTCTATCCTATCCATCAAATCGGGATCGGACGGCTCTCAGTGCCCGGCCATAAGCTGGCAGCGATATGTTAATGGCGAGCGGCCAGTTGGCGGCGACGCTGGCGAGGTAGGAAGCGAAACAGGGAGGGAGAAAGATCACCGAGGTTGCGAGGATGAGGTGATGCTGGTCGTGTGGTCGTCGTGGAAAGGGGCGCACGGGAACGGGCAGAATTCTTCGCCGGAGTTGGTTCTGGCGACGGACGCGTGCGGTCGAGGTCGAGGACGATGCTAGGTATCACCCGGAGACAAACAAAACACACAGTCAGGAGCGCAAGGACACGACGAAGGCCTGTGCGTGAACGAGAGGGGTCGGGGTAGTCTGATTTACCAGAGAGGTTCCGTCGGAGTAGAGCCAGACGGTGGCGATGCTGGGGTTGTCGTTGGCGAAGCTCAGGGGTGCCCGCGGGGAAGCTGAGGTTACGGAGCGGTGCTCCTGAGTCTGGCGAACCTGCCTGCTTGCTCGGGAAGTCAAGGACGATGTGATGCCGCCGGAATTTGGCCGAGAACTCGTCGGAGACGGCGACGGTGCAGAAAAGATTGGCGACAGCCTGGTGGCTCTCGATGCGTGGGGTTTGGGGGGAATGAAAGAGGAGGAAGATGGGATTAAACTCGCGTGATCACTGCGAGTTAAGGTGGCTGCGTTAAGGCGTATTGATGTCGCGATTCAAAGCTTGCAACGACGACGAGAGGAGGAAGAACCAGTCGCGGGGTAGGGAAGGAGAACAGTGGAAAGGGAGCCTACCGGTCAGTGGGAAAAGAAAGGAGGGTAGGGTCCACTGGTCATACTCTGTGTGGGTCAGATTCCGGGTGCGAATCGTTTCCCTCGGGGTGGAAAGCTGGGTTGGTTCTAGGCCTTAGTTGGGCTTGGCCAGTTGGGTCAGGTCCATTTCATATTTTTTTTCTTCTGATTTCTTTTTCCTTTTCTATTTCTATTTTTCTGTTTTGAATTTGAATCAATTATTCATTCACTCAAACTATTCAAACAATTCAAACTTATAATGAGTTTTTCGTTCTGTTTTTCAACATAAACCAAATCCCAAAAATAAAATAATATTTTATTCATTTTTAGGATCTATTTAATAATTAAATAAAATATCCCTTTAGTTATTTAATCAAATAGGGTTTGATTTATTTAATAGAATCTCCATTTAAAATTCAAACATTTTCGAAATCAAATCAGTAGGTTTAATAAAGAATACTTGGAAATTTGTTTAAAACAAAATAACATTTTTGCTATAGGGTCCATTAATAATTAAATAAATAGACCAAGGTTTATTAATCAAATAGGGTTTTGTTTTATAAAAAAAATCTCTTTTGAAATCTAAATATTTTTAAAACCAAATCTGTAGGTTTTATTTGAGAATAAAAGATATTTGGAAAACTTGTTTAGAATAAAAATAACATTTTTATTTTAATCTCTTTTAATAATTAAATAAAATAGACCTTAGTTATTATATCAAATAAGATTTGTTTTATTTAAAACTTTATTTGAAATCTAAATAAAACCAAAATACTTCAGTAGACCTTATTTGAGAATATTAAATACTTTGAAAACTTATTTAAATAATTTAATAAGTTTTGATGTTTTTAATTAAAATGGTAAAACCTTTTATTTGAATAAAATTGGATATTAAATCCTTATTAATTTATTTAAATAAACCTTTGCTAATTTTATTTAAAATAAAATGTTTTAATTCCCAAAGCTTGGCCAAGGTTTTATTTGGCTTTATAAAATATTCTTTATTTATAAACTTCTACTTCATTTGAAAATAAATCTTTTCACTTAAGAGTTTCAAAATAGTATTTCCATATGTTTTTATTTTTTCCTTTTATTAAATGTTTATCTTTTTAAATCCCTTTAGGTTTTATTTAATTCAGATGGGTTTGAAGTTTCAATTGAATTCAAAAAGTTTCTTCTGGCTCTGAAAATCAAACAAAGTTTTATTTTACTCATTTATTTTCACATTACAAGATTTGTAAAATCTTGGGATGTGACAATCTCCCATCGTCAGCATTGCCTGTGACCCCGAAGATGGAGCTTCACCCACGCTACCGTTATTATTACGTATTCCGCTGCTTGAGTTGTATTAAGAACTGGATCATGAGATCCTTATTTGTGTAAGACCTTATGTATGGTTTGTAATGGATGATGTACTGTGATATCCAAATCTGTTATGTCTCGCAAAAATGGTAATCCTGGGATTGCGATGTATGGCATAACGGTCATATGGGATTAAAAATCCGGGTGTTGACAGAATGTGTTGTTCTTTTAGATAAGTTGCACACCTGTTCTTCTTATTAGGGCTTGTGAGTGTGTGTGAATAGCACATATTTATGTAGCAATAAAATATATATATCTATGAAATGCTATTCATAATTGTTTACATTTTAATTATTTATCTTCAAACTTTACTTTATAGGTAGATTCTCTTTTAAATAGCTTAAGTGTTACTGCTCCTAGGTATACGAGTGAAGTATGAAGTAATGTGATCTTGTTTATTTGTCATATATTGTTTGAAGTGGCAAAACGAATAACTTTTGAAGAAAAGGTTCCTTTTCTAATGTCTAAACAATCTCTGTGGTTAGTTAGTGGTGGTCGATGTTATTTGTGTTTGCTTGAATAGTTTTGACTTGAAATGCTTTATTACTTAACTAGTTCAGACCAAAGTTAACTATAAAACATATAATAATGCTTATAGTGTTATATTTAGATTCTTGTAGACTAAAGTTAACTTTAAAATAAAGATAGTTTGAAAGTATAATGTTTATGATATTTGTATCTTGTGTACCTGGTAATGTTTCCTTAAGGTTACTTAAGAATGATTATACTTTTAATTGGTGTAGTGGTTTATTGAGTTTATAATGGAATAGTACCATTTACCTTTTTTATAGATGAGGGGTTATAGTTTATGAACCAAGATATAATATTACTTAACTACTTATGGAATTATAATAGTATTGTGGTAGTTTTTGTGATCTAGTGGTTAAAGTAGATAAAAAGGATCTGATTTATTCACAAGTTGTTCTTTAAGGTTTTTATTATGAATTGGAATCCTTTAAGAATATAATCTTCACTTAAGGTTGAAGATAATTTTAATAAAAGGTGTTTATAATGTTTTAAACCATTATGGCTTCACATTGTTAATATTTAAGACTAATACTATTTATTAGACTTAATTAACTCATTTTAGGTGTACTAACAAATTTTATTTATCCTTATATGAATTATTAATTAAGTAAATAAGTTTAAATTTGAATTATTAAAATATTTGAATTTTAATCTAACTCAAAAGTGGAATATTATATTTTTAACATATAGATATTATTTTTGTGATCATTTTGGTATATAATATTTATTTTCATGATTTATAAATAATAAGATATGATTTTTTATAAGATTTAATACTTTAAAAAAACTTAATAAATAATAAATATTTAAGTAAGTGAAATAATAATGCATGATTATAGTTTTAAATTATAGTCTTTATCTTTCTAAGATTTTTGGTGTTTTATTCATATTTTTAATATTTACTATTATTGGAATATGAATTATCAAAGTTTTATTACTTATAAAACCTTTATTAAATAATACTTATTTAAATAATTATCATAATAATAGTTGATAATAATTTTAAGTTGTAGATTTTATTTTTCTACAAATTTTCATATATTATATACATTTTTCTAAATTATAAATCAAATGTTATTAATTAAATAAGATTTAATCATTTATTTGATTTATGGAATATTTATATTTGGATTTATACTTTTTATTCTTTCTTAAACAGGAAATACTTTTTACACCGCACCCATAGCTAGCCTAAGTCACTGACTAGTGGGCCTATGTCCACCTCAGCACTCAGGTAAGTAAATGTATCTTTTTACCGACCCTATCTCCACTCCCAGTCAATGACATATGTGTCCTAGGCCATGTCATCAGCCACGTGAGACAAAGACTGGTCAAACTAGCTGATGTGGCTAGTACGTAGGCATGACGTCACTCGAGTTGATCCTCACTGGTTGAGGATCGATCGATCTATCTGGTGCACGCGCCGGGCTGTGACTAGGCGTGTTGGACAGAGGAGATCAAGGAGAACCTATTGGTGGTGGTGCCGCTACCTAATGGTCACTGGAACTGCATCGGCGACGAGCTTCTACGGCGGCCAACGACAATGCTCAACGGAACTAGTCCTATGGTGAAAATTAGCAAGCGAGAATGGTGTCCAGAGATGCGTAAGCTTAACCTGATGATGATAGATAGGTCGAGGAAGCTTGGGGAGGCGTGATGACGGCGAATCGACGATAATGGCCACAACGGCCGAGGAAAAGGAATGCTCGATTTCACATGATTCCCGGCGTGCGGGCTTCCGTGCTTGGTCCTAGGTGAATCAGACCACGACGGCATGTCCAACGGTGGCTACCACGAAGCGAGGGGTGGTCGGACTTGACCGGAACGATGAACTCCGGCAAACTAGGTTTTCGGGTGAGGAAGGAAAGTGGTGTTGGCGAGCGAGACTGGAGACGAGAGTGGTATGAGAGGTTAGAGGAGGACGCGGCGATCTTATCTACTCCCTCCAGGGACGGCGGCACGCATCGTAGCGCGGCGATTGATCGACGGCGGAGCCCCGGCCAGCGAGCTACTTCCAGTAGGCGAGGTAGACGACAAAGTTGTTTTTGTAGAAAACCCCTTGGCGTTTCTTTCTTCTCAACCCGCGATCCTTCCCTGTCACCACCCGTCAGTCACAGATAAGGACGAGCTGACTGGCTGCTGGGCTTTTTGTGGGCTGCACATGCGCGTCAGATAAGCAGGTAGGATTTGGGCCACGGCCAGGTCTTGTTTTTTATTTTTCTATTTTCTGTTTTCCTTTTTAGATTTGTATATAATCTTTATTTTGAACCTTTCTTTGTAGAATTTATTTGCTGGATAATTATAGTAATACTAAAATATGTTTATTATAATTTGTAAACTTTTATTATATAATCTTTTTATATTTCTTTTATTTTCTCTATAAGAACCCCTTTTAATATTTTGTAGAAGCTTTTATTATTTTTTTCTTTCCACTTTTAACCATGGATTTATTAAATGATCCATTCTTATTTGTTTTTAAAACTTAGCTCTAGTTGGCTCATAGTTTGAATAGAAATTTTATATATGTATAATAATCCTATATCATTATTTGATGTAGGAAATATAAAAGAAATTAGTATGGTTAATACTACTTTCATTAATTAAAAAAATGGTATTGTATAAATTCTATTATGATAATCATAGAAGTTTAGGGTTTGAATTGTGAATATTTATCCTAGGGTTTAGGGTTTTAAACATATTTATATTTCTTTGTTGATGTGAGAAAAGATTTAATAACTAAGCATATTGTCTTATGTTTGTTATATTTGATGACATAACCTTTTTTAAAATAGAAAGTTACATCTAAAATGTTTTATAGCAAGGAATTGATAATTATACTCTTAAGCACATATAATTATGATGGTTGGACTTGACAGAGATGTGCTTATGTGATTTTCTATAGGAAGATATTCCTATAAAGTGTTATAGATATAAGATGAGGAATTCTTAATATGAAATGGATATTATACTTGGTTTTAAGATTTAAAGTTGATTGTTTACCAAGAATTACTATCTTCCATAATTCATAATTCTAGACTTCTTATTAAGGAATTCCTTTCCTAGATATACTACCTTTTCCTATTTATCATCATGATTAACATGATGAGCTTTACTTCACAAAAATATTCTTATTCACTGATTAACCTTCTAGTGTATCTAACTAGAAGGAATCCAATGAGTTTGATACTAAAGTATTTCATAACTTCCTCATATCCTTGCTTGGTTGTATCTACTACTCTACTGTTGATGGCCTTCCATCCAACAAGTAGTTCCTTCAAACTCTACTCATAATCTTCCTTAATCATTCATCACTAATATATCTCTAATAGTTGTATGCATCCAACTACCTTTCTCTAAAGTTCACTATCCTTTAAGATGAATAGCACTACTTCCATAACTCTATGCTACACTAGATTTAATTGAATAATATCATCCTATATTTACTTTACTCCAATAACTCACACTCTAACTGTAAATTATATTTATGTGGCTTGTAATGATTACTCTAGGATAACTTATCTCTACTAACATTTCAATCATGTTCTACCCACCAACGTCACTTATACTAAATATAAGCATTTAATATTGGTGGTTAAAGCATCACCATTAATCCTTTAATCATTTATTGCTTAAGTTCTTAGTTGGCTAAACAAGGCTTTATCAATACTACTTTTCAATTGTATTGAAATTATTTTCTTAGTATCTCATATTGGATTAAGGTTTATTCATGGACTACGCCCTCTTTAAAATATTTAAGTAGATGTTATGATAAGATCAAGAAATAGTATATCAAGTATTGATAGTTAAAGAATTTGTGAATCAATGGTTGATTACTCAATCATTGATGAACAACATATATTGAGATAAGTTCCATAAAGTGATATGGAAAGAAAGATATATGGTGAATGATCTTGACTTAGTCTCTTTCCTACTCAATCTTACTTAAGAAGTAGGGTTAGGTATTACCATGATACTCATGGTATGTGCACATGAGATTAAGATATAGTTGTTAAATTCATATTTTGTGTTATATCCATAACTTGGTACTCATGAGTGATTATAATGAATACTATGATATGATCACAGAAGGATCAAATATAAATCATAATGTATTAAGGTTTAACTTTTATTACATTTGATCTACCCTTAGATCAAATCTCTTTTTCCCAAAAATAGGGTTTTAGCAAAGGTCATATTGAATCTTATCGCAGTCAACTTGATGTTCTACTTCAATTCCATCAAGTTAAGAGAAGCTTCAATCACTTTGACAAGTTTTGTTCAAAAGCGCGAAAATTATTCCGATTTTCTATGCATGAATGCAATGCACACATCTGGGTTCAGCTTATTTCTAGGCTCTAATGCTGGGATGTTACAACAGTATGGCCACTTCAACTGTCCATAACCACGGACATGGCTATTCGAATAGTTTGACACTCTACAGAGATTGTATACTTTCACCACAACATTCGATACATCCCTCAGGAACAATCCTGAATTCACCATACTCAGTATGCGGATAATCAATCCTAACCTTTCAATTACATGCCCTAGTATAGGCACCTCTCCTGTGAGTTTGGCATCCCAACCATGACCAACTGTCATCTTGGGTACTACACAGGTGGACAATCTTCACAAGGTATCCTCAGCTCAAACCTTGGCCGCAAGGGAACCCATACTACGGTATATAAATTTCTACTCAAGCCCTACCCAAATTTCGGGTATTGTGGTTGTTCGGTAAAATTGGAATGGTATCGCATCCAGACAACCATCAGATTTATAAAGGGCTAAGGCTCATGCCTTAACATTTTCATCATCAAAATCATCTGGTGTTTGGAAACACATGTCAAAACATTTCAGTAGAATGACTCATCATTCTAAGGTTTTAATAACCATTTTCACCAAGTATTCCCATCTAAAGTTGATCAAGTTTTATGCTTAGCACTAGCATCTACAAGTGGAGGTAAACACTAAGGAAGGTTGGTAATCAAGTGTGAATGGTCTAAGTTCAATCTCATGCATCTGGATGACATCAAGATTTATCTAACTTAGGCCAAAGTTTATGATCTTTCTGCTACCTTTAAATATATTTCTAGAATCTACAAGTCACTAAGTAAACTCTAATAGATAGTTTTTATAATAAAATACTAAGCTTGCAAGTAAAAATAGGATTGGGTATCATCAATGGATATAAGATTGCTAATTTAACAGCTTGCTAAGTAAGATAACTTGCAAGGTGTAGCTTGCTTAATGAGTAGCTTGCAAGTATTGGCTTGCCTTGTGCAGAGCAGTGGTTGAAGTTCTCCTCGGCCTCTTCCTCGTAGTATCTTCCTCGTATCCTTGGTCAGTACTATCGTCTATAAATAAATACGAGGTACATAATCACCACACAATTATTTACTACTCTAGTTAGCACACAAAAGTTCACACTAGATGATCTAGCATCATCACTAACATTACAACCATTAAGGCAATTAGTTTCATTTCCTTTATTTTAGAAAAGTAATTTCTACTCATTGAAAAACTACTTAAGATTTAATATTCTCCAACTAAAACATGGGATCATGTTGTCACATGTCATCACCACATATTTCAGTATATGTGAATGTGATTGAAAGTGGTGTCACAATTTAATAAGGTTTAACCTTTTTTATTTTAATTAACTAAAGTGACTAGAATGGCCTAGGAGGCATTATTTTATTACTTGATCATTATTTATGCAAGTAACCCTATATATTTTTATATATTCTGAAAGGTATGGTTAAATGTGATTTTTGAGAGTTGGAATCAACTCAAAAGCTTTCATGGTTGAATTTTGAAAAATGTTTGAATGCAGAAAATATTCTGCCTTTTTATTTTTACCATGGGTGATCTACAAATATAAATGGTTTGAATCCAACAGGCTTGGATTAAGCACTCCAGTACCTTTCTAACAAAATTGGTTTCATGCATTTTGGTTAAGTGAATCGAGCTGGGTTGATTTTTGAATCTAGGTACATAACTGCTTTTGAAACTAAATGAATAAATCTAAATTTGAATTTTTGGGTCGCACGGGATGTTTAACTAGGCCGGCCCACTATGCACAGCTTGCGCGCGCTAGCTGGTCAAGTGAATGACCCCACCCGTCAGTGAGACAACGAGTGGCGAAGCGGTATGGGGCGATCTAGCCGTGTGATCTGGTTCTAATCCTACGGTTGTGGTTCATCGTCCATGCCTGAACAGGACGCGGCGAGGCTGAACCCTAGCGTGGACCGTGGGTGTTGACGGGGGCTCACCGGGGCTCCGGCGACGGTCGACGATGGGGGCGAACGACTAAGTCGACGACGGCGATTCTCCTAGTACTGGAAGCTCCTCCTGGGTCGGCTCTAATCGATGGCGCCTCTTCTCCTATGCAGCGGCGAACTCCGGTGAAATTCCGGCCACCTGGTGCTCGCCTTGCTCCGGGAGTGAGTGGGTGTGATCAATGAGAGGTGGGGAGTGAGATGGTGTGAAGAGTTTGAGCTGGGAAGGCCTCTATTTATAGTGCCTGAAGGGGACCGACTGGCGCGGGTGGAGCTTGTTGTGGTCGTCGGCACAACGTGCTAATGGCATGGGCAATGATACGGGGCGGTGCATTGTCTCCTGGCGAATCTCAACGGCTTGATGGCGCGGCGTGGGGCGGTGAAGAACGGTCGGAACGTCACGGCGCTCTGGGCGGGTCTGACGGGGATTTTAATGGTGCACAACGTGCATGGTCCGCACGGAGGCAAACGGGGCTGTCTATCGGGTTACTTGGGTGCTGGCGATCACGTATGCAAGCGACGAGGGCGGCGTGCAGTCTGTGGGCTCGTGTCCCTGATGGCGCACTGGCGCGCTCTCGGCTCGCACGCAGAGAAGCTTGGCATGCTCGGGCAGTGTGGTCCACGGGCTAGCTAGGCTCGAGCGTTGTATAGGGGATGGCGGTTGACGGTGGTCAGTGCTCCAGACATGCTTTCTAGGCTTGGTGCTTCTCCTAGCTCGCTGTCATCTTGGGGTGGCAAGTTAGGCTCGGCATGCTCACCATTGATGGCCATTGCATGCTCATAGTGATGCTAAAGAATGTTAAAGAGGCTAGATGATCTACTAAGAGCTTGCTGCAATCCAAAGAGGGAACAAGGTTGGCCAAAATCACTGCTACAAATAGTGTTTGATGTTTTCTTGTTTGCTGCAAACAAGGTGTTTGATGAAATGGCCGAAAGAAATTCAAATTTGAATTTTGGATTCAAACTTGGTGGGTTTGCTAGGCACATACTAGGGAGTATCTGGTTAGTTGGATTGGTCAAGGGGCACTGGTTTAGTTGGGTTTTGAAAATGTGTGATCTTCACATATGTTAAAGATTCAATTTTAAATTTTCATTTGAATGGGGTTGCCAAATGTTTCTGTAAGTTCGAAAGGTGGGCTTTGATTCACTTTTACTTGGTCTTGCAAGGGGTGAAAATAAATAGAAAAGTTTATGTTTGAAATCTTGGACTACAAACACTCAAACTGACCTAGTGAGCAAGATTGGCAAAAATGACCATTTGCCTTATTTGAATTGTTTTTTATTTTCTCTTGATTTGTTTCTGCTTGGAAATGTTTTAGATGATGTTATTTTTTTCTTTAAACCATTCCTTGCTATTTGGGTTAATCACACAAGTCCAAACATGCATTCATACAATCATCACATACACACATGCATTCATTTTTTATTTATTTAATCAAAGTTTTAGTTAACCATAATTTTTGTGATTAGCATTTGATAAGCATGATCAATATTTTTGGGATGTTACATTCTAGTGTCTCTATTATGCCTAGGAAGATTTATGAAATGCTTGATTTGCCACCTTTGAAAGATTGTTATTTGGATGTCCCACTCAATGATAATGCTAAGAAGAAACTCATGGGGAGTATTAATGATGTTCTCATCATGGTAAACAATGCTTATGTCCCTGTTGATTTCTATGTTTTGGATGTTGAATACAATGCTTCTTGTCCTATTACTTTGGGAAGCCTATTCTTAGAACAGTTGGTGCCATTGTTGATATGAAAGAAGGCGCCATTAAATATCATTTTCCAGAGAAAGGTATTGAACACTTCCCTATGAGGAGAGATAAGTTGCTTTTTGCTCCTCCTTTGAAAGCATGATTTGATGTTAATGCTTCTTCATTTGAACATACTTGATTCTTCTTGCTTCTTGTGCCTAACTTAAAGGCGTTAAAGAAAAGTACTTGTTGGGAGATAAACCAAGAGTTTGCTTGAGTCTTGGAAGTTATTACTTCTGTAATGACCTCTCCTTATCCTTTTTGTTTGCGTTTTGTGCCAAGAATGACCTCTAATGAGAGGGAAGTAAGATTTGGGGAGTTGTTGTCCCGAAACAGATTTATGTCCTCCACCAAAAAAAATTCCTGAGGAGGCTCTGTAACTCGGATTGAGCTCACAATTTACGAATAAATCCCTAGTATGTTAGCTAACTTTCGTTAGTTCAACACTTTTTTATTTTAGGAACAGAAGATGTTCAAAAAATTCGGTTTCTACCTGCTGGCCTGTTTTGACAGATTTCTGCCATTATTTGCATTTGCTTCTTATTGATTCCTTTTTGAGTTATCTTCAGGTAAATTGAGCTTTTTGAAGGAGTTACTACAGTAGCTTGTGTTTTTAGTGAAAAGTCTTGCTGTTTCAAAGCTTTGCCAGTGGTCTAATATCTTTTGAATACACTAATGTTGCTAATGAAGATTGTGTGAAGTTTTGTATGAAGGAAAATTTTCAGGTGTAGAGAGAGAATGATGCAATGAGATGAATAATGGACAAAATCTCAAGCTTGGTATGCCACCATGGTGTCGCCCCAAGAACATCCAAGAGGTACAAGCGTAAAAGCTTGGGGATGCCCAAGGCATTCCCTTCTTCATCAATAAAAAGCTCAGGTCTGTCTAGACACTTCGTTTTTATTGTTTCATGCACAGTTATGTTGTTCTTGTAGCGTATTAGTTTTGGTTTGCTTTACTTAGGTTGTTTAGCTTGCTTGAATAAAGTAGTTTGGACCCCCGTTCTCGCTGTGTTGTTTTGCAAATAAGTTTGCTTGGTGTTGGAAAGGAGTAGTAAGTTCTTGCTTAAAGTGCAAGAGGATCTTGCATTGACTGTGACTTAGACTTTAGCATGACATGCTAGGTGTTGTTTTGACCTTATGCTTACTTATTATTGATGTAGCATGTCTTGTTCCAAACAATTGGGATTGCTTAGTGTGCCTTGAAGAAATTATGCGTTGTTTTAGCATGCAAAAGCATAATATTATGGTATTCTCCTTTGATGTTTTGCTTGGGTTGACTTGGCACATGCTTACACCATGTTATGACTCTCACAATTCACCATTATCCTCTATGATCATTTAGTCCTTGACTTGTAGTACTACTCTTTTCCTTGATTAGTATGCTTTGTTGCACTGCATGATTTTGGCCATTATTTCTCTCTTAGTTGGTTGCTCCCAGTCTTTTGCTAGCCTCCACTTGAATGAGTAGGTTCTACTCATGCCTCCAACTCCCAAGAAACCAAGTTATTCCAAATGTCCACTATAAATTCCTATGCATGGTGTGTTACACCATTCCAAGTATATTCTTGTTTTCAACTATCTTCCAATTAAAAACTATTTTGTTATGTGAAAACTTAGTGATTATAGCCCTCACGAACTTGATGTCACACTTTATTCTTTGCCCCTAATAAACTTGAACCATTGTGACAACTTTGTTGTATATGCTTGCACTTATAAGTTAGAATTAGCAGAACTGTGCTGTCACGGGGAACGTTTTCAACCTTGCACTTGTACCTTGTTGTACTTAGTTGATATCATGTTCTTTTGTGTATGGATGTCACCGGTGTGAAATAAAGAGGGGACATGTAAGTCCATGGAGTTTGTATTCTGTGTTGGAGAAACGCCTGGGCCGCTAGCCTAAGCCATGCCTAATCATGGTGGAAACTTGTAGCATCACCATAATGAGCTATCTATGAAGCATCCTCAATAAAAAAGCTATGCATATGGTAAATAAAAAGATTGCTGAGATGCTCATTGTCTGCTTGCCTTGTCATTTTGGTTATGGGAAAGCTCCTGTACCATGTGCAAGGGGTACCCCGTTGGCGGTTCTCAATTATATGCAAATACTTACAGTGACAAGAACTTACCTGGACCCAAAGTTGAGTATGCATGAGGTGTGGCCCTCGTATTCAAGGGACATGAGATTGCCAACATATACTTCGTTAAGCATATACTCCAGCTTTGCCACTTTAACCTTAACCACTTCAAGATTCTTATGATAGGGGCAATGAGGGCTCAAAGCTATAAAGTACCATAATTTTTGGAAGCTCTTTTTGAAACTTATAATCCCTGTTTCCTTATATAAAAAAGGCCTTTCTTACACCATTATTTGAGTCTCCACCTTCTACCTTTAGGCACCATTAAGAGAGCATAGTTGTCATTTTGTGTGTAGTGTTCCAAAGATTATTTATTGATACATATTGTGATATTACTTGTTCTTGTGCTATTTGTTTCTAGTCACCCTTGTGAACTTTGCAGGTGTCCTATGAATCTATTTTGCTACTCTATGAGGACAAGCTGATTACCACTATGCTATGTTTTCTGCATGTGAAACAAACAAACGTTTTTCAATGCATATTATTCATGATCTTTGTTTGTAGCTTGCCATGTTGCATGCATAGTTACTATGTCCTATTGTTAGAAATCCATCTTTCATGCACATTTTTAGAGTTCTTTTATCCCAGCTTTCAATGCTTGCAAATGGTTGGATATTTAGTGTGAGGGTGCAAGTCACCTCAAAAATTATTTTGTTTATCACTTACCTACTCGAGGACGAGCAGGAGTTAAGCTTGGGGATGTTGATACGTTGGAAACTTATCTATAATTTTTGATGCTCCATGCTTGTTTTGTATCTACTTTGCTTTACTTGTCCACACTTTGATGTGCTTTTTACATGTTTTCCGGTACTAACCTATTAACAAGTTGCAACAGTGCCAGATGCATGTTTTCTGTTGTTTTTGGTTTCATAAAAGTTAGTAAATAAATATTCTCGGAATTGGGGAACAAGAAGTCCAGAGGAGAGCCGGAGGGGCCAGCCAGGGGGGCCAAACCCACCCCAGACACGGGTGGGCCCAGCCCCACGCCTGGCTAGGGTTTGTCGCCCCTGGCCGCCTCCTCGGTCTCCCCCTTCGCCTATAAGAAGCCCCCGCTGCAGAAACCCTAAGGACCCGATCAGAAATCTACGAAACCGTCTGTAGCGGCTGCCACCATCGTCCCTAGATTGGGGGGATCTGAAGTTCTTCCCGGCACCCTGCCGGAGGGGAGATCATCCCGGAGGCCTTCTCTCCAGTATGATGTGTGAGTAGTTCCACCTTGGATTATGGGTCCATGTAGTAGCTAGATGGTTGTATCTCCTCCTTTCTGCTTTCATGTATAGATCTTGTGAGCTCAGTTCATGATCAAGATCTAATCTATTTGTAATCATCCATGTTGTTTTTGCGGGGATCCGATGGATATTGAGATTATTATGTTGGTTTGATTAATGGTTTTTTCTTTATGATTCTATCATGTCTGTGTTGTTTGTGATCTTACATGCTCTCCGTTGTTAGTAGATATCTTGGCCAAGTAGTTGCTAGTGACTCCAAGAGGGGGTATTTATGCTCTATAGTGGGTTCATGCCTCTAGTTTCCAAGGGAAGTGACAGAAATCTCTTCGATTGTAGATGTGCTGTTGCTACTAGGGAGAAAACAACGGTCTCTTGTTCATGGAACATGTGGACTGTTTACCTTACACACTTTGCTTAAAGCAGTTGTCTGTTGCTTGCAAATACTAGAGGGGATTCGGATGATAACCTGAAGGTGGACTTCTAGTCATAGATGCAGTTGGATGGCGGTCTATGTATCTTGTTGTATTGCCCAATCAACCTCATAGGATCTTTCTGACTAGAAATTGCATTGTTATGCCTTGCTCAGTTCTTGTCAATTGCCCAGATGTAATTTGTTTACCCTTCATGCCATGTTTTAATTTAAGGAGAGCACCTCTAGTGAACTATGGACCCCAGTCCAATATTTACCATTGACACATCTTCCACTGTTACTTGTTTACTTGCTGCAAACCATTACCTTCCACACCATACGTTTAATCCTTTGTTACAGCAAACCGATGGGCTTGACAACCTCACTGTTCAATGGGGAAAAGTCTTGAGTTTGTGTTGTGCAGGTCTCCGTGTTGCTTGCAACACCTGTGTGATGTTTCCTTCCTCCTTCTGATTCAATAACCTTGGTCTCAACTGAGGGAAAACTTGTTGCTTGATGCTTCACACCTTGCTCTTGGGGTTCCCAACAGGCTGTGCGTAGACAGTCGTCACCGCCTACGATGAAGATGACGCTGAAGAATCCAGGCGCCTAGATGTGGACCTTCTCGAGGAAGAGAGCGTATTGGCCTGCCAAAGATCCGCCATCTACCAGCAGAAGCTACGCAACTACCATAGTCGCCGCATTCAACTTCGCTTGTTTAAAGAGGGGGATCTGGTGCTCCGACTTAAGCAGAAGAAGTCACACACATTATCCCCGTCATCGAAAGGACCGTTCATCATAAGCAAGGCACTACTCAATGGGTCTTACTACCTCGTTGATAATCATGAGCTTGAGGATAGACCCAGCGATGATCATAAGAGTAAGCGACGTGACCCGGATGATGACTACTTGGAGCTTGATCGGCCATGGAACATAGCACAACTACGTACGTTCTACACTTAGCATATTTTTTATATACTGTGTACCTCTTGTATGATCAATGAAATAAATCTCTTTGGTTCACTCATATTCTTGAGTCTTTTACCTCCTTTAGTGTTCATATTTGGATCGTATAAAACCTTTATGCACAAGTTTTGCATTTGCACTTGTGAAAATACCGCCTACGGGTGTTAGCTTAAGTTCTCTGGTCTACACGTTCTTTGTTGTTTTTATGTGGATTCTGGAGTAGTAACTTTTGGCACTTTAAGTCGGCGATTTTGTGTTTAGGTTTTGACGGTGCCATTGGGAATCATCGCCTGAGCGCATGGTTCTGACTACGAGTCTTCCGACTCACAAGAAGTCAAGCGTAAAAACCAGAGTAACGGATAAGCCAGCACTTGCTTAAAAAAATATTTACATGCTGGAACTAGTACTTGAGTAGCAGGAAACATACAACTATTGTTTTCCGCCTTAAGATTAACACAGTAGTTTTTCCGCATACATATATCCATAGGAAACAAATATTACAAAGTGTTTTTCACTCCTCTGGTGCATGAGACTTTGAGGTAGCATCATCGGCAGCAGGAGAGCCATCCTGATCATCTTGAAAGTCGGTGGTCTTGAGGGACCGGAGGAGCTGTGATGATCTCCATCGATGATCTCAAGAGGCACAAAGGAGTTTGCATCGACCAACTCGGTGACCCTTGTGTCATAGCCGACGAGCGATGCCCAGATAGCTTTATGATCAATCTTCTGGCCGTCATCATCTACGTCGGGCACACCCGAGGTCACCGTGTCGATGTCGTCATTCTCGTAGTGGGCCTTGACCATTGCCAGCGACATTCTTGCACCAGCCCAGGTACATGAAGCTTTCTAGCTTACGATACGCTCGGGGGCTTGGCGCAGAATCTCCGAGTACTTCATGACAGAATCCACCGCCTTGATGTTGATGTTCAGGGGCTTGGCAATCTCTTTGGCTTGCTTGACGGCCGTACTGATGAATTTTCCGGCAAGGACCATGCATTCCTTTGGCAGAGGAGGCATATTGGTTAAACCAATAGGAGCTCAATTTCCGGCAAGCAAAGGAGTACATGAGTTCAATAACACAAAAAAGTTCAGAGTACCTGGCTTACAGAAATACAAGACGGAGATCGCTTACCAAAGATGCTCGCCTCCGCTTGTTGGAGTGTCTGCGCCATGGAGTCCTGTTCTTGTCGGAGAAATTTGTAAGCCTCAAGGTTGCGTTGATTCTGCTCTTCGGCAGCTTTCTTCTGCTCCTTTAGGATTGCAATTTCCTCCTTCAGACGGTTCATCTCTGTGTTGGAAGACTCCTACAAGGCCTTCATGGATTCTTCGTGCATTTTCAAAGTGGCTGCCCTCTCCTGCTTGAGGATCTTGTTCTTGCTATCCAGCAGTTCAATATGCTTGGATTGCTCAACAATGTTCTTCTCCTTGGCAATAGTTTCTTCAAGTCGGAGAAATAATAACACACAATGAGTAGTCGGAAAGTGATGGCACAAGACCAAGTTTGAGTGCGAAATTGAAAGGAAAAATAGACTCTTGCTCTTGGTGATTTGATCCTTCAACAAGGCAGATTTACCCTTTTCAGCTTCCAGTTCAGCGTGCATCTTGTGGAACTTCTCGTTGGCGACGCTTCTCCGAGCATTCTCATTCTGTGGAAACAAGATCAAAATTACTTAGTCTACTTGGATCATCTAGCAGGATAAATATCCACCTAGAGGCTTGGGGGCTACAGTGAGAGTCTTTAACTCAGCAATATGCTTAATCTTTCTTTAAGCATCTAGTCGGAACTAATTTTGTTTCAACTAGAGGCTTGGGGGCTATAGTATTGAAATCTACAAACACTGTGTATGCTACTCTAAAAGTATCTAGTCGGAATAATTCATTCAAACTAAATACTTGGGGCCTACAGTGTGAAGTTTTCTAGCTTAGTCACTCTAAGAGCATTCAGATGCAAAGACCTATGGTTTTCCGTCTAAATCCTCGGGGGATACAGTGGGATACTACATACGAAATGTAAAAGGAAAATAAAACTTACAAGTGCGATGATCTTGAGGTTGGTGGTGCTCTCGGCAAATATCTTGCTGAAGGAAAGACTATTTCCATGCAAGATATCCGCATGCCTGAGCAGCTCCTCAAGACCACAAGTCGGAGAAGTTGGCGCTGCACCAAGAGCCAAAGATGAGCTACTCGGCGTAAGCACCGGGTAGACAATCTTCGGGATCTCTATTGGCATCTTGGATGCAGTGGCGCCGCCTTCGGGAGAAGTTACGCCTTCCACCATCGCCATACCACTAACAGTGGCATCCTTAGCCGGAGCTTCAGCCACTTTGGATGTGGTGCTTTCTTGTGTCGCCTGCTCGCCGACAACAGCAAGATCCGTGGTGACACCTGGGTCCACTTCCATGGCAGAAGGGCCAGATGCTACCTTAGCTGGAGAGCTTGTCGGTGCGGCAACAGGCTGGACGCTAGGAGTAGAAGGGGTGATGGCGGGAGACTCTTGGTGCAACATATATTTAATGTTTTTAGAAACCCCCAATTTTTTGGAGGATTTCTTCAAAATCAGACTAGCCTTCTTCCTGAAACGTGCAAAAGTATAAGTACAGGAATAATTCGAGCAAGAGACAATGACGGATGATAAGAAGCTTACACAACATTCGGTTCCTTGGTAAACAAGATGCCGGTGATTCTTCTTTTATCCGCCTCCAGGGTGGCAGTGGACTTCTTGGAGGCTCCACCCTCCGTTTTCTTCTTCTTACCTCCGTCGGCAGCATCAGAGGTGGAGCTCTTCCGCTTTTGGACCAACGGAACATCATCGTCGGACACATCGGCGATATCCTTCATCTTGGGGTCATAGACTTGGACAAACATGTTGTCCTCGTCTAGACTCTTTAGCTGTTAAGTGAAATCCCGAAGTGTTAGATGGAATGGTAATGGCTAGACGGAATAACTGGAGTATATCTCATACACGGAAAATAAACAGGTACCTCTGGGCACTTGCCGTCCTCAAACATGTCGTAGGTGATGGTGAAGCCGCGCTTCCTGTCCTTCACCTTGACGATGTCCTTGAGGCGGAGCTTGATGTAGTCACTCGAAAAGTTGTCCATGGAGATGCGAAGGCTATCCTTCCTATCCTGGGTATACTGGTGCATCAGCTTCACGCGGTGCTGTAGAGGATGAATCCGCCTGAGGAACCAACACATGGCTAGGTACAACCCGGTCAGACCTGTCTCTACGAACCAGTCGATCCGCCTTAAAGCACGGGAAGCTTCATCGTCGGAGGGGAGGAGGGCTTGTGATCTCCATGTCGGGGCTTCAGCAGCGGCCCCGTCGATAAAGTCTGGGTAGTTCTAAACGCAAGGAACTTGCACATATTAGTATAAGAATAGGAAAGGACCTGGAGCGGTAGATCCGCTCATCCTGGCTTCAAATCCTAGTTCAGTTGCGGTCTTGACCCGGGGCATATTCTTCTCCATCCATTTAGCCTCTAATTAGCATGCGGTCAATTAGTTTCATAACTGCCAGGATTAGTTGCATGAACAATATGAGTCCGAAGCTTCTTTCGTAACTCCCAGAATTTCTTCGTAATGGCTCCGTTCCATGCCTCATTTCATAGGGAAGCCCAAAGAAAGTGGCTCTATTTCATTCTATCTGCTTCTGCCAATAAAATGAAGGCCTTGCCCCTTCCGAATGCTTCTCCGATCCTGAAGTTCTCGCGAAGATGCTTCTCGGCTAGCCAAAGGGATATCTGGGCCGTAGAAGTATGTCTGCTACCAATTCTTGCAGGACTCGTGGCCTACAATGTCGGGGAACTGCCGACTAGGCCCGATCTTAAAGCTGATGGTTCCATAATTCCTGAGCTCGTCCTTGCTCGCTCCGGCTTCCCTCTTGACGATGAAGAAATATACAAACAGATCTAACCTAGGCCTAATTCCTAGGTAGCCCCCGCAAAGCACCGTGTAGTTGCTAAGCGCGAGGATGCTATTCGGACATAGGTTCTGAGGTTGAACCCGGTAGTGGCCAAGGACTGCTAAGAAGAAGTGGGAGATTGTGAGGGAGACGTCGCGTACCATTTGTTCTTTGAGGTACACCTTCTCTCTGGCTTGGGGAGAAGGGGTGACCTCGTCGGCCAGCGCCGCCCGCCAGACTAGCCCCTCCGTCATGGGGAGGTAACCTTCGACGAGCATATCCTTGAGATCGATGTTAGCGATATCGGAGCCACGCCACTCTCCTTTGTGAGAGTTGCCCTCCTCCTCCAGTGGTTCCAGCCCCGCTGGATATGGTCACCGCCGGTGGATTCCACCACCGCGGTGCGTGGCAGTACCAGGCTCTCTGGGGGCACCCGAACGGAGCTTGCCGACTTCGCCGCGGCGTCGCTCGTTGTCGCCATGGAAGGAGTTGTGTTGCTGCTCACCACTGAGAAGGGAAGGAAGGTCACTGTGGACTAGGGAAAACTAGGGTTTTTCTCGGTGCACGCGGAGAGCTCGAGGAGATTGTTCACTGGAGGAAGAAGATGACGCGAGGAAAAATGAGGTGAAAAGATAAAATCTACCATGGTTATTATTTATAGTACTCTGCGTCAAGATTCGTGCAAGTTGATCGAACGATTGCTGCGTGGACAGCGTGTGCGTGCGTGTGGTCGGAAATTTCGCCATGTTCCCACCGCCGCCGCCAAAGTTTCGCATCCTTCGCGCGGGAAAAACGGCTATGATTACGTTCTCTGCATGTGTGAGTTACGAGGCGTTGCTGACCTATGGTCTACGTTGCTCTAGCTGACACGGGAAGGTGAACCATCCCATCTGAATATTCCGGCATGGATGGATCCAGTCTGGCTACGAGAAGAGTATGATGGAAGATTCAGTAGTTCTCCGACTTACAAGTTGAAGATGGAGGGCGCTGCAGGGTTCTTGGGAGGACTACAAGATATTGCTTGACGATTTGCCGACATTCATCTAGATGGAGCATTCAACCTGAAGAGGCAAGACGGCGCAAGACCTCAGAGTTCTTTGGGGGCTACTGTTGGGGATATGCTATATGGTATCACCATAGCATGTCTCTAATCCGGATAACCCGGGTGGTCCACAATTGGTAGCAGGGCCCATGGCCTGCTGGGCGGCCCAGTTAGATGGATCCAGAAGGGAGGCCCATGCCGGATAAAGGAAGGCTACGGAGGAGTCACCGACGTACCCGGAGCCTTGGAGTGCAAGACACGTTAGACTAGTTGTATACCATGTAGGACTCTGTAACCTGTCTAGCTAGGACTTTGCCTGTAACCCTAGGATCTGGCGACTATATAAGCCGGACCTATGGGAGCCTTTAGGGCACAAGTTAGAACAACACAACTCATATCACGCATAGCGAACCAATCCCTATAAACCGGCATATTGCCATTATAGTGATTTATAGCAGGAGTAGGATCCCGCCACCATCGTGGGATCTGAACCTGGGTAAGCTGTGTTACTTGTACCCGCCAACCTTCCGCCTTACCCCACGTCTCTAAACACGCCCCGTGAGGACCCCTCCATGGTGTACTTGTCAGCAATACCACGACAATCACTATGTATGATACATCTACACTTCAGATACTTCGATTTCCATTCCATAGATGTTTTTGTAATTGTCCCCTTCGACGCTTTCGGATACTTCTAGTTCTTCATAGCGAAATTCTTCTTGATCTTCAATTGAATAGAGTATTTCCTCTTCTTTATCTTTAATTTCTTCGGAATCTAGCAAGGGTTAAGAAGATACGTTGAGTACGAGCGTACTCAGCAAATTCACTAAAAAGGAGTGTTTGATGCACTATAACTTCAGCCACAAACCATAGGTCATAGGCAATGCAAGTTTTCGTAAACATTTCTTCAAAGGTTGATTTTATTCTGAAAAGCTATGTCCGTCAGCCTTCACAGGTTTACCAGAACTTTCATGGAGTTCCTTTCCTACCACGTTCGCAGCTCCTTGACAAAACAGGGAGTAACAAGTTATAGTTCTTACACTCTGCAGAGGTGCGTCACTTTACCCATGAGAGATCTTAGCTTTGTTGCGCATCCGGGCGCGGATTCCCATTCACACTTCCTTGGTATGAGGCCCAGACTAAGATCCAAGCCAATCACTATCCTTCTCCGCGACCCGCATACAGCGCAACTGTTGTATGCCCATACTCAAGGTAGACTTTCCCCGTATAAAACGGCTATTCCTTAGTCTAATACACACAACAACCATTAACACTAGAAATCTGCCTTTTGTAAGCCCAAATCCATGATAGAATTTTCCCCGTATAAAATGGCTATACCCATGATCTGCAACTTACAAATGCCTAGAATAGTGTCCGATGCATGCGAAAGGGAGCCGATCCAGCTGACTTCTCTGCCCATCCCACATCTCATGGTTAACACGTAATATACGGCGCAAGAATCACTGGAGACATTGGTTGTTAAGTCCTAGATGATATATTCCTGTGTAGTGGTATTCCAACTGCCAGACTTAATAGATTAGATGATCACCCTGGATCAGTAACCAATAGTTCACATTATAATTAAAAATAGTGTTTTCTGACCTTTTTGAAATGCAGGTGATGACAATACTTTCTTTGCACAATACTTTACATAAAACAATCAAAGGACATGAGCAAGTGTGAACTTGCCTTGATATAGCGAAGTATTGTAGTCGAATATCTCGAATTGACCCTGGACCTCGGGTTACAAAAATATTATCATTGCCCGGTAATTACAATGTTTAAAGAAGAAATATGCTATTATGCATAAGTAATGAGATGCATGATGTGAAACCCAGAGTAATTCCCTGACATTACAAGTGAGATGGATTTAGACGATTTCTTTTAAGGTTTTATTTATCTTCATGTTTACTTCGCAAAAGAGTGTGGTTGCAAAGATTTGGAGATGAATATATAAGATATGAAGGTAAAGTATAATCATAATACAATTCTAAGATTGACTGGTATTACATAATTATTACGAAGTTTATGTTTTAATATGTTATGACTTAAAAGACATGGTATAGTGTTTCTTTTGAAGTGGCAGAAAGAATATCATTTGAAGAAACTAGTGTTTAGGTTAGGTTAATCAATCTTGAAGATTACTAGGATTTTCATTAGGGTTTGTTTGATGGTTTCAAATGATGTTGAGTTATTATACTTTAATTGGTTGTATAGGTGAACAAAGTTAGTTATAAAAATATGAATAAACTTCAACTAAGATGTTTATGATTGTTTAGACAAAAGTTAACTATAAAACTAGAAGTGAATTTAAGGTGTAACGTGTTTAGAGTATTATCAACTTTTAGGATTTTGACAAGTATATTTATGAATGTGGGATCATTCACCTTCAATTAAAGTGAATGCTGATTTGGAGACTTGATGTGTTTTTATGAAAATAACATGTAACTTATTAATGGGAGTATATAGATCTTAATACACTGTTAAGATTTGAGGTCATGTTAATAATGATTAAGAGATAGAGATTACCCACCAAAACATATGTGAGTGCTACACCTTATCAATTTAAAAGTGTTGGGTTTTAATTTGTTTCCTTTTATGGTTTTAAAAGAGTTTATTGAAATCCATAGTTTGCACATAAATCTTTATTATGAATCCTAATTATGATTTTGGAATTTAGGACTTGGACTTAAAGGATTTAGGATTTGTAAAGAAATGGTATTATTTCTTACATAAGAAATAATTTTAAAGGATTAATAAAATAGTTATTTCATTTTAGTAAAATAGGTAAATGAAGTTTTATTACTTAATAACTTTAAAATGTTTTGGAATAATATACTTAGTATTTTTCTAGTAAATATACTTACTTAAAATCTTAAAAATGAATATTATTTATTTTTGGGCATTATCTGGTTTTTTATAAATTTTCTCAATTGTTGAATGTCTTTAACTATTTGTTATCGGTTTTATTTGTAAAAAAATTAAGTTAGTATTTTTACAAAAAAATAGCTTTCTTTTTATGCATAAAAGTGATTTTTATTTATTTTTAGGATTTGTTTCTAAATTTCACTTAGATATTTAAGGGTGTTAATTTTTAAACTTAAATAAGTATTATTATATTTTTCTTAGGTATATATTATTTAAATAAATATTTAGGTGTATTAAATATATTTTTAGGATCGTTTAACATTTTTCTATAGATTAGAAATTTTAGAGGGTATTTTTGTCAGTTAATATTTAGCTTGTTTTTTCCTTTAATACCCTGGCTTGGTTCTTGGGCCAGCCCAACCTAATACTAAGCCCAGCCCAACACCCATTTGGGCTACACTCCTGGACCCGGTCGACCGAGTCGGTCAAACCTGATCCATTCGATCCCCTCTCCTCTCTCTCGTGACTTCCTCCTTCTCCACGACGGTGATTGTCGTGGGAATGGCCACGGTAGATGCTGCAATCAGCAGCGAGTAGTAGAACGAGGGGCAAGGGCGGCCAGCCATCTGCGGTGCGAGATGAGGGCGGAGACACAAGGTTTGACCCAAGTTCGCCCCCCCGGAGGGTAAATACCGACTCCTGCTAGATTGTATTCATGAGAGAGTACAAGGGCGAGCTCGATGACTAGGCGGCGAGTCGCAGGGGGTGTATGATGGAACGTGAGTTCTATGCGTACCCTAGGTAGGTTTATATAGAGGCACCTCGCTAGGGCTTACAGATCTACAACCGAGTTGGATAAGAACTCGGAGGGTGTTTGACCTAATCTGATTGGGACTAGCTATGCTTATGGTCCTCCAGCTTCCAGTCGCCTGGCTCCTTGTTGAGTCTTGATCCAGTCGCCGTCCTGCGGGCCCACTCGCTGGCAGTATGGGCCAATGGGAAACATCCTGCTAGGTATACCCCACTCAACATATCCCCATCAGTAGTCCCCGAGGTCGTCGTTGATTCGTCACAGGTGTTCTTTGGCAGTTAGAGTATTTAGGTCCAATTTGGACGCCCAGTCGAATCGGCGGTGGACTCCTTCAATGAAAGAGAGAACATATCATCTTAATTGCAACAACAGCGATCAGTCGAATCGTAGCCATGGCGAATGGGTCGGCGAGAAGTTGAGCCGCGGCTGTGGCGAACGAATCGGCGAGTAGTTGAGTCACAACTATGGCGAATGGGTCGGGAAGTGGTGGAGTCGTGGAAATTGGCGAGTCGAGTAGACGAAGTTGGACCGTCAATCTTGGTCAAAACTAGCTGTTGGGTAATTCAACGGTAATATCGGCGTAATCACCGCGCGGTAACGGCTCCCGAAAATGGCGGGTAGCAACCGCTATATAAGGAGAGTGACGGGCGAGGGGCGATCATTCCCCACATTTCTTCTGATCCCAAATGTCTCCCAATCTCCCATTCCTTTGTAGCGACCCAGAGTGACCGAGAGAAATCCAGAGTGACTCCGCAAACCCAGATCCTCCGATTGATGGAGCCTCCAACAGATTCATGGGGAAGATCCAAATGCACCAAGACACCGCTAAAATACTTCGAGGATGCAGGAATCCTCCGTGCCGGGAGATTGCAGATTCCCGCCGCCGGATAGGTGGTACCGGATCCGCGCGCCGGGGAATTCATCTGCTTCACCAGCCACTTGAAGAGGGGGCTCGGCTTCCCCACTTCCCTCTTCTTTCGTCGCTTCTGCGCATACTACGGCATCCAACCGTCAGATCTGGGGCTGCACACCATCAAGCAACTCGCCATTTTCATGGAGTTTTGCGAGTGCTACCTGGGCTGCCGCTCGTACTTCCTCCTGTGGCAAGATCTGTTCCACGGGCAGGTCGGACGCGAAGGGGTAGGAGGCCCGATGCTAGCTGCGGGCGGCCTCACCTTCCAGCTAAAGTCCAAGGACTCTTTCCTCGACTTGATGCTGCCGAAGAAGGCGGCGAACGAGTGGAAGAAACATTGGTTCTACATGAGCGAGTTGACGCCGGACGACGAGGCGGCACTTCCGATGTACTTCGCCGATCGGCCTGAGCCGTGTCGGCTTCAAGTCGCCAAGCTCCCGCATGACCAGCGGATGGTGGTCGACGAAATGTTGATGACGATCTGTAACCTGAAGAAGGAGGGTCTCCAGACAATTAACTTGTACAACTGCTGGCTCAGGTGGCGGCTGGTGCCTCTAGCCAGCCACGCCCATTGGATGTACGAGTATACGAGCAAGGACGATGAGACCAAGTCCTGAAACACCGAGTGGAGCGCCGCCGACTATGCCCTCACGCTGAGGAAGATTACCGACGCTGAGTTTCTCGATTTGAAGGACGGGATTCCCCGTACACTGTGAAGTGCAAGGCACTACCGGTAAGTCTATTCTCCCTTGTCCATTTCGCAATCGTAGAATTGCAGTCGCAACTTTGCTGATCATGTGTTGTTCATGTAGCTATTCCAAGTGGTGGAAGGTTGGCTTCCACCTGCTGACGATGAAAACTCGAACGAGTCTGATGAGGACGAGAGCGAGTCCTCCTCCGACAAGGGCAACGTCAGAGGTGACGACGATGATGAAGACGAAGACGACGAGGCTGTGGAGGTCGCCGCACCCGCAGCTCGGAAGACCCGCGGGAAATAGTAGCATGAGCTCGAGGCCAACAAGAGCCTCGAGGTTCATGATGGGGCAACGACAAGGTCGGAGAACAAACTTCTCGACGCGTGGCCACGCCGTCGAAGAAGAAGTCACCAAAGAAGAAGGGGTCGGACAAGGCGGTGTCACCGCCTCGGTCTGCGAGTAGCTCCGAGGAGACCAGCGAGGCCGAAAAGGCTGGGGCCAGCGTGCCCGCGCAAGAGACTGTGGTTGCTGAAGCGGCTATGGTAGAAGACGAAGTGTCATTGGCATCGCTGCCACCGCCCTTCTCCGCAATCACCAGGCTTGGGGCCACCCCACCCGCGGGAGCGTCGCCGCCACGGGATGCACCCATGTTGACCGCCGGGGAGCCTCCTGTCGTGGCTTCATCCTCGAAGAAGGCATCCGTGTCATGGGTGTCGAGTTTGTTCGAGACTGGCCGCAGCCGAAATCTGGGGCCAGAGTTGGAGAAAGCGGCGAGTATCCGCACCGGTCTGCACTTCAATCCAGTCGCCAAGTAAGTATTTTTGGTGTACTCCTTTGGGTGACTGGCTTGAACTTGTGTTGCGAGCTTGCTGATAATTTCGTTTTGTAGGACTGGCGTGAAGGAAATTAGCCACCCCTCGGTGGCTAAGGTTCCAGTAGGCGCCACCGGGGCAGAAGACGATCCCTCAAAGAAGAGGAAGGGCGACGGGGTCGAGGCACCCGCTGAGGGCGCAAAGAGGGAGAAGGGCGACGAGGTCGTCACAATCTCGGACGAGCCAGTTGACGCCCCCAGCAAGGCTTCGACCGGAGTGGATGCAGCCTGAAGACCGTAACGGACGCAGGTTCGCAGCAAGTGGAAGTTGCGGCATTGGTCGGGGCGACGGCCCCGTTGACGACACTGCAGGAGCAGCAGTGGCGACCTTCCCTCACTTTGTGTAGAGGGCCTCCACTGCTAGTGTGTCGGCGTAGTCGGCCCAAGTACCCGAAGCTTTGGGCTTGGAGGTCGAGCAGCGTCGCGGGCGCATGCCTCTCGTGCTCCCATCGGTGGACGCGATCGAGCTGCACAATATGCTGGGTGCGTCCATACAGGTATGTCCAGTCGTCGAGGATCTGGTCACTGAGTTTCAGCAGGTAGATTCTTACTTCTCTTGTTTCAATATCTAGTCCCCGAGCGACTAGTTGCTGAATTTCAGCAACTAGATGCTCAGGAACTTCTTCGTTGTCCAGTCCCCGAGTGGCTAGTCGTTGAATTTCAGCGGCTAGGCACTTAGGAAATTCTCTAATCTTTTGTTGACGTTTCCGTATCTGTGCAGGGTCTCCAGCGTGAGTCGGTGGAGCGACTAGCCGCCAAGGATCGGCTGGAGAAGGAATTCCGCTCCTTGCAGGAGTTGAACGAACGACTTCAAGCAGCTGCTGGTAAAAACTTGAGATGACCTTCTCCATGGTCATTTTTTCTGATTTCGTACTCATACTCGTGTTTGTGCAGAGGGTCAAGCGGCCACGGTGGAGAAGGCTCGCGAGGGTTTGGTCCCTGCGAGCGACTTGACAACTTCCCAGTCATCATTGTCTGCCATGGAGAAGCGGGTGGCCAAGCTGGAGCGAGAGCTCAAAGCCGTGAAGGCGGAGGTGACCTCGACGGACGAGAGAGCTAAAGCGGCCGTCACTGCTACTGCCGAGGAGCGGAAGGTGTCGGATGCACTCGTCGTCGGGCTGCAGACTGACCTCTCGAGTCTGCAGGACTTCGTTACGGGGATCTGCCGTCCGTTGATTGGTGAGCTCTGTTAACTTTTGAGATTTTGGTCTGGCGAGTCCCCTAGCGCGCGGGTTGCCTTTGCGTTTTTGCTCCCTGCTGATTGTGAACTTCTTGTGCTTTGTAGGGAATATTCTATACGACGAGGCTGAAGCGCAGTCATATGATGCGCGGTAGTGTGTCACCACGTTGGTGGACTCTGCCGCTCTGTCGGCGACTTGCATTCGCGCGTACCTTCAGGAGATTTCATCGACGAAGGTGATCCCCAGCGAGCTCACCGAGGTCTGGCGCTACCTGGAGAAGGCTCCGACGGTTGTGGAGTTCATGTCGCGGTCGGCTTTCCGCCGCGGGGCTGCGACTGCGCTGAGCCTTGGGCTTGCACACTTCCCCGATGATTTCGACCTCGACGACGTCACCAGTGGGTACCCTTCATCGACGGGCGCGGTTGAAATCTCCAACATGCTGAAGCTGAACGACCGGGCCGCGGTCTACTATGATCGGGTGTTGGTGATAGGTGATCTTCTCCCGTATAAGGAGACGATTGTTGCCCCGAATGACCCCGAGCCAGCGAACCACGACTTCAAGGTGGAGCAACCATTCCGGGCCATGATGGCGGGTGCTTTGATGACATACCCGTTGAACCCGTGGGTTCCCTTCATCCATGTCCACGGAGGCGGTGGCGCGTCATCGTCGACGCCTGTGGAGTAGAAGAGTTTACCGAGTGGCGTTTAATTGTAAAAGAAAAATGTGCCTGCCCTTGTAAGCGAACAAGATTTTGTTGCCATAAGGAATGAATGGATGCTTTTATCAATATTGTTTTGATTATGCGTTGTTTGGTTGTGCGAGTCCCCGAGCGCGTCCGCCCTTTTATGGGGTTTACCTCTTTTTTGTGTGTATATTTGTTTGTATATTGTTAGTCAGTTCAAGTCCACTCGCCATGGCTTGGAAAGCCAGTCGCGTGGCGACCGCAAGGGGTTCTCTATACTTAGCCATTTTCCCGAGCGCGAACAGGGTCGGTTGTACGAGTCCCCGAGCGTGGTACTTAGCCGTTCTAGTCGCATGCCCAAGGTAGGTGAGGACGATGCGCGTTGTACTTGGTGCGTCACTCCACCTGACTCGGAGAATCAGTCGCGTGGCGAGTCCAGGGCGCGCTCTCATACTTGGTGTATTCCCTGGCCACGTGGGTTTGGAGTGGCGTCGGTCCCTGAGCGGGGTACTTAACCGTTCGAGTCACGGTGCCGAGGATGTGGAGGACTGGGTCGCTATGAGAAGCGAGTGCGGTTGTCTTGGCCTGGCAGGCTAGTCGAGCGAGGCGACTCCGATGGGGCTCCGGATTGGCGTTTTTGTGGACGACGCAAGGCCTGAATTTTGTCGATACCCTTGTGTCGCACTACTTAGCCGTGCCGGTCATGAACCAAGGGTTGACTTCCGCGGCTAGCGTGACGTTGTTATTACGAGTTCGGGTGGCACAAGATACGGAGAGTGGACACAATTTGTGCGAATCGATCTTCTTTATTTCATAGCGGGGGGAGTACATGTTGGGTTTCTAGGTATAGAACTTCCTTAGGAGGTTTACATTCCATGGCCGCTTGACGTCGAGTTGTCTGTTGCCTCGAACGTCGATTAGGTAGTAGGCGTCGTTGCCCAGGACTCTCCCTATGGCAAATGGTCCCTCCCACGGGGGAGAGAGCTTGTGCATGCCCTTATTGTTGGGGATATGCTATATGGGTCTCCTCATAGCATGTCTCCTATCCGGATAACCCGGGTGGCCCACAGTTGGTAGCATGGCCCATGGCCTGCTGAGCGGCCCAGTTGGATGGATCCAGAAGGGAGGCCCATGCCGGATAAGGAAGGCTATGGTTGGAGTCACCGACGTACCCGGAGCCTTGGAGTGCAAGATACATAAGACTAGTAATAGACGGTGTAGGACTCTGTAACTTGTCCGGCTAGGACTTTTTCCTGTAACCCTAGGACCTAGCGACTATATAAGTTGGGCCTATGGGACCCTTTGGGGCGCAATCTGATCATAGATAACTTCAGACAACCTCGCACAGCGAACCAATCCATGTAACTCGGCGTATTGCCCTTATAGTGATTTATAGCAGGAGTAGGATTCCGCCACCGTCGTGGGATCTGAACCTAGGTAAGTTGTGTTACCTCGTACCCGTCAACCGTCCGCCTTCCCCCATGTCTCTAAACACGCACTGTGAGGACCCCTCCATGGTGTACTCGTCGGCAATACCACGACAGTTGGTGCCCACCGTGGGGCAAGAGGCGCTTCAGGCTCTTCAGCGGGCGAGGACCAAGATCTTCGCCGGAATCGGTGAAACCGTAGCCATCGGTCGCGTTCTCTTCTCCGACAACGTTCTGATCATCCCTCCCGACGAGTTCTGGATCCCGGCAAAGACAAACCCTACGCGGTGTTCGATCGTTCCTATCGGAGACATCCACCTCTTCATTAGCGAAACCGACATGGGCACTAGTTCCCTGAGAGTCGGAGGAGCATCAAGACCCGCACGGACCACCTACGGGCAGGATACGTTCGTGGAAGGATCGATATCGGATCTCTCTTCAGAGTTTGCCGGCAAAGATCGGAAAAATTCAAGGCCCACCCAAACTGCCCCTGTGCAGGATATAAAGGTGGAAGATCGCTGCAAGTCCGCCGGCTTCGCTCGTGTGTCTGGACAGCAGAGATCCAAGTTCGTCGGTGTGGTTACCATCTTCAATTTGGCGCGTTGCGTTCAGAGAGAGGGCGAAAAAACCCGCGATTACCTGGCCAGGTGGCTTTGCATACGAGCCGATATGGCCCACTAACCCAATGATGATGCTATGTATCACTTTGTGGAAGGACTGGACCATGGCATGCTTCTCCGACATTCTCAAAGATGGCAGCAGGCGTCAGGACGCCTTACCTTCGAAGGCATGGTGAACACCGTCAACAACTATGCTGAGGCTGAAGCGGCAGCTCAGACAGCGCTTGCGCTAATTGACAGAGCCCCTCCGATTCAGCCACCACCACCACCGCCTCTGGCCACCATCGTCGCAGCTGCGCCGCCACCTCCAGTCATCATCTCTACTGTTGCACCTCCACCGCCCGTCATCGAGGAAGTCCTAGCACCCTTCGACTCTGTTATTGACGCGCTTTATGCTGACTTCAGTGCAGATTCAGAGGAGATAGATTTCAGTCCAGAGGAACTAGACTCAACCATGCAGGAGATGGAGGAGGAGTACACGCGCGACGAGCAAGCCAACAATGTCGTCATGTCTCGAGAGGTGTTCGTCACCATTGGGACGGCGATGGATGAAGATCAACCCGGACGAGCTCCGCCTACAGCTGGAAAAGGGGAAGGGACCACTTATTGCTGCTGACGATGATCGCGCAAAGGTCATGCCTCCTTCACCTAACCCAGCCAGCAGCCGCAGGAACTCGGCACCGGCCCGAGCAACAACAACACCGCAAACTTGCCGCCTCCGGCATCTACGTCTACTGCCGCCCAAGTTACTCCAGCTGATAGAGTGATGTACGGCAATCTCCTCGTTGAGCCACTAACCGTAGCTCATATCCGGAACGTGACTCAGCTTGACTTGAAGCGCCAGCAGCTGCTGGAGGAAGCGCATGCCATCGCGGAGCAAGGCGCTAAGCTAGATCGAGATCTGGTCAACGCGCAGAAGTCCATAGAGAAAGCTAGATCAATTGAGGCCGAGTACAAGACTTTGCTACAGCAGCAGAAGGCCAAGAAAGCTCCGTCTCGCGTCATCAACGATCCTGGTGTATGGCAAAACCTAGGATGGGATCCCTCGAAGCCGGCACAGGCCAAGCCGTATATTGACAGTGAAGGCAAACAGGTGATGCCCACCCCACTCCTTAACCTCGCCGTCACCAAGACCGTTCTGGAGCAGGATAGATCGCCCGAGGTAGTGGAACAGGTCTACGACCTAGTGGCCAAGGTGGTGAAGCAGCAGGAAAAGGCCACCTCTCAGAGGCTTGAGTCCGACCCAGCGCTTTCCCAGTCTAGTCAGCATAAGCCGCCAAGGGACAGATCTCCTCTTGATGTCGGGTCCGAAACGGGTTCATCAGAACAAAGACGGAGGGATGCGCGCAACAGGAAGGATGCTATTCCCATATCCTCCGACCACGGAGAAAATGCCCGACCATGTCGCCCATCGCCACCTCCCCGATCCCCCCGATATCGTGAAGACCCCAAGGCTCACCATCATATGGATATGCCCCCGCCAAGGCAGTGCGGCATCGTCATCCGCGACAACACGGAGGAGACCCGTCATGACGGAGAGTGCAACCAAGGACACAAGAGCAGGTCACGCGAACCCTCCGTGTCCGACAAGAAACCGTGATAGACGTGAGGCGTCGCAGGAGGGTAACAGCAAGAAGGCTAACACACCGCCACCTCCGCCTCCATCACCACCTAGCAGTCACCATGGCGGAGGAGGCCCGCGTTGTTCACGCAGCCCATCCCCTGTTGACAAGAAGAAGAAGAACCCGAAGCCATACGATGCATGTTCGCAGATCGATAAGATCCACGAGGCCCGGGAAGGACCATACCTGGGACCATGTTGCTTTGGACCCGAAATACGGTCCGCAACTTACCCCAAAGATTTCCGGATTGACAAGACCATCAAGCCCTATGACGGCACCGCCGAGCCAGCCACATGGTTGCAGGACTACGGCAACGCGGTGGAGATTGCCGGAGGCAACCCCAATGTCGCCGTCAAGTACCTCCCGTTAATGTTGGCGGGCACGGCCCGTCAGTGGATCGACGACTTGCCGGAGAAATCCATCTGCAATTGGTTGGACATGCAAGAAGCGTTCACCAAGAACTTTGAGGGTACATACAAACGTCCCTGCACTGTTGGCGATCTACAGCGGTGCGCGCAAGAGAAAGACGAGACATCTCGCGCCTACCTCTCCCGCTGGCTAGACATGAAGAATTCCTGCGCAGGAGTGCACGCTCAGACCTCCATGGCCGCCTTCATCGATGGGTTGGAAAGGGGCACGTTGCTCCGACATAAGCTAAAGCGCTTGCAGGACAATCACCAGCTTGACTTGAACCAGATGATTCAGTTGGCTAGTGAGTTCGCAGCTGCCGACGATGATGCTCGTGGCTCCTTGCCGGCAACGGCCGTTCCAACTCAAGATCGGAGGAACAGCAGTACAAAGCAGAAAACCGCTCTAGAATAAAAGCAATCTACCGACATGGTCGCTATGACTTTTGCAGGACGAGGTGGTGGTGGGCAACGTGGCCGAGGACGGGGAGCTGGTTGTGGACATCAACAAGGAAGCGAAACTACCTCGGCGCCACTCCGCGTTCCCCAAACCTACGAGGAGTACTGCGATATGCCGTGCCTCGTACACCTCGATGTCAACGGCAAGGCCACCCACACCAATCGACACTACAAGTTCATCAACGACCTCAAGGAAGACCCGGAGTCCGTCTACAAGCAAAGTCGGAAGAACAGACCGCGAGGCAAGGGCAAGGGGAAGGAGGAGGAGGAGTCCAAGGATTCAAGTGACATGGACGAGGACGTTGACCCCAATCACGCCGCCAAGAGCGACGACAAGGGCAAGAACCCCTTCGTAAAGAAGGCGCCAGTCTACCACACTTTCCTTGGCACCCCCACCGTCCGACAACAGAAGACCTCCATGAGGATCCTGATGGCTACTCTAACCCCAGTTCCCTAGTACCTGTGCTGGTCAGAGGTTCCAATTATTTGGGACAGGATGGACCACCCAGACCTCGTTCCTACAAAGAACCAATACGCCATGGTCATCAATCCCTTGATTGACGGCGTGGAGTTCACCAAGTGTATGGTGGATAGTGCAAGCAACATCAACATCATGTACCTGGATACACTGCAGAAGATGAACTTGACGGAGGCAAACCTAAGGCGAACCAACACCATCTTCCACGGCGTAGTTCCTGGTCGGGAGGATCGGTCCCTTGGATGCATTACACTTCAGGTTGCCTTTGGTGATGTTAATAATTATCGCCAAGAGCGCATGACCTTTGAGGTGGTCCCCTTTAAGATCATGTACCATGTCATATTCGGTCGCGACATATTCAACACGTTCATGGCCAAGCCATGCTTCGTCTACAACAAACTCAAGATACCCGGACCAAACGGTGTCATCACCGTATCTGGAAGCTTTACCAAGGCAAGGGACTGCGAGATTAATGAAGCAACCTTCACAGAAGCTGTCCTCTACAGCGAAGAATTCAAAGAGATCCAGAGCAAGGTCGATGACTCAGAGATGCCCGCGTCAAAGAAGAAGATCTCCGACTCCGCTCCTGCATTCAAGGACGCCATCGAGACCAATCCGGTGGAACTTGTGGTAGGCGATGCCTCCAAGATCACCGCCATTGGGACGAACCTGGATCCCAAATAGGAAAGCATGCTCGTCGAGTTCCTCCGTGAGAATAGGGACATCTTTGCCTGGAAACCTGCTGACATGAAAGGTGTACCTAGGGAACTTGCCGAGCACAGCTTAAACATTGATCCAAAATGCAAACCAGTGAAACAACCTCTACGACGCTTAGGAGACGAGAAGAGACGCGCCATTGGCAAAGAGATAGCTAGGTTACTTAAGGCTAGATTTAACCGAGAAGTCCTTCACACCCGATGGGTGGCCAATCATGTACATGTCCCCAAAAAGGGAACCAAAGAATTAAGAATGTGCGTTGATTACACCGGCTTGAACAAAGCGTGTCCCAAAGATCCGTTTGTTTTGCCTCGCATTGACCAAGTCATTGACTCGACGGCTGGCTCGGAACTTTTGTGTTTTCTTGATGCATACTCAGGATACCACGAGATCAAGATGAGGAAGTCAGACCAATTGGCCACTTCGTTCACTACCCCATACGACATGTTTTGCTATGTTACGATGCCCTTTGGGCTGAAAAACACAGGTGCTACATACCAGTGGACAATGCAACGTTGCCTTCATGACCAAATTGGTCGGAACGTTCACGCCTATGTGGACGATATCGCGGTGATGTCTAAAAAGTCAAATGACTTAATTTCTGACTTAAAAGAAACCTTTGATAATCTCCGGAAATACAACATGATGCTTAACCCTAAGAAGTGTGTCTTCGGGGTTCCAGCCGGCAAATTGTTGGGGTTCATCGTTTCCCAGCGACGAATCAAGGTCAACCCGGAGAAAATCAAGGCCATCTTAAACATAAACCGTCCGACAAGCCTAAAGGACATTCAATGACTAACAGGTTGTGTTGCATCAGTTAGTCGGTTCGTCAGCCAACTTGGAGAGAAGGCTTTGTCGCTGTACAAGTTGTTGAAGAAGGCAGACAAATTCACGTGGACGGACGAAGCAGATGCCGCATTGAAGCAGCTCAAGGAGATTCTTTCCTCAGTGCCCATCCTTGCAACGCCCAAGCCTGGCGAGCCCCTGTTAATCTACATGGCGGCAACCAATCGGGTAATCAGCATCGTCGTCGTGGTAGAGCGGAAGGAACCAGGCTATGAGCACGGAGTTCAACGACCAGTTTACTATGTGAGCGAGGTATTTATGGAGTCCAAGCAGCGTTACCCACACTACCAGAAGATAGGTTATGGAGTATTCCTCGCTTCTCGGAAGCTAAGGCATTACTTTCAGGAGCACCCAATCACAGTGGTGAGCAAGACTCCACTGTCCAACATTATCAACAACAGCGATGCTACGGGAAGGGTCGCGAAGTGGGACATTGAGCTTGCCGCCTTCGAGATCACCTACAAGAGACGCGACGCTATCAAGTCACAAGCCTTGGCGGATTTTGTTGCAGATTGGACGGACATGCCAGATGCTACTCTGTTGCCGGAACCAGAGTACTCGGTGATGCACTTTAACGGATCAAAGCTTCTCAACGGCTCGGGGGCTGGTGTATTGCTACAGTCACCAACAGGAGACAAGCTACACTATGTTCTGCAGATCCACTTCGAGGCTACAAACAACATGGCAGAGTATGAAGCACTCATTCACGGACTACGTGTAGCCAAGGATATTGGCATCAAGCGCATAGTTTGCTGTGGAGATTCCGACTTGGTTACCCAGCAGGTGGCTGGTACCTGGAATGCACGGAATCCTATGATGGCGGCATATCGAGACGAAGTGGACGAGATAGCCAAGAGCTTCTTGGGCTACGAAGTCAAGTATGTACCTAGGGAGCAAAACGAGGCGGCTGATCTGCTATCTAAGCTTGGATCAGGGCGCAAACGAATTCCGCCAGGAGTTTTGCTACAGCATCTACGCACACCATCCGTGAAGGGAGCCGACATCGACAACCCAGATAGGTTCGACTCTTTTGTCCACATGGTGACAAAGGTCCCTCCGGCTTGGACAAAACCATTCATGGAATATCTTGAACACGAAACGTTGCCCGGCGACGAGGTCAAAAGACGGCAAATAGTAAGACGAGCAAAGAGTTATACCATAATCAATGGACAACTCTACAAAACGAGCACTACTGGTGTATACCTAAAGTGTGTTTCCCAGTTAGAAGGTATGGAAATCCTACGCGAAATCCATCTCGGAGATTGCAGGCATCACACCGCTCCTCGATCGTTGGTCGCGAAAGCATTCCGGAAAGGATTCTACTGGCTGACCGCGAAGGCGGACGCCGACAAGCTGGTTGAGACATGCATGGGATGCTAGTATTATGCCCGACAACCACATGTTCCTGCTGAAGAATTGCGAACAATACCAATAACTTGGCCATTTGCAGTCTAGGGGCTATACATGGTGGGACCGTTATAGACGGCACCATATGGATTTACCCATCTGCTAGTAGCAGTTGATGGGGAAACTGCCCTCAGGTTTGTCTGGGATCTAGTGGTGAGATTTGGTCTCCCACATAGCATTATCACCGACAAGGGCAGCAACTTGTCACTCGGAGAAGTGGAGGCTTATTGTTGGGAGAAGGGCATCCGACTTGATCTTGCATCTGTGGCACATCCACAATCCAATGGTTAGGTAGAGCGAGCCAATGGATTAATTCTGCAGGGGATCAAGCCACGTCTTGAGGCACTGCTACATAGAGCAGCTGGAGCCTGGGCAGAAGAATTGCCATCTGTCCTATGGAGTTTACAAACTACACCTAACAGATCCACCGGCTACACCCCTTACTTCATGGTATATGGAGCAGAAGCCATCCTACCTTCCGACATACTTCACGATGCACCAAGAGTCGCCGCCTACGACAAAGATGACGCTGAAGAATCCAGACGCCTAGATGTGGACCTTCTCGAGGAGGAGCGTGTTTTGGCATGCCAAAGATCCGCCATCTACCAGCAGAAGCTACGCAGCTACCATAGTCGCTGCATTCAGCATCTCTCGTTTAAAGAGGGGGATTTGGTGCTCCGACTTAAGCAGAAGAAGTCACACAAATTATCCCCGCCATGAGAAGGACCGTTCATCATAAGCAAGGCGCTACTCAATGGGTCTTACTACCTCGTTGATAATCGTGAACTAAAGGATAGACCCAACAAGGATCATAAGCGTAAGCGGCGTGACCCGAATGATGACTACCCGGAGCTTGATCGGCCATGGAACATAGCACAGCTACGTCCTTTCTACACTTAGAATTTTTTATCTAATTATGTACCTCTTATATGATCAATGAAATAAAGCTCTCTGGTTCACTCATATTTCTGAGTCTTTTACCTCCTTTAGTGTTCATTTTTGGATCATGTAAAACCTTTATGCACAAGCTTTGCGATTGCACTTGTGAAAATTCCGCCTACGGGCGTTAGCTTAAGTTTTCTGGTCTACACGTTCTTTGTTGTTTTTATGTGGATTCTGGAGTAGTGACTTTTAGCACTTGTTGCCGGCGATTTTCTGCTTAGGTTTTTTACGGTGCCATTGTGCATCATCACCTGAGCGCATGGTTCCGACAACGAGTCTTCCGACTCACGAAAAGTCAAGCATAAGACCCAAACTAATGGATAAGCCAGCACTTGCTTAAAATATATATACATGCTGGAAACTGGTTCTTAAGTAGCAAGACAAACAACATTGTTTTCCGCCTTAAGTTAAATACATAGTTTTTTCCGCATACGCATCAAAGGTGAAACAAATATTAGAAGATTGTTTTTCATTCCTTTGGCGCAGGCGACTTGGAAGCAGCGTCATCAGCAGCAGGAGAATCACCCGCAAAGTCAGCGGTGTGAAGGGACTCAGAGGAGATTTGGTTGCCGCCATCGATGGTATTCATCGGCACGAAGACGTTTGATGGGGATATGCCTACCGGGGTATGCCCAGCAGGACGATTCTGACTGGCCCAGGCACCTGCGAGTGGGCCTGCAGTAACGGCGACTGGATCACGACCTGGCATGGACTCAAGCGACTGGAAGCTGAAGGCCCAGAAGCGTAGATAGGCCCAGTCGGATTAGATTAAACGATTGTTGAAACCTTAACTGATTCGGTTGAGATCTGTAAACCCTAGGGGGGTGAGTCTATATAAACCTCCCTAGAGGGCGTGTAGACGTTACGTTCCATCATCCACCCAAGCGACTCGCTGCCTAGCCGCCGAGCTCGCCCTATTGTACCTCCACCATAATACAATCTAGCAGGAGTAGGTCTTTACCCTCCGGGGGCCGAACCTGGGTAAATCCTTGTGTCTCCGCCCTCATCTCGCACCGCAGATGGCTGGCCGCCCTTGCCCCATGTTCTACTACTCGCTGCCGATTCCAGCATCTGTCGTGGTCATTCCCACGACAGTGGCGCCCACCGTGGGGCCTGGCCGGTCTGGCCGGTGTTCTGCGGCGAGATCCAATCTGCCCATCAACGAGTCGGTCGCCATCGGCCGCATGATAGCGATCGGCGAGATGTTCCAAATCTTGCCAAGCAGCTACGTCCCGGCGGCGCGACCCGTCATGCATAGCATGATCCTGCCGGTCGGCACGATCAGTCTCTTCATCGGCCTCACCGACGTCATCGTATCGGAGGACTCGGCTCGCATCCGTGAGTTGCCGCCATGCGACCGGCTCTCCGAGAGTCAGGTCTGCACGATCCACCGCCTCGCCTCCGAGTACAACTCAGCCCACACCGACGTGGCTGAAACTACCGCGGCCACGGAAGAAGTGGCCCTCAACGACGACGCTGACTCGGCGACCCCGGCATCACTCGCCGGATCCATCGTTGCCGCGTCGCCCGCGGGCTCCATCACCCAGGTCTCCAACGTCGGAGACTTCGAGGATCCCTCCATCCTTGGGATCTTTGAATACGACTCCGGGTCGGAGAACTCTGCCGATCCCCGCGACGGGACCGGTCGCCACGCCGCGACCTACATGGCGACTGGCGCCGACCCGCCGGAGGATCCATTATCCACCCCGATCCCTCCCAACGCAACAGCAATGGAGGTCGAGGAAATCCGCTTGAAGCTGGCAGAAGCAGTCCGCAAGGAGCAAGCCGAGCGCGAAAAATTTCGCCTCGAGCAGGTGACGGCACAGGAGCTGTCCCGCTACCACCAGCAATGAATCAGGTCGCGTCTGAACCCCACCGTCCAGGGGCGCGCCCTGAACTTCGACGACGAGAGAGACCCGGCCCGCGCGGCCGAGTGCACGATCTGCGAGAACGCGCCACCAGGAGGAAGCGCCCGGCCCCCACCAGGGTCGACGGTGAATGGCGCCCCACCTCCACCCAACCGCGCACCTCCCAGGGACCAGCCGCGGATCATGGTCTCCTCACGGGAGCGAGACGCGAATGGCCTACCACTGTTCTCCACCCCAGTGGACAACCTCGTGGCAGGCCGAGCAGCGGCCGACAACAGCACGGCCACCGGTGATGGCTCCCTACAGATCCAGTACGTCAAGGCCTTGCTCGCAAAGGTGGTCGAGCAACAATACGCAGGCATCGACTCACAAGGTCGGATGTACTCGCGTTCATCGGGCAGCAGAGCGGCCTCAAGCGGCCGCCCCTTGGCGGCAAACACCCTCAACTGCCTGCCACCCGAACCACTGCAGCTCCAACACCGACCCGCGAACGCGGCACTCTCCACCAACGACCCCCGGCCGGTGACCAACTTCGTCGCCGCCAACGGTCAGCCCATCGACGCTCGCACCCACATCATCAACAACCAGAGCTGGCGCGCACGCGCCAGCCCGACGACCTGCGGCATACCTTAACCAACCGCCGCAACGGAGAGCCGAGGGGGTCGCTAAGCCGACTCGGGCCCCGGTGCTTCGGACCGATGATCCGAGGCGAAAGATACCCGGCGAACTTCAAAGAGCCCAAGGAAATAGAGAAGTATGAACCCACGTACGATCCCTCCGTGTGGCTGGATACTTAGCTCATGGCAATGGGGATCGCCGGCCACACCGATCTACTCGCAGCCCGCTACCTCCCCCTGATGATGGAGGGGGTTGCAGACACTCTCCCCGCGGATAGCATCGACTCCTGGGAAGAGATGCGCGACGCCTTCGTCAGGCACTTCGAGGGTTCATACACCCGCGCCACCACCATCGAGGACCTGGAACGATGCGTCCAGGGACCTTGCGAGTCGACCCGCAGCTGGGTCCAACGATGGCAAAAACTGTGGTACAACGCGGTCGGTATCCACCCAGACACCGCAATCTACTGCTTCAAGACCTCGTGCCGTTACGAGCCCCTGGTCACCAAGCTCAAACGATCATACCGCACACTCGACAACATACTGGACCTCCTTGAGATCGCCAAAAGATATGCGGAGGAAGACCCAAATCAAGAAACCGATGACGAGTCGGGAGGACAACGCCGCACGAGAGGCAACGACAACGGACGATGATCCGACCTACGCTACAGCAACACTCGCCTCACCGGCAAGCGCCGCAGTGACGAGCGAGTCGACTTCGTCGCCAACGCTGGGCACGCGCAACGCGAGCCCAAGAGCTTCCGCCGCGACGGGAGGCAACGCCACGACGGCGGTAACTACAAGGAGAAACCAAGGTTTGACCCCGCGGCCCTCCTTAACCAACCTTGTGCATTTCACAGCAGGGAAGGAAAGCCCGCCACGCACACCACCACCGACTGCCACTTTCTCAAGGAGATCGAGAAGGCACGGCGAGCGCGGGAAGACCCCGACAACAACCCGCCAAACGGCGGAAAATTCGGCAGCGTGGCTGGCTCGCTCCACACCTTCACAGGCTTCAACACGAAGCGTGATAATAAGGTCATCGCCCGCACCGTCGCCGTCAACGCGGTGGCCCAAGTGGACGTTCCCCAGTTCCTCAACTGGTCAAAGCAACCAATCACTTGGAGCCGCCAGGACCACTCGCCACGCATCGAGTACCCAGGCCGAATCGCCCTGGTACTCAAGCCCAAGGTGGGAGACTACTGGCTCCCCAAGACATTGATGGACGGCGGCAGCTCCATCAACATGCTGTACCTGGACACCTTCAGGCGACTGGGCTCCCGCAGTCGATGGTCGAGACGACCTACACCATGTTCCACGGCATCGTCCCCGGTCGGAAGGCGTACCTGATCGGCAAGGTCACGCTGCCAGTCACCTTCGGCACATTGGCAAACTTCCGCACCGAGCGGATCGTCTTCGAGCTGGTGCCCTTCGACAGCCCCTACCACTGCGTCCTGGGGCGCCAGGTGTTCGCCAAGTTCATGGCGGCGCCCCACTATGCGTATAACACGATGAAGCTCCCCGGATCGCGTGGCGTCATCACCATCCACGGCGACCCCGACATGGCCGCCGAATGCGAGGCCAAAGGAGCCGAACTCGCTGATGCCGTCATCACGGCAGAGGCCAACCACGCCGATGAGCTCTCTAAGTACGCGAGCGGGGTTAACAACGACGACCCCACTATACTCAAGAAGCCCAACTCGGAGGGCGGCAACACCTCAGCCTTCGAGGCAACGACGCATACCCGCACCATCGAGCTGGTCCCAGGCGACTCCAGCCAGACGGTGACGATCGGGACGGGCATGAGCCCAGCATAGGAAGGCGCGCTCATCGAGTTCCTCCGTGAGAACAGGGACATCTTTGCATGGAAGCCCTCTGACATGCCTGGTGTCCCTAGGGAACTCATTGAGCACAAACGCAACGCCGACCCCAAAGTGCGACCTGTCAAGCAGTCGCTGCGGCCCTTCAATGAAGAGCGTCGCCGAGCAATCGCCTAGGAGGTGCAGCGTCTACTCGCTACAGGCTTCATCCGGCCAATCAAATACTCCAAGTGGCTGGCAAACCCAGTCCTGGTCGAGAAGAAGAATGGGACCTGGAGGATGTGTATCGATTACACAAAATTAAACAGCGCCTTCCCGAAGGAGCGATTCGTCCTCCCGTGGATCGACCAAATAATAGATTCCTCTGCGGGCTCAGAGTCGCTATGCTTCCTCGACGCCTACTCTGGGTACAACTAGATCAAAATGGCCGTTGAGGACGAAGAGAAGACGGCGTTCATCACGCCATTCGGAGCCTTCTGCTACACCGCCATGACCTTCGGCCTCAAGAACGCCGGGGCGACCTACCAGCGGTGCATGCAGGAGTGCCTTGCGAGCCAAATTGGCCGCAATATCCATGTCTACATTGATGACGTGGTAGTGAAGTCCACCCGCCAGGGCGACCTACTCGCCGACCTGGCGGAAACATTCGCCAAGCTCCGGAAATACAAGATAAAGCTCAACCCAGGAAAATGCACCTTCGATGTACCAGCAGGGCAGCTACTGGGATATGTCGTCTCCAAGCGCGGGATCGAGGCGAATCCCACCAAGATCGACACGATCGCTCGACTCGGCAAACCCGAGTGCCTGCGCGACGTCCATAAGCTGGTCGGGCGAGTCGCGGCTCTCAGTCGCTTCATCCCCCGATTGGGCAAAAAGGCGATTCCCCTATACCGCCTGATGCGCAAGAACCCCACCTTCCAGTGGGACAAGGAGGCGGACGACGCGCTCCGCGACCTCAAGAAAGTGCTACTCGCAGCACCGCTACTCGCCGCCCCCGTCGACAAGGAACCCATGCTGGTCTACGTCGCGGCTTCCGAGCGCATCGTCAGCGCCGTCATGGTCGTCGAGCGACCAGAGGAAGGAAAGGAACGCCCAGTACAGCGACCAGTGTACTATATCAGCGAGGTCCTCACCGAGTCGCGCCAGCGATACCCGCAATACCAGAAACTGGTATACGCGGTCTTCAGGGCGCAGCGGCGACTGCCACACTACTTCTAGGAGCACCCGATAACGGTCCTCTCCTCAGCACCGTTGCAGGACATCATCCGTAACCATGAGGCGACCGGCCGAGTCGCCAAGTGGGCCGTCGAAATCGGCGTCCATAACATCAAGTACGAGCCGCGCAAAGCGATCAAGTCGCAGGCTCTCGCGGACTTCATCACCGACTGGGAGGAGGCCCAACAGCTAGAAAAGCTGCCATACCTCCACTACTAGAGTTTACACTTCGACGGATCCAAGAATGCGGACGGTGCAGGAGCAGGGATCGTGCTAACCTCTCCGAAGGGCGACAAGCTACGCTATGTACTCTGCCTCGATGTCACCCCCTGCACCAACAACATGGACGAGTACAAGGCACTACTCCACGGCATGCGAGCTGCCAGGGAGATGAATGTCAACCGCCTACGCTCCTACAGCGACTCCGACCTCGTCGCCTGGCAAGTCGCTGGCACCTGCGACGCCGTTTCCCCCACCATGGCGGCATACCGCCAAGCAGTGGATAAGCTGGGCGGACACTTCACAGGCTATTCCGTCGAGTGGATCGACAGGCGGAAGAACGAAGAGGCCGACGCACTCTCTCGTCTCGTCTCGGCTCGACTCGCACCACCCGCCGGCGTCTTCCTCGACACCATCACCAAGCTTTCCGTCTCTCCCCCAAGGGAGATCGACATCGAAGTCCTGCTGCAACCAGAGGCAGCCCTGGTCGCACTCATCGCCGAGCCAAAGGATTGGACTACGCCATACATCGCCTACCTGGAGGGAGGAACCTTGCCAGCAGACGAAATAGACGCCCGGATGATAGCACGCCGATGCAAGTCCTTCGTCATCATCGACGGCGAACTCCACAAGCGCAGCGTGACCGGCGTGTTCCAACGCTGCGTCCAACCCACTGAAGGACGCAAAATCCTCCACGACATCCACTCCGGCGACTACGGCCACCACGACGGCGCCTCTCTCTGGTCGCAAAGGCTTTGCGACACGGTTTCTACTGGCCAACCGCACACGCAGACGCTGTCGACATTGTTCAGCGGTGCGCCGGGTGCCAGAAGTACGCCAACCAGACCCACGTACCGATCTCGGCGCTCAAGACAATCAATATCACCTGGCCGTTTGTCGTGTGGGGTATGGACATGGTAGGCCCTTTCAAAAAGGCCCCCTCCGGCTTCACCCACCTCCTGGTCGCTGTCGACAAATTCACAAAATGGGTGGAGGCCAAGCCAGTCCAGAAATGCGACGGGAAGACCGCCACCAAGTTCCTACGCGAGCTCATCTATCTCTACGGGTTCCCAAACAGCATCATCACGGACAACGGCACCAACTTTGCCAAAGGAGCCATGACCGAGTTCTGCGAAGAACATCACATCCGACTCGACCTCGCCTCAGTCGCTCACCTGGAGTCCAACGGCCAGGCGGAACGGGCCAACCAGAGCATCCTCCATGGCCTGAAGCCACGACTCCAAGTACCACTCGAGCGCACCACCGGGTGCTGGGTCGAGGAGCTACCCTCCATCATCTGGGGCATCCGCACCTCCGTCAACAGGTCGACAGGGTTCACCCCCTTCTTCATGGTGTATGGTGCCGAGGTAGTCATGCCCACCGACCTAGAGCATGACTCGCCCAGGGTTGTCCACTACACGGAGGCTGCAAACGAACTCGCACACCATGATGGAGTAGACCAACTCGATGAGGCACGCGACCTAGCCCGCTCCCGCACGGCCATCTACCAACAAGGGCTCCGCCGCTACCATAGCCGGCGAGTAAGGACTCGCACGTTCCAGGAAGGCGACCTGGTGCTACGCCTCATTCAGGACAAGAAGGGCATGCACAAGCTGTCCCCCCCTTGGGAGGGACCATTCGCCATCGAGCGAGTCCTCGGCAACGATGCCTACTACCTCATCGATGTCCGAGGAGACGGGAAACTCGACGTCAAGCGACAGTGGAATGTAAACCTACTACGGAAATTCTACTCCTAGAATTCCATACATGTATTCTCCACCTACTATGAAATAAAATAGATCGGTTACCGCAAATTGCGTCTACTCTCCGTGCCTTGTGCCACTCGCACTCATAATAACAGCATCAAGCTAACTGCAGAAGTCAACCTCTGGTACAGCGATTGGCACGGCCAAGTAGTGCGTTCCGAGGGCACTGGGTTACCCTAGGACTCGTAACATCCATGAAAAACGCCAACCCAGAGCACCATTGGAGTCGCCTAGCTCGACTGGCTCAACGATCCAAGACAACTGCCCTCGTTCCTCACAGTGAACAAGGTCCTCTGCATCCTCGGCACAGCGACTCGAACGTCCAAGTACCACGCTTGGAGACTGACGACCAGCCGAGCACAAGCGACTAGGGAAAAACGCCAAGTATGAGAGCGTGCCCAGGACTCGCCATGGGACTGACCCTACGGGACAGGCAGGAGTGACGCGCTTACTCTAACGCGCTCAGTCCTCACCCACCTAGGAGCTGCGACTCGAACCACCAAGTACCACGCTTGGGGACTCGACCACCCGACCTCGTTCGCGCAAGGGAAAACGCTCAAGTAAAGAGCACTCACAGGAGTCGCCCTACGACTGGCTCTCCGAGCTCGGGCGATTCGACCTCAATAACGAAACAACTGACAAAACATTCAAAACCACAAACACATAACAAACGAGGTAAACCCCATAAAATGGGTGGACGCGCTCGGGGACTCGTCCAATCAGCAATCAAAATCATGAACCAATTCGCAAAATAACACGAAGTTTCATTACAGCAGAACAACGACGTTCCAAAATACAAGTTGAGTCCAATGACTAATCGCTACTAACGCCCTAGGGCACAGTGTTTCTACTCCGCAGGTTTCGTCGGCGACCCGCCGCCACCCCTGCGGTTGCGAATGAAAGGCGTGTACGGGTTCGACGGGTACGTCTTCAACTCACCCACCATCGCCACACGAAAGGGCTGCTCGACCTTGAAGTCCCGATGCGGTGGCTCAGATCGTTGGGGGCGAAAGTCGTCTCCTGATAGGGGAGGAGGTCGCCCATCGCCCAGACGCGATCGGAGTATACCGCGGCCCAGTCCGTCAGCTTCAGCACCTCGGCGATCTCCACCGAGCCCGTCGACAAGGGGTAGCCACTCGTCACGTCGTCGAGATCGAAGTCCTCCGGGAAGTGGGCAATCCCAAGGCTGAGAGCCGTCGCCGCCCCACGCCGAAACGCCGACCGTGTCATGAACTCAACGACTGACGGCGCCTTCTCCAGATACTGCCATACTTCGACGAGGTCGCTGGGAATCACTTCCGTGGACGATATCTCCTGAAGATATGCCCGAATGCAAGCCGCGGACAACGCAGCCGAGTCGACCAGAGTGGTCACACACTGCCGCGCGTCGTACGACTGTGCTTCCTCCGATCTGTCGATAATCCGACCTGTGGACAGAGGGCGGCAGTGAGTATAACAACGATTGCATAATGCAGCTACTACAGGCAGAGGCAGAAAGATTACCAATTAAAGGACGGCAGAGGCCCGTGATGAAGCTTTGAAGCGAGGAGAAGTCGTTCTGCAGCCTAATCACGAGGGCGTCAGAGACCTTTCGCTCTTCAACGGCAGCCGTAACAGCAGCTTTTGCTCGCCCATCCGCGGAGCTCGCCTCCTCCTTCGCTTCCTTGAGCTCGCGCTCCAGGTCAGCGATCCGCTTCTCAGCCGTACTCAACGCAGACTGAGCCGCCGTCAGCTCACCCGCCGGGACAAGGCCCTGACGGACCCCCTCTGCCTTGGCAGCGATTGCTTGGAGTCCCTTATTCGTTTCTTGGATGGCAACAAGTCCCTTCTCCACGCGACACTTCGCAGCAAGCGATCGGCTGATTCACGCTGCAAGCCCTGCGCACAAATCAAACAGTCAACAATAATAGAAACCTAAGTGCCCACCCGCTGAAATTCAGCGACTAGGCACTCGGGGACTGGAGATCAAAAAAACCTAAGCGCCCACCCGCTGAAATTCAGCGACTAGGCACTCGGGGACTGGAGATCAAAAAAACCTAAGCGCCCACCCGCTGAAATTCAGCGACTAGGCACTCGGGGACTGGGTACTACAAATAAAAGCAAACACTAAAAGAATCTAACCACGGAAATTCAGTGGCCCGATCCTCGGGGAGGACATACCTGGATGGCTGCACCCAGCATGCCATGGAGCTGAAGCGCGTCCACAGATGCGAGAAGAGCCGGAGTATGTCCGCGATGCTTCTCGACTTCTGTTTCGGCGACCCCAGGCGTGCGGCTCGATGGCGCTGTACCACTCGCTGCAGCCGCTTTGGCCATAAAGCGGGGGAAGGTCGCGGCGGATGCTCCAGCGCCACTAGGAGCCGGCTCGGCCATTCCAGGCGAGGAAACAGCCTCCTTGGTCTTCAAGGGCACCTCCGTCGCAGTCGGAGGATCACTCGGAGCAACCGTCGTATCGTCAGAGACCGTGACGACATCATCGTCCTTCGCCCTCTTAGCACTGTCTACGGGGGCAGCAACTTCATCAGCTTTCCTCTTCCGTGAGGGGTCCTCCTCAGCAACGACTGGCGGCACCTTGGCCACGAAAGGGTGGCCTATCTTCTTAACTCCAGTACTGTGAAACAACGATATGAGCAAAATTGTCCGAGTACAACGGAAGGCAAGCAGACGAACAAAACTTATTTGGCGACCGGTATGAATCGCAGTCCTGTGCGGATACTGGCCGGCTTCTCCAGCTCGGGACCCAGCTTCCGACTGAGGCCCATCTCGAGCACGTCGTGTGCCCAAGACACGGAGGTCCTCTTCGAAGACGAGGCCGCGGCAGGAGCCTCCGTGACGACGTCTGCAGGAGATCTCCTAGGAGGCGAAGCTCCTGCGGCTGGAATAGTCCCCAACCCAGAGACCGGGGCGAACGGGGGTGGAAGAGACACTAGAGGTACCTCATCAAGAAGGGCAGCAGCTTCCGGTGTTGCCGTCGGGTGCGCCGCTTAACCCTTAGCCAAGCTGCTGGCATCAGAACTAGTCGCAGAGCGAGGCGGAGACGCCTGCTTCGCCGGCTTCGTCTTCCTCCCTGGTGGATCCTTCACTTCCTTCTTCTTCTTCTTCGACGGCGTAGCCTCACAACGCGAGGTGTGCTCGGTTAGCTCATCGTCGTCGTGACGTTCGAGGCTCTTACTCGCCTCGACCTCGCGCTGATGCTGTCCGCGAGTTCTGCGAACCATCGGGGCGGCGTCCTCCACGGGCTCGTCTTCGTCATCATCGTCGTCATCACCCGTGTCGCTCCCGGCGTTGCCTCTGGCGGGTGGCGACTCGCTCCCTTCCCGAACGGACGAGCTCGAGTTTTCATCATCTGCGGGTGGGAGCCATCCTTCCACCACTTGGAACAGCTACAATAAAGATGAAACAACGTCAGCATAACCGCGATTGCATTATCTGCGACTGCGAATGGTGACAAAAATGGCGACTTACCATTGGAGCTAGGCGCCTTGCGGTATAGGGGCGACCCCGGCCTTCGCGTCCAGGTATGCCGCCTGGGTGATCTTCTTCAGAGCCAGGATATAGTCCTCGAGCTTCCACTCGACGAGGCAGGATTTCGTCGGGTCGTCCCTACCCGCGTACTCGTACATATAATGGTCGCGGTGGGCGAAAGGCACGAGCCATCGCCCGAGCCAGCAGTTGTAAATATTGATGGTTTGGAGGCCCTTCTTATTTAGGCCGCGGATGGTTTGCAACATTTCGTCGACAACCATCCGCTGGTTCAGCGGGAGCTTGCCGGCCTGGAGCCGACGCAGTTCAGGCCGGTTGGCGCAGTACCTTGGAAGCGCCACCTTGCCATCTGGAGTCGCCTCGGTGACGTAGAACCAGGATTTCATCCACTCGCTTGCCGCCTTGGCCGGCAGCATCAGGTCGAAGAAGGACGCCTTCGACTTCAGTTGAAACGTCAGGCCACCCGCTGCCAGCATCGGGCCGCCTGATTCTTCGCGGCTAATCCTCCCATGGAATAGATCTTTCCACAGGGGGAAGTAGGGCCTACAGCCCAGATAGCACTCACAGAACTCCACGAAAATGGCGAGCTTCTCGATGCTATGCGGGCCCAAGTCCGACGGCTGGATCCCGTAGAAGGCACAAAACCGCCGGAAGAATAGAGAAGTGGGAAACCCCAGCCCCCACTCCAGGTGGCTGGGGAAGCAAACGAATTCTCCCTCGCGCGGGTCTAGAGTCACCTCCCCGGCCGCGAGGATGCGCCACCTGCCGGCACGCAGGATCCCGGCCTCTTCGAATGATGCCAATAGCGCCCTGGTGCATTTGGATCGGCCCCATGGTTCGGTGGAGGGGGGCATTGGTTGGAAGATTTGCGGAGGTCGGGGCTCTCTGGATCGGTTGGATCGCGATGCGGAGTGAAATCGGAGATGGGCAAGGTCGAAGGAAAGATGAAGGAGAGTTTCCCCGCTCGCCCGTCATTCCCCTTATATAGCGGTTGATACCCGCCAATTTCGGGAGTCGTTACTCCGCGGTGATTACGCCAGAAAGTTACCGTTGGATTACCCCAATGGCTAGTTTGACCCCACTTGACGGTCCAACTTCATCCACTCGGCTCGTCGTTCCGCGTTACTTGCTAATTCGCCGACCCGATCGCTACAACAGTGACTAAATATTCGCCGACCCGTTCGCCAAGCTGTGACTAAATTGGTCGTTGTTAATGCGACTAGAATAACTGGTTTTTCCTTTATTCAGGAGTCCACCGCCGATTCGACTGGGTGTCCGCAGTGGAGCCGTATACACCGACTGCCAGCGACCGCCTACGACCAATCAACGACGGCCTCGGGGACTACTGATGGGGATATGCCTACCGGGGTATGCCTAGCAGGACGATTCCGACTGGCCCAGGCACCTGCGAGTGGGCCTGCAGTAACGGCGACTGGATCACGACCTGGCGTGGACTCAAGCGACTGGAAGCTGAAGGCCTAGAAGCGTAGATAGGCCCAGTCAGATTAGGTTAAACGATTGCTGAAACCTTAACTAATTCGGTTGAGATCTGTAAACCCTAGGGGGGTGAGTCTATATAAACCTCCCTAGAGGGCGTGTAGACGTTACGTTCCATCATCCACCCAAGCGACTCGCTGCCTAGCCGCCGAGCTTGCCCCATTGTACCTCCACCATAATACAATCTAGCAGGAGTAGGTCTTTACCCTCCGGGGGGCCGAACCTGGGTAAATCCTTGTGTCTCCGCCCTCATATCGCACCCCGGATGGCTGGCCGCCCTTGCCCCATGTTCTACTACTCGCTGCCGATTGTAGCATCTGCCGTGGTCATTCCCACGACAACTTTGACATCGACCAAGTCAGCAACTCTAGTGTCATAACCCGCGAGTGACGACAAGATAGATTCGTGGTTAATCTCTCTGCCATTGTCATCCACGTAGGGTATGCCAGAGGTTACCGTGTCGATGTCGGCATCTTCATAGTGTGCCTTGACCATGGATAGCACCCATCCTTGCACCAGCCCGTGCACATGAAGCTTTCCAGCTTGTGATACGCTCGGGGGCTCGTCGCAGAATCTCCGAGTACTTCGCCACAAAATCCGACGCCTTGATATTAATTTGGAGGGGCTTGGCGATCTCTTTGGCTTGCGTGATGGCGGTGTTGATGAAGTTGCTGGCAAGAACCATGCATTCCTTGGCTGGAGGAGGCAACCGGGTTAAGCCCATAGGAGCTGCACATTCCGACAAGGAACACATGAGTTCAAAAAATTTAGAGTATCTAGACTACAGAAATCCAAGACGGAGAATCACTTACTGAAGATGCTGGCCTCAGCCTGCCATAGGGTATCCGCCAAGGAGTCCCGTTCTTGTTGGAGGAGTTTATACGCCTCATGATGGTGTTGATTCTGCTCGTCGGCGGCTTTCTTCTGATCTCTCAAGATCGAGATCTCCTCCTTCAAGCGGTTGATCTCCTCATGGCGGAGTCCTGCAGGACTTTCATGGATTCCTCGTGTATCTTCAGCATGTCCTTCCTCTCCTTCTTAAGGATCTTGTTCTCGCTATCAAGCTCTTAAATGTGCTTGGATTGCTCGACAATGTCCTTGTCCTTGGCAATTGTTTCCGCAAGTCGGAGAACACAAAGTACACAGTGAGTACTCGGAGAATATGGGCACAAAACTAAGTCGGAATGCGAAAAAGAAAACATACACTTGCTCTTGGTGATCTGTCCATTCAAGAAGGCAGTTTTACCCTTTTCAGCTTCCAAACCTGCGCGCATCTTCTGATACTTGTCGTTGGCCATGCCCCTATGATCTTTCTTGTTCTGTGGAAAAAGGAAACATTTAAACGTTGTTTGGTCTACTTGGAGCATCTAGTTGGAAATTTTCCACCTAGACGCTCGGGGGCTACATCGAGAGTTTTTAACTTGGCAATATGCTTAGCTTTTCTTTAAGCATCTAGTCGGAACTAATTCAGTTCTCGATTAGAAGCTTGGGGGCTAGAGTATAAAGTTTTTAACTCGGATATATGCTTAGATTTTCTTTAAGCATAAGTCGGAACTAATTCAGTTACAACTAGAGGCTTGGGGCTACAGTACTGAAATTTATAAACACTGCGTATGCTACTCTTAAAGCATCTAGTCGGAATAATTCATTCCACCTATATGCTTGGGGGCTACGGTGAGAGGTTTTCTAGCTTAGTCACTCTTAGATCATCTAGACACAAAGACCTATGGTTTTCCGTCTACATCCTCGGGGGCTACAGTGGGATACTCATATGAAATGCAAAAGGCAAATAAAACTTATAAATGCAATGATCTTGAGGTTTGTAGCACTCTCGGCCAGCAGCTTGCCAAAGGATACGTTTTTTCCTTGCAAGATCTCTGCTTGTCGGAGGAGATCCTCTAGACCGCACGTCAGAGATGTCGGCGCCGCACCAGGAACCAGAGCAGTGCTACCCGGTGTAAGTACCGGAGAGACTATCTTTGGATAAGCTATGGTTTTCTTGGGTGCGGGGGCACCGCCTACAGCAGAAGTACCTGCTTCCACCACCGCCTTACCGCTACCGATGGCATCCTTAGCCGGAGCTTTAGCCATTTGGTGGGCGGCACTCTCCTGCGTCGCTTGCTCACCGACAATAGCGACCTCGGTAGAGGCACCTAAGTCCACTTCCATGGCGGAAGGGCCAGATGCCTCCTTACCTTGTGAGCTTGTCGGGGCAGACGAAGGCTTGACAGAGGGAGTGGCAGGGGCGATGGCGGGAGATGCATCGCGATGCAGCATATCCTTGATGGTTCTAGAAGCCCCCAATGATTTGGAGGTCTTCTTCAAGCTGGTCGAGGCTTTCTTCCTGAAACGTGCAAAATGCATAAGTACAGGAGCAAGATAGATAAATAGACAATGTCGGAGAGAAAAAAGCTTACACAAGTGGGGGTACTTTGGCAAAGGGGATCCTGTTAACTTTTCTCTTCTCCGCCTCCAGGGCGGCGGTAGTCTTCTTGGAGGCTCCACCCTCCATTTTCTTCTTCTTGCCTCCGTCGGCAGCGTCAGAGGTGGAGCTCTTCCGCTTTCACGCCAATGGAGCATCATCGTCGGACACGACGGTGACTTCCTTCATCGTTGGATCATAGATTTGAGGAGCCATTTTGTCCTCATCTATGTCGCTAAGCTGTAAAGTGAAGAACCACCGTGTTAGATGAGATGGTAATGGCTAGACGGAAGAATTGGAGTATATGTCATACACGGAAGATAAACAAGATACCTTTGGGCACTTGCCGTCTACGAACATGTCGTAGGTGATGGTGAAGCCGCGCTTCTTGTCCTTCACCTTGACGATGTCCTTAAGACGGAGCTTGATGGAGTCGCTCGAGAAATTGTCCACAGAGATGCGGAGGCTATCCCTTCTATCGCTGGTATACTCGTGCATTAGCTTCGCGCGGTGCTGCAGAGGTTGGATTCGCCTGATGAACCAGCACATGGCTAGGTCCAAGCCGGTCAAACCCGTCTCTACGAACCATTCTATCCGCCTTATGGAGAGGGAAGCATCGAGGTCGGAGGGAAGGGAGGCCTGGGATATCCATGTTGATGTTTTAGCGGTGGCTCCATCGATGAAGTCCGGATACGTTACTTCTTGGCCAGCCAGAGGGATATCTGGGCCGTAGAAGTAAGTACGCTGCCAGTTCTTGCAGGACTCGTGGCCGACGATGTCAGGGAACCGCCGGCTAGGACGGATCTTGAAGCTTATGGTGCCACAATTTCTAAGTTCGTCCTTACTGGCTCCGGCTTCACACTTGACGGTGAAGAAATACACGAAGAGATCTTGACGGTGAAGAAATACACAAAGAGATCTAGCCTAGGCTTAATCCCTTGTTAACCCTCGTAGAGCGCCGCGTAATTGCTAAGCGCTAAGATGCTATTGGGAGAAAGGTTTTGGGGCTGGACTCTATAGTGATTCAAGACGGAAAGGAAGAAGTTAGAGATGGACAGGGAGATGTCGCGTACCAATTGGGATTTGAGGTACACTTTTTCTCCGGCTTGAGGAGAAGGTGTCACCTCGCCAGCCAGCGCCGCCTGCCAGGCGAGCCCCTACGTCACAGGGAGATAGCCTTCGGCGATCATTTCCTTGATGTCGCGGTCCGTGATGTCCGAACCGCGTAAATCGCCCTTGTGCGAGTCAAGCTAATCCTCCAGCGACTCCAGCGCCGCTGGATTATGGTCGCCGCCGGTGGATTCAACCACCGCCGAGACGGGGATGACCAGACCCTCTAGGGGCACGACGACGGAGCTCGCCGGCTTCGCCCGACGCCGTCATGGAAGGGGTAGAGCTGCTACTGGCCATTGTGTGGGATTGGAGGTGACTGGCGATAATTGGAGCTAGGGTTTTTCATGAAGATTGCGCGGAGAGCTCGAGGGGGCGCTCGCTGGAGGAAGAAGAAGATGCGAGGAGATAATGAGGTGAAAAGTAAAAAGTTCCACCGCAGTTACTATTTATGATCTCCTGCATCAAGATTCATGCAGCTTGATCGGACGGTTGCCGCGTAGACAACGTGTGCGCGGACGTGCGCGGAAATTTCGCCATGTCTCAACCGCCGCCGCCAACAGTTCGTATCGCTCGCGCGGGAAAATCGGACATGATTGCGTTCTCTGCATGTGTGAGTTACGAGGCGTCGCTAACCTACGCCTATGTATCCCTAGCTGACATAGGCAGATGAGCCGTCAAATCAGAAGATTCGGGCATGGACGGATCCAGTCCGGCTACGGAAGAGTACGATGGAAGATTCAGCATTACTCCGACTTAAAAGTTGAAGACGGAGAAAACTTTGCAGGGTTCTTTGGGAGGACTACAAGATGTTTCTTGACGATTTGCTGGCATCCATCTAGATGGAGCATTCCATGTGAAGAGGTAAGACGGCGCAAGATCTCGGAGTTCTCCGGGGACTACTGTTGGGGATATGCTATATGGGTATCCTCATAGCATGTCTCCTATCCGGATAACCCGGGTGGCCCATAGTTGGTAGCATGGCCCATGGCCTGCTAGGCGGCCTAGTTGGATGGATCCAGAAGGGAGGCCCATGCCGGATAAAGGAAGGCTACGGTTGGAGTCACCGACGTACCCGGAGCCTTGGAGTGCAAGATACACAAGACTAGTAATAGACGGTGTAGGATTCTGTAACTTGTCCAGCTAGGACTTTTCCCTGTAACCCTAGGACCTGGCGACTATATAAGTCGGGTCTATGGGAGCCTTTAGGGCACAATCTCAGAAGATCATAGATAACTTCAGACAACCTCGCACAGCGAACCAATCCCTGTAACTCGGCGTATTGCCCTTATAGTGATTTATAGCAGGAGTAGGATTCCGCCATCGTCGTGGATCTGAACCTGGGTAAGCTGTGTTACCTCGTACCCGTCAACCGTCCGCCTTCCCCCACGTCTCTAAACACACAGTGTGAGGACCCCTCCATGGCGTACTCGTCGGCAATACCACGACACTTCTTGTCCTGGATCAGCCGGAAGACCAGGTCGCCTTCTTGGAAGGTGCGAGTTCGGACTCGGCGGCTGTGGTAGCGGTGGAGTCCTTGCTGGTAGATGGCGGTGCAGGAGCGAGCTAGGTCGCATGCTTCATCAAGCTGGTCGACTCCGTCTTGGCGTGCGAGCTTGTTGTCGGCCTACGCATAGTTGACGAATCGAGGTGAGTCGTGCTCGAGGTTTGTCGGCATGACGGCTTCAGCGTCGTACACCATGAAGAAGGGGGTGAAGCCGGTCGAACTGTTGATGGAGGTGCATATTCCCCAGATGACGGAGGGGAGTTCTTTGACCTAGCACCCCGGGGTTCGCTACAGGGCGACTTGTAGTCGCGGCTTCAGGTCGTGGAGGATGCTCTTGTTGCCACATTCTGCCTAGCCATTGGACTCCGGGTGGGCGACTGAGGCGAGGTCGAGTTGTATGTTGTGCTCGTCGCAGAATTCGGCCATGGACTCCTTGGCAAAGTTGGTGCCGTTGTCCGTGATGATGTTGTGCGGGAACCCGTAGCGATAGATGAGCTTGCATAGGAACTTGGTGGCGGTCTTCCCGTCGCACTTGCGAACTGGCTTGGCCTCCACCCACTTTGTGAATTTGTCGACTGCGACTAAGAGGTGGGTGTATCTTTAGGGTGCCTTCTTGAAGGGGCCCACCATATCCATGCCCCACACGACGAATGGCCAATGATGGGGATGGTCTTGAGCGTCGAGCTTAGCACGTGAGTCTGATTGGCGTACTTCTGGCACCGGATGCAGCGTTAGACAATGTTGACCGCGTTGGCGTGTGTAGTGAGCCGGTAGAAGCCATGTCGCATGGCCTTGGCGACCAGAGACCGAGCGCCAGCGTGGTGTCGCAGTCGCCGGCGTGGATGTCTTGGAGGATTTTGCGATCTTCCGCGGGTTGTACGCAGCGTTGGTACACGCCGGTCACGCTGAGCTTGTGGAGCTCACCGTTGATGATGACGAAGGACTTGCAGTGGCGTACTATTATGTGGGCCTCTGTCTCGTCTATGGTTAGGGTCCCTCCCTCCAGGTAGGCGACGTATGTCGTGGTCCAGTCGCTTGGTTCCGCGACCATGGCGACCATGAATGGTTCTGGTTGTAGTGGTATCCCGATGTCGATCTCCCTCGGGGGAGAGATAGACTGTAACTACCTCGATGAATTACGCTCCTAGATACAAGCCTGGATGAGTGGTAATGGTTGAAATAGTACGGTGGGGCCCCAAAAGCCACTCACTGGTAGTCCTTTCAGACGTCCCAACCACTACCCTCTCAACGGGACCTGTACGGGCGGCGTAATCGGCAGGCGAAGGGATCAACTACGTACACAAGTGGGTATGTACGCAAGCCACCATACAAGAGTACATCAGAGCCATACCATCTAGAAAGAAAGGAAATATAGCAACGCCATACGGCAAGATTCAAATGACCTAGATAGATCTATATTTTAGGATACTTCCTCATACAACACACATCAGAGTATCATGCGGAAGCGGCAAACAAAATCCGAGTACGGATAAGAAGCAAATCGGCATAAGATGCCATAGAAATAAGCACATCCCAACTACAGATCTCATGGATCCCCGATCCCGGAATCTCTACACCGAACGATCGTTGCCCACATCATCAGCTTCTTCCACCCAGTATCCGTCCTGCGGGGGTACCTGTTCATCTGAACCAATAATTTATCATGTGAGACCCTAAGGGTACTCAGCAAGTCTTAATGCCTCTAAAGGGGACACAACCTGGGGTGACGCAATTGCAGCGAAAGATAAACCTTAGCAATTCTACAGATAAACGCTAACCATCCGCCTAACCAGTGATAGACGGATGTCCGTGAATTAAGTACAACAGTTATAGTGGTAATTTCATCAGATCCATCCTCCTCCTTGCTTGCCAACAAGGAAGTGGACGAACAACCCCCACCCGTTGGCAATTTTATTAACCATTCCATGAGTATTGCACTATTTACTAGTCAAGTTACTTAGTCAGGTTAAAGCGGTACTTTAGTTATGCTTGTCTATGATCGAGAAACTGTGCTCCAAGTCGTCCATATCCGTGGACACGGCTTTCAGAAAGTTTTACCCGGCCGGGGTGCACCAATAGCAACACACACTCTATCAACCTCGGAAAAACCAAATCAAAACCCAACGAGGCCTTCACGACAAAGCAATCACAGGATTCAGAAATATTTCAGGGGGCCACCCCATTAAGCTACCCGCAACGAAGTAAGCTAGCTCCGAGACGGACTCAAGGTCTGGGTAGACGGCTGTGAACGACTGGGAACCCAAAACTGGGCTTGTCGACACCGCGGAATCGTGTCCCGATCCTAAACAGTACAGGTGCTATCTGTCTCACAATTTAATTAAAGCAGTAAAGCATGGCATAAGTACAGGATCGTAAATAAAACCTCAAACTAGTTTGTGGCCCCAAGAAATAAGACGGAATCAAGCTCTGGCTCAGGGGGGTCCCATATACCTCCCGGATGTGGATAGCGCGATAATTCAAGGAACAGGAATCAAGTACTCGGGGTCTTACGGGACACAAGTGAGCAGGAAAAACCAAATAGCAGATGTTGCTCACCGGTGCCACTTTCTTTAGTTATCCCACTACTACTCAGGTTAAGTTGTTTAGGTACCTCATTATTCAACAGACTCTCACATACCCTACACATGCTGTTCTACGACTCGCATGGCCCAAACAACTCCTATAGTAGTGGCTCATGGGATGGAGGAACATGCTTGGTGGGGTTTGAAAGTAAAGGCTATGCATACTTGGGATTCAATTTAATGCAATCGCGACTCAATGATGCAGGAATAAGATAGAGGCAATAGGTACTATATGTATGCAAGCATGAGGAAGTGCTTGCCTGTCAACTCAGTTGAAGCAAGGGACGGATCTGGGTAGTGCTCCTGGTTCTCTTGATATAACCCCTGCTCAGTGTCTATCCGAGAAAAACCAAACAAACAAGGCCAACATGAATATAGAGCACAAGCATATGAATAAGATGCGTCAAGCAAACAATCATGCCATGATGAATGATGCACAATTTACATGGCAATAAGGTAGCATGGCATGGTGAGGTGTGGAAGACAAGTAATAACATTTTAATGGGGTTTTGGAATCGCATTTGTTGTCATAACACTTGCTGTACCCTATATTTTTATATGATGCATGCTGCAATTGAAGTCATGGGTAGCATAAACAGAAAGGTCTCGTCGAGCTGATCATTTTAGACATATCATTTGCCAAATTTGGAATTATAAAACAAAAGTTATTGATTATTTAAATTCTAGTGGCAATTAGTGTAATTTAAATAAACTTGGAATTTTAATTGTGCAAAAGGCAATATGGATGGCATATTTGGAATCCTCTCATTTTCCTGATCTCAAAACATATATCATTTGCATTATTTGGTTTTATACATGAAAAGTTATTTAAATACTGGTTTGAAATTGAATTTGAATTATTTAAACTGGATTTTAAAAACAGACAAAGCAGAATTGCTTTTACACCCAGCTGCAGCGAGCCCCAGTCGCTGACAGACGGGCCAGGCAACAGAGGCCCACGCGTGCTGCCAAGCCTCTGCCACCGTGGCCTTATCCAGCACAAGCGGCTGACAGGTGGGCCGGTGGGCTCGTGGGTCCACACGCCAGCGCCTGGGCAAGGAGGGACCGCGGGTTAATTCAAGGAAAGGCGGGGAGCCTTTTTACTAAAAGGACACCGACGCTGACTGCGGGCCTGGGCGGACCTCGGGTTGCTAAAAAGGTTTTGGGGGGGGGGTTTGTGCAAAGTGAGCAGCGGTACTGTACTTCTTCCTCTGAACTAACTGACAGCTAAAAAGGCAGCGGCGGGCGCGGCGAGGGGACTCGAACGCGGGTCGCTGCCGTGCGCGCGGGTGGGGCTAACCAGTGCGGCTGGCTTGGGGGGATGCTAGGAGGGGGCTAAGCGGCTAGGTGAGGTTGTTGGCGCGCACTGGAGCAGACGACGTCGACGTTTACACCGTGCACCGAGGGTGCTCGTCGCCGTACCCCGCGCAACCAGGAAGCGAACAAGGGAGGGACGGTGTCTAGGAGGACCAGGGGCTTACCGCGGGGCCGATGTCGTGCTTGGTTCGGGCAGGGTCGGTCGCGATCAACGGCGGGGCTGACGTCGGGCGAAGCTAGGGTTTCCGTCGGCGTGGCGTCGGTGCGGACGGCTCGGGGCTTCTCCTCCGCGGCTCCGTGTACCGTGGCGACGCCGGGGACCTCCTGAGCTACCTCGACAACCTCGGCTCCGCGCTCGCCTCCTGGATCATGCACGCTAGCGAGAGACCGACGGTGGCCGGCGTCGGGGCACTGTGGTGGAGAAGGGGGCAGAGGGGATGCGAGGCAGAGCCTCAGGCGGATCTGGGGACGGCTGTGAGGCGAGGGAGAGGATAAGAAGAGAGGGGGCAGGTGGGGTTGCGTGGGGGAGGGGAAGGTGGCCTCGGTGCCACCTTTTCCTGCTCACGTGCACGGCATGGGGGCCAGGGGGGCGCGGCAAAGCTGGGGAGGAGAGAGGGAGGCAGGCAGGTGGCCCTGGGGAAGCTCGTGGCTCAGGAGGGCTAGAGGGAAACAGGGCCAGGGAGAGTAAAAGAGGGGAGGGGAGAGGGGCCGGCTCGGGCTAGGGTTTGCTCTAGATGGGGTAGCTAGGTGGGGCCAGGATAGAGGGGGCCAAGCTAGAGTAGGGAGAGGGGGTGGCGAGCTGGGGCAGGGCATGGGGTGATCATGCTAGGTAGTAGGGAAGAGGAGGGGTAGTTAGGGTTTTGTTTAGAGAAAGGTGTAGGTTAGGGTTTTTGTTTAACTAGGATGGGGAGATGGCATGGGGCAGGTTTTAGGGTTAGCTAAGAGGGGGGGTAAGGATAGAGGGAGATGGTACTTAGCTTGATCCTGCAAGCTCCACACAAGCCCTAACAAGATCAAGGCAAGAAAAAGAGGAAGAGGAAGAGAGAGATGATCAGGTGATGATGGGGTTTTTCTTTGGTCCATGCATGCTCCAAAAATGACCAAGCAAGAACCAAGAGAAAAAGGTGGGTTTAGGTTTGGGCATGCCACATTAGCACATGTGTGTGCATGGAGCATGGGGATAGGGGTTTAGCTAAAGGGGAGAAGAGAGGTAGATGATTTGATGAAGAAACTACAAGCCCAAAACAAGATTTAAGCAAAGGAAAAGATGATCCACTTAGAATTTCAAGTAAAAACCAAATACTAGAAAAGGTGGCACTTGCATGGCCCATGCAAAATAATTAATGCCAAATTTATCCTTGTGAAAACAATAATATTAATATGGCATTATTCATTTGCATTCCCAAAAGGTGGGCAAAGGCCAAGCAAAAGATTATGGGTGGAACCCAACCAACCAATCATGAGCTAGAGATAAATCAACAAAATGCCAAGCTCAGATTAGTTGGATGGTGGAATTATAAGGTGGTGAAAGAAAAGGTGGTGGAGTCAATAAGAGAGATGCCCTCAACTCAACTTGGGCATTTAACAATATATCAAGAACCAAATACAATATCAAGAGGCAACTACAATTAATCATGCACATGAGATAAGAACCAAACAAGAAAGGGTTTTATATGATGCTCAAATGCAAGGTGACATGATGACATGAGCATGATATGACGATGATGCAACAATTATATGTTGGAAGTGGCCCTTTTTATTATCATAACAAGTAGCATTACAGATGTTAGACAACTGGGATGCTACAACTCTCCCCCACTAAACAGGAATCTCGCCCCGAGATTCTAGGAAGAAGAAGAAGAAGAAGAAGAAGAAGAAGAAGAAGATACAAAGAGAGAAGGATGGTTGGCACGGAGTTCATCTTCACGCTCCCATGTGGCTTCATCAACAGAATGGTGTGACCACTGCACCTTGCAGAATTTGATGGACTTGTTGCGAGTCCTTCGTTCTGCGGTCTCAAGGATTTTGGTGGGGTGTTCTTGATAAGACAAGTCTTCTTTGAGATCGATTAGCTCATGATCCACGGTCCTGCCGGGATCTTTGAAGCACTTCTTGAGCTGAGAGATGTGGAAAACATCATGGACTTTGAGTTTTTCCGGAAGCTCAAGTGCATAAGCAACTTCTCCTCTTCTACCACGTATCTTGAAAGGACCGATGTATCTAGGAGCCAACTTTCCTTTGATACCGAAGCGGTGTGTTCCTCTCATGGGAGTGACACGAAGGTAGACGAGATCACCAGGGGCATACACCATATCCGTGTGCTTCCTGTCATAGTTGCTCTTCTGACGACTTTGAGCAATCTTCAGGTTCTCCAGAATGATATGCACCTTCTCCTCTGCCTGAGTTACAATGTCAGGGCCAAACCAGATTCTTTCTCCTGCACCTGACCAACCAATCGGAGTTCTGCACTTGCGACCATAGAGAGCCTCAAATGGTGCCATCTTCAGACTCTTCTGGAAGCTGTTGTTGTAGGAGAATTCAGCATATGGAAGACATTCCTCCCACTTCATGCCAAACGAGATGACGCAAGCCCGAAGCATGTCCTCCAGAATCTGATTGATTCTTTCCACTTGTCCTTGCGACTGAGGGTGGTAAGCAGTGCTGAAGTTCAACTTTGTTCCCAAAGCTTTTTGGAAACTCTCCCAGAACTTTGAGGTGAAGATGCTCCCATGGTCTGAGCTGATTTCAAGTGGAACCCCATACAGAGAGACAATTCTGTTGATATAGAGCTCAGCCAACTGAATTCCAGAAATTGTTTCCTTGACGGGGAAGAAATGAGCCACTTTAGAAAGCCTGTCGATGACAACAAAGATTGCATTGTTGCCCTTCTGCGATCTAGGAAACCCAGTGATGAAGTCCATCTCTACTTTCTCCCATTTCCATTCCGGTGGTTTCAATGGCTGTAGAAGACCGAATGGTTTCTGATGGACAGCCTTGACTCTGCGACAGACATCACATTCTGAGACATACTTGGCACAATACCGTTTCAACCCAGGCCACCAGTATTGTGTTTTCAAGTCCATGTACATCTTTGTGCTGCCAGGATGGATAGAAAGAACCGAATCATGTGCCTCCTTGAGAACTTGGTCTCTCAGACCCGGGTAGTTTGGAACAAACATCCGGTGTTCAAAGAAAAGCGTGCCTTGATCATCAACGTGGAAGGACTCATACTTCGGACGCCCAAGTTTAGAGATGAGCTTTCTGGTGTGCGGATCACCAAGCTGACGAGAGCGAATCTTTTCTTCCAAGAGAGGAGTAGCCAGAAGGTTCAGGAGATGCCCTTGTTCCACAACTTCAAGGTTGAGCTGACGGAATTCCTCGCACAAGAGAGGCTGCTGCTCTTCTATCATGAGGTTGTTGACATAAGCTTTACGGCTAAGCGCATCTGCCATGACATTTGCTTTGCCTGGAGTGTAATTGATGGTCACATCAAAGTCATTGATTGCTTCAATCCATCTCCTCTGCCGAAGGTTGAGATCAGGCTGAGTGAAGATATACTTCAAAATCTTGTGGTCCGAGAAGATCTCACAACGGTTACCAAGCAAGTAGTGCCTCCATAGCTTCAAAGCAAAGACAACTGCTGCTAGCTCAAGGTCATGTGTGGGATAGTTGATCTCATGCGTCTTCAACTGACGAGAGGCATAAGCAACCACCTGTTTCTCTTGCATAAGGACCGCACCCAATCCTTGCAAAGAGGCGTCGCAGAATATCTGGAAAGGCTTAGATGTATCCGGAGGAACCAAGACTGGTGTGGAAGTGAGCTTCTCCTTGAGTGTCTCAAAACTTGCTTGACAAGCAGGAGTCCACAGGTACTTCTTGCCTTTCTTGAGGAGATCGGTAAGAGGCTTTGCTATCTTCGAGAAGTTTTGAACAAAGCGACGGCAATAGCTAGCCAGTCCGAGAAAACTCCGCACTTCCTTGACATTAACAGGAGGAAGCCATTCAACAATTGTCTTCACGGTTTCCGGGTTGACTGCAATGCCCTTGGCAGAGATAACATGACCCAGGTATGTTACTTCAGGCAGCCAAAACTCGCACTTTAAGAACTTTGCATACAAGCGGTTCTCACGAAGCTTGTTCAGGACACACCGCAGGTGTTCTTCATGCTCCTCCTTAGACTTGGAATAAACCAGAATGTCATCCAGATATACTACCACGAACTTATCAAGGTACTCCATGAAAACAGAGTTCATCAGCCTCGAGAAGGTAGCAGGTGCGTTGGTGAGACCGAAAGACATGACCGTGTACTCATACAGGCCATAGCGGGTGGTGAAAGCTGTTTTGGGCACATCTTCTTTGCGAATTTTGATCTGGTGATAACCACTTCTCAAGTCCAGCTTAGAGAACACCACAGCTCCTGCTAGCTGATCAAATAGATCATTTATCCGTGGAAGAGGATATTTGTTCTTGATGGTTTTAGCATTGAGAGCCCGGTAGTCAACACAGAGTCTATCGGTTCTGTCACGCTTCTTCACAAAGATTGTTGGGCTACCCCAAGAAGAAGTGCTATGTTGAATGAAACCCAACTTCTCTTGTTCATCAAGTTGTCGTTTGAGTTCAGCCAACTCAGAAGGACCCATTTTATATGGCCGCTTGGAGATAGGAGCCGTTCCAGGTTCAAGCTCAATCACAAACTCAACCTCACGATCCGGAGGCATACCCGGCAACTCTTCAGGAAAAACATCTGGGAACTCACAGACCACCGGTACACTCTGAATAGCTTCCATAGCATCATCATTCAGAGCTGCCAAGGAGAAGAGCTGGACAGCAGGAGACAGACTTGGAGAAAAGACTATATGACCTTCAGGAATCTTCAGAGAAACCGAACGTTCAGCACAATCAATCACAGCTGCATTTGCTGTCAACCAATCCATGCCCAAGATGACATCAATGTCAGAGTTGCCCAGAACAATTAAAGAAGCCAAGAAGGTAGAACCACCAATCTCAACTTGATTGCCATGACTGATTAGCTCAGCCCTCATGTTTGCTCCCGGAGAAAGAACCATTAACCGCTTGAGTAGAGGAACCATAACGAACTCATTTCCATTTGCAAACTTGTGAGAAACAAATGAATGCGATGCACCAGAATCAAAGAGAACTCGTGCAGGGACTGAGTTCACGGAAAGCATACCCATCACGACTCCCGGTGCTTGCTCAGCTTGAGCGGCGTTGACACAGTTGGCCCGAACAACCGCAGACCCGGGCTTGGTGTTGATGTTGAGAGCCCGAGGTGGTGGTGCACGAACCGAAGGAGAGCTTGTTGCAGATCTTGGCGGGGGTTGAGGGAGAGCTTTGTTCTTCATTGGACAGTTCCAGTGGGGATGTCCAGGATCTCCACACGTGAAGCAGGCACCAGCTGGACGTGGAGCAGAGTAGCCAGGGACTCCGCCAGGCGCTCCAGGGTAGTGGTTGTTGTAGCCCCTGGGAGCCGCAGTGGTGAAGTTTGGTGGCCTTGGAGCGAAACTTGCAGGTCTTGGTGGAGCCGGGAGCGACGGTGGGGTGTTAGGAACCCAGACACGCCGCTTAGAAGGAGCTGCCATAACTGCAGAGCTTGATGCATCCCTGTTATGTTTCTTGGACTCCTCAAACATCTGCCTGCTTGCCTCCTCTTGCAGTGCTGTGTGCTGTAGTTCCAGGAAGGTTGCCGGTCTTGCATGCGTGATTGCATACTTGATCGACGCATTGAGCCCTTGCCTGAACCTTTTCTGCTTCTTCTTGTCATCAGATACCTCATCACCACCATAACGAGATAGATTCATGAAGTTCCTGATGTAGGTGTTAACGTTATCATTTCCCTGCTTCAGGTTGAGGAAAGCCTCCTTCATCCTTTCCATCACAATCTCTGAGAGAAACTGCTCCTTGAAAGCTGCAGTGAACCTCTCCCAAGTTGGCTGGAACCCAGTGCAGCTTGCCTTCAAGTAGTTTTCCCACCAAAGAGCTGCATCTCCCTTGAGAAGGTGAGTAGCACACTTGACCCACTCCTGTTCCGGAACATCAGCAGTCTCGAGCAACCTTGAGATCTCACGCAGCCAATCATCCGCGTCCAGAGGTCGGTCAGAAACATCAAACTGACGAGGGTTGAACTTGAGGAAGCTCTTGATGTCTCCGCGCTTGGGAGGTGGAGGAAGTGGAGCAAACTCGTTTCTTCTGACGCTCTCCTCAAAGCGCTGCTGGTTCTCTTGCATAGCTGCCAAAGCATTAGCGATGTTTGACAGCGCGGAGCCCAGTTCCGGAGGTATGTCCTCATCAGTCCGGCGTGGTGGAGCCATCCTGTCATTGATATAAAACTCAAGTCAGTACTATAATGGAAGATGATAATAATCCAAAATAGTACCAAGATGGAATTAACCAAGATTTAAGGATACAATTTACTGAGATGATATTAAAATATCAACAAAGTTCATAGCACCTAAAAGATATTAAGCATATCGCACACGACTGAAAAGGAGTGTGGTACACAAATATATCAAAGAAAAAATTTCCACAAATTTCGGCATTAGAATACCAATAGATGCGCAAAATTACTTAACGAATCAAGATTAGTGACTCTACCGATTCAATATACAAAAGCGAATGAGAAGAGTAGTGGTATGGTCGCGACTCCATCCCGCACTCCAATCATTACTCCGCACATGAACAAGTGGAACACATATCCTAACCCCTTCTTCTCACGACGAAACCTAAAGATTGGTAACTACGGAAACGAACACCCCAAACACGATAGCGTCGGATACAAGAGGAAGATAGATTGCGTCGGTTTGCAAAAGCCTGTCGGTATGGAATGTACCAACAGTTGATAACCAAAGGCAGATAAGATAACAACTTGGATGCAACAGATAGACAAGGGATTACACACACACACACACACACACACACACACACACACACACACACACACGCACACACACAACCTATGGTACTACGGAAACCCAGAACACGTGAACCCTAGTTTGAATTTTGAGAAGAGGATTGAAAATGTTGCACTTCCTTACCAGAAAAGGGTGGGTGGGAGGGTAAGAAGAAAAGTGGAAGCAGTCCTACTCTCGCGTTTTGTTTTTCCCTAGTATACATAACTACCAAAATATTTGCTAGACTGACAACGACCGTTTGGCTGAAACCCTGAAGGTCGGGATGGCTCTGATACCAATTGTAACTACCTCGGTGAATTACGCTCCTAGATACAAGCCTGGATGAGTGGTAGTGGTTGAAATAGTACGGTGGGGCCCCAAAAGCCACTCACTGGTAGTCCTTTCAGACGTCCCAACCACTACCCTCTCAACGGGACCTGTACGGGCGGCGTAATCGGCAGGCGAAGGGATGAACTACGTACACAAGTGGGTATGTACGCAAGCCACCATACAAGAGTACATCAGAGCCATACCATCTAGAAAGAAAGGAAATATAGCAACGCCATACGGCAAGATTCAAATGACCTAGATAGATCTATATTTTAGGATACTTCCTCATACAACACACATCAGAGTATCATGCGGAAGCGGCAAAAAAAATCCGAGTACGGATAAGAAGCAAATCGGCATAAGATGCCATAGAAATAAGCACATCCCAACTACAGATCTCACGGATCCCCGATCCCGGAATCTCTACACCGAACGATCGTTGCCCACATCATCAGCTTCTTCCACCCAGTATCCGTCCTGCGGGGGTACCTGTTCATCTGAACCAATAATTTATCATGTGAGACCCTAAGGGTACTCAGCAAGTCTTAATGCCTCTAAAGGGGACACAACCTGGGGTGACGCAATTGCAGCGAAAGATAAACCTTAGCAATTCTACAGATAAACGCTAACCATCCGCCTAACCAGTGATAGACGGATGTCCGTGAATTAAGTACAACAGTTATAGTGGTAATTTCATCAGATCCATCCTCCTCCTTGCTTGCCAACAAGGAAGTGGACGAACAACCCCCACCCGTTGGCAATTTTATTAACCATTCCATGAGTATTGCACTATTTACTAGTCAAGTTACTTAGTCAGGTTAAAGCGGTACTTTAGTTATGCTTGTCTATGATCGAGAAACTGTGCTCCAAGTCGTCCATATCCGTGGACACGGCTTTCAGAAAGTTTTACCCGGCCGGGGTGCACCAATAGCAACACACACTCTATCAACCTCGGAAAAACCAAATCAAAACCCAACGAGGCCTTCACGACAAAGCAATCACAGGATTCAGAAATATTTCAGGGGGCCACCCCATTAAGCTACCCGCAACGAAGTAAGCTAGCTCCGAGACGGACTCAAGGTCTGGGTAGACGGCTGTGAACGACTGGGAACCCAAAACTGGGCTTGTCGACACCGCGGAATCGTGTCCCGATCCTAAACAGTACAGGTGCTATCTGTCTCACAATTTAATTAAAGCAGTAAAGCATGGCATAAGTACAGGATCGTAAATAAAACCTCAAACTAGTTTGTGGCCCCAAGAAATAAGACGGAATCAAGCTCTGGCTCAGGGGGGTCCCATATACCTCCCGGATGTGGATAGCGCGATAATTCAAGGAACAGGAATCAAGTACTCGGGGTCTTACGGGACACAAGTGAGCAGGAAAAACCAAATAGCAGATGTTGCTCACCGGTGCCACTTTCTTTAGTTATCCCACTACTACTCAGGTTAAGTTGTTTAGGTACCTCATTATTCAACAGACTCTCACATACCCTACACATGCTGTTCTACGACTCGCATGGCCCAAACAACTCCTATAGTAGTGGCTCATGGGATGGAGGAACATGCTTGGTGGGGTTTGAAAGTAAAGGCTATGCATACTTGGGATTCAATTTAATGCAATCGCGACTCAATGATGCAGGAATAAGATAGAGGCAATAGGTACTATATGTATGCAAGCATGAGGAAGTGCTTGCCTGTCAACTCAGTTGAAGCAAGGGACGGATCTGGGTAGTGCTCCTGGTTCTCTTGATATAACCCCTGCTCAGTGTCTATCCGAGAAAAACCAAACAAACAAGGCCAACATGAATATAGAGCACAAGCATATGAATAAGATGCGTCAAGCAAACAATCATGCCATGATGAATGATGCACAATTTACATGGCAATAAGGTAGCATGGCATGGTGAGGTGTGGAAGACAAGTAATAACATTTTAATGGGGTTTTGGAATCGCATTTGTTGTCATAACACTTGCTGTAACCTATATTTTTATATGATGCATGCTGCAATTGAAGTCATGGGTAGCATAAACAGAAAGGTCTCGTCGAGCTGATCATTTTAGACATATCATTTGCCAAATTTGGAATTATAAAACAAAAGTTATTGATTATTTAAATTCTAGTGGCAATTAGTGTAATTTAAATAAACTTGGAATTTTAATTGTGCAAAAGGCAATATGGATGGAATATTTGGAATCCTCTCATTTTCCTGATCTCAAAACATATATCATTTGCATTATTTGGTTTTATACATGAAAAGTTATTTAAATACTGGTTTGAAATTGAATTTGAATTATTTAAACTGGATTTTAAAAACAGACAAAGCAGAATTGCTTTTACACCCAGCTGCAGCGAGCCCCAGTCGCTGACAGACGGGCCAGGCAACAGAGGCCCACGCGTGCTGCCAAGCCTCTGCCACCGTGGCCTTATCCAGCACAAGCGGCTGACAGGTGGGCCGGTGGGCTCGTGGGTCCACACGCCAGCGCCTGGGCAAGGAGGGACCGCGGGTTAATTCAAGGAAAGGCGGGGAGCCTTTTTACTAAAAGGACACCGACGCTGACTGCGGGCCTGGGCGGACCTCGGGTTGCTAAAAAGGTTTTGGGGGGGTTTTGTGCAAAGTGAGCAGCGGTATTGTACTTCTTCCTCTGAACTAACTGACAGCTAAAAAGGCAGCGGCGGGCGCGGCGAGGGGACTCGAACGCGGGTCGCTGCCGTGCGCGCGGGTGGGGCTAACCAGTGCGGCTGGCTTGGGGGGATGCTAGGAGGGGGCTAAGCGGCTAGGTGAGGTTGTTGGCGCGCACTGGAGCAGACGACGTCGACGTTTACACCGTGCACCGAGGGTGCTCGTCGCCGTACCCCGCGCAACCAGGAAGCGAACAAGGGAGGGACGGTGTCTAGGAGGACCAGGGGCTTACCGCGGGGCCGATGTCGTGCTTGGTTCGGGCAGGGTCGGTCGCGATCAACGGCGGGGCTGACGTCGGGCGAAGCTAGGGTTTCCGTCGGCGTGGCGTCGGTGCGGACGGCTCGGGGCTTCTCCTCCGCGGCTCCGTGTACCGTGGCGACGCCGGGGACCTCCTGAGCTACCTCGACAACCTCGGCTCCGCGCTCGCCTCCTGGATCGTGCACGCTAGCGAGAGACCGACGGTGGCCGGCGTCGGGGCACTGCGGTGGAGAAGGGGGCAGAGGGGATGCGAGGCAGAGCCTCAGGCGGATCTGGGGACGGCTGTGAGGCGAGGGAGAGGATAAGAAGAGAGGGGCAGGTGGGGTTGCGTGGGGGAGGGGAAGGTGGCCTCGGTGCCACCTTTTCCTGCTCACGTGCACGGCATGGGGGCCAGGGGGGCGCGGCAAAGCTGGGGAGGAGAGAGGGAGGCAGGCAGGTGGCCCTGGGGAAGCTCGTGGCTCAGGAGGGCTAGAGGGAAACAGGGCCAGGGAGAGTAAAAGAGGGGAGGGGAGAGGGGCCGGCTCGGGCTAGGGTTTGCTCTAGATGGGGTAGCTAGGTGGGGCCAGGATAGAGGGGGCCAAGCTAGAGTAGGGAGAGGGGGTGGCGAGCTGGGGCAGGGCATGGGGTGATCATGCTAGGTAGTAGGGAAGAGGAGGGGTAGTTAGGGTTTTGTTTAGAGAAAGGTGTAGGTTAGGGTTTTTGTTTAACTAGGATGGGGAGATGGCATGGGGCAGGTTTTAGGGTTAGCTAAGAGGGGGGGTAAGGATAGAGGGAGATGGTACTTAGCTTGATCCTGCAAGCTCCACACAAGCCCTAACAAGATCAAGGCAAGAAAAAGAGGAAGAGGAAGAGAGAGATGATCAGGTGATGATGGGGTTTTTCTTTGGTCCATGCATGCTCCAAAAATGACCAAGCAAGAACCAAGAGAAAAAGGTGGGTTTAGGTTTGGGCATGCCACATTAGCACATGTGTGTGCATGGAGCATGGGGATAGGGGTTTAGCTAAAGGGGAGAAGAGAGGTAGATGATTTGATGAAGAAACTACAAGCCCAAAACAAGATTTAAGCAAAGGAAAAGATGATCCACTTAGAATTTCAAGTAAAAACCAAATACTAGAAAAGGTGGCACTTGCATGGCCCATGCAAAATAATTAATGCCAAATTTATCCTTGTGAAAACAATAATATTAATATGGCATTATTCATCTGCATTCCCAAAAGGTGGGCAAAGGCCAAGCAAAAGATTATGGGTGGAACCCAACCAATCAATCATGAGCTAGAGATAAATCAACAAAATGCCAAGCTCAGATTAGTTGGATGGTGGAATTATAAGGTGGTGAAAGAAAAGGTGGTGGAGTCAATAAGAGAGATGCCCTCAACTCAACTTGGGCATTTAACAATATATCAAGAACCAAATACAATATCAAGAGGCAACTACAATTAATCATGCACATGAGATAAGAACCAAACAAGAAAGGGTTTTATATGATGCTCAAATGCAAGGTGACATGATGACATGAGCATGATATGATGATGATGCAACAATTATATGTTGGAAGTGGCCCTTTTTATTATCATAACAAGTAGCATTACAGATGTTAGACAACTGGGATGCTACACAGACGCTTTGGTGATGGTGTCGAGGAAGACACCAGCGGGTGGCGCGAGACGAGCCGAACCGATACGAGAGAGGGCGTCGGCCTCTTCATTCTTGCGAAAGTCGATCCACTCGACGGAGTAGCCAGCGAAGTGGCCCCCCAGCTGGTCTACTGCTTAGCGGTATGCCGACATGGTGGGGGAGACTGCGTCGAAGGTGCCTGCGACTTGTGCGGTGACCAGATCGGGGTCGCCGTAGCAGCGCAAACGATTGATGTTCATCTCCTTGGCTGATCGCATGCCGTGAAGGAGGGCCTCGTACTCGGCCATGTTGTTGGTGCACGGGGTGAAGTCAAGGTATAGGACGTAGCGCAGCTTATCGCCCTTGGGGGGCGTGAGGACGATCCCTGCCCCTGCACCGTCTGCGTTCTTGGACCCGTCGAAGTGTAGCCACCAGTAGTGGAGGTACGGCAGCTTCTCCGGCTGCTGAACCTCCTCCCAGTCGGCGAGGAAGTCCGCCAGGGCCTGCGACTTGATTGCCTTGCGGGGTTCGTACCTGATGTTGTGGACTCCGATCTCGACTGCCCACTTGGCGATTTTCCCAGTCGCCTCGCGGTTGCGGATGATTTCCTGCAACGGCGCTGAGGAGATGACCGTTATTGGGTGCTCCTGGAAGTAGTATGGCAGTCGCCGCTGAGCTCGGAAGACCGCATATACCAACTTCTGGTACTACGGGTAGAGCTGGCGCGACTTAGTGACGACTTAGCTGATGTAGTAGACAGGTCGCTACATCGGGCGCTCCTTGCCCTCTTCTGGTCGCTCGACGACCATGACGGTGCTGACGACTCGTTCGGAAGCCGCGACGTAGACGAGCATAGGCTCCTTGTCAACGGGGGCGGCGAGTAGCTGGGCCGTGAGTGGCACTTCCTTGAGTGCGTGGAGCGCGTCGTCTACCTCCGTGTCCCACTGGAACATGGGATTCTTGCGAATTAGGCAGTAGAGAGGCATTGCCTTCTCGCCTAGCCGGGGGATGAAGCGACTGAGATCCGCGACTCGTCCGGCCAGCTTCTGGACATCGCGCAGGCACTCGGGTTTGCCGAGCCTGACGAACATGTTGATATTGGTGGGGTTTGCCTCGATGCCGCGTTTGTAGACTATGTACCCCAGCAGCTATCCAATAGGTACACCGAAGGTGCACTTTCCTGGATTGAGTTTGATCTTCAGCCAGGTCGGCGAATAGATCGCCCTGGTGGGTGGACTTCACCACCACGTCGTCGATGTAGACGTGGATGTTGCGGCCAATTTGGCTCGCAAGGCACTCCTGCAAGAACCTCTGGTAGGTCGGTCCGGCGTTCTTGAGGCCGAATGTCATGGCGGTGTAGCAGAATGCTCCGAATGGCATGATGAACGATGTCTTCTCCTCGTCCTTGACTGCAATTTTGATCTGGTTGTATCCAGAGTAGGCGTCAAGGAAACACAACGACTCCGAGCCCGCGATCGAGTCGATGATTTGATCGATCCGCGGGAGGACGACCTGCTCCTTTGGGCAGGCGCTGTTGAGGTTTGTGTAATCGATACACATTCTCCATGTCCCGTTCTTCTTATCGACCAGGACTGGGTTTGCCAGCTACTTGGAGTACTTGATTGGCCGTATGAAGCCTGCAGCGAGTAGACGCTGCACTTCCTCGGAGATTTCTCGGTGGCGCTCTTCCTTGAAGGGCCGCAGCGACTGCTTGATGGGTTGTGCTCTAGGGTCGGCGTTGAGTTTGTGCTCAGCGAGTTCCCTCGGGACACCAGGCATATCGGATGGATTCCATGCGAAGATGTCCCGATTCTCACGTAGGAACTCAATGAGCGCGCCTTCCTATGCTGCGCTCATGCCCGTCCCGATCGTCACCGTCTGGCTGGATTCGCCTGGGACCAACTCGACGGAGCGTGTGTGCGTGGTTGCCTCGAACGCGGTCGAGCCGCCGTTCTCCGAGTTGGTCTTCTTGAGTATTGTGGGGTCGTCGTTGTTGACCCCGCTCGTGTACTTGGCGATCTCCTCTGTATGGTTGGCTTCTGCGGCAATGACGGCGTCGGCGAGCTTAGCGCCCTTGGCCTCGCACTTCGCGTCCATGTCTGGGTCGCCATGGACGGTGATGATACCGCATGGCCCTGAGAGCTTCATCGCGTTGTACGCGTAATGTGGCACTGCCATGAACTTGGTGAACGCTTGATGCCCCAAGACGCATTGGTAGGTGCTATTGAAGGGAACCATCTCGAAGACAATCCGCTCAGTGTGGAAGTTCGCTGGTGTGCCGAAGGTGACTGGCAGCGTCACCTTGCCGATCGGGTACGCTTTTCAATCGGGGACGATGTCATGGGAAGTGGTGTAGGTCGTCTCAATCATCGACTGCGGGAGCCACAGTCGCCTGAACGTGTCCAGGTAGAGGATGTTGATGGAGCTCCCGCCGTCCATCAGCGTCTTGGGGAGCCAGTAGTCACCTACTATGGGCTTGACCACCAAGGCGACTCGCCCCGGATATTCGATCCGTGGCGAGTGCTCCTCGCGGCTCCAGGTGATCCGCTGCTCGGACCAGATGAGGAGGCGGGGGACGTCGACTTGGGATACCGCGTTGACGGCGACGGCGCGGGCAATGATCTTCTTCTCACGCTTGGTGTTGAACCCGGTGAAGGTGTGGAGCGATTCGACGTCGTTGCCGAATGCCCCGCCGTTTGGCGGGTGGTTGTTGGGGTCCTCCCGTGCGCGTCGTGCCTTCTCGATCTCCTTCAGGGAGTGGCAGTCGGCGGTCAAGTGCGTGGCAGGCTTCCCCTTCCTGCTGTGGAACACACAGGGCTGGTTAAGGAGAGCCGCGGGGTCAAATTTCGGCCTCGCCTTGTAGTTTCCGCTGTCGTGGCGCTGGCCTCCATTGCGGCAGAATCTCTTGGGCTTGCATGGGGCATAGCCGCGTTGGCGATGAAGTCGACTCGCTCGTCGCCACGGTGCTTGCCGGTGAGGCGAGTGTTGCTGTATATTAGCTCGGGTCGCCTCCCATTGTCTTGGCCGCTTGGACGGTGGTTGCCACCCGACTCATCGTCGGTTTCTTGGTTCGGGTCCTCCTCCGCATACCTCTTGGAGATCTCGAGGAGGTCTGGGATGTTGTCGAGTGTCTTGTACACCCGCTTGAGCTTGGCGACTAAGGTCTCGTAGCGGCACGAGGTCTTGAAGCAATGTATCGTCGTGTCCGGGTGGATGCCGGCCGTGTTGAACCATAGATCCTGCCATCGCTGGACCCAGCTGTGGGTCGACTCACGGGGTCCCTTGACACATCGCTCCAGGTCCTTGATGGTGGTGGCGTGGGTGTAGGAACCTTCGAAATGCCTGACGAAGGCATCGCGCATATCCTCCTAGGAGTTTATGCTATCCGCGGGGAGGGTGTTGATCCATTGCTGGCTCGCTCCCTCCATCATCAGGGGGAGGTAGCGAGCGGCGAGTAGGTCGGTGTGGCCGGCGATTCCCATTGCCATGAGGTGTGTGTCCAGCCACACAGAAGGGTCGTACGAGGGATCATACTTCTCGATCTCCTTTGGCGCTTTGAAGTTTGCCGGGTATTTTTCACCTCGGATCATTAGTCTGAAGCACTGGGGGCTGACTCGGCTGAGCGATCCCCTTAGCTCGTCGTCGCGGCGGTTCATGAGGGTGTGCCTCAGATCGTCGAGCTGGCGTGTGCGCCAGCTTTGGTTGTTGATAATGTGGGTCCGCGCGTCGACTGGCTGCCCATTGGCAACGACCTTGTTGTTCGTCGATCGCGGGTCGTTGGTGGAGAGTGCCGCGTTCGTGGGTCGTGGTTAGAGCTGCAGGGGCTCGGGGGTGGGCAATTGAGAGTGTTTGTTGTAGTTGGGCGGCCGCTCGAGGCCGCCCTGCTTCCTGAGGAGCGGGAGTACATGCGCCCCCGCGAATTGGTGCCTGTAGTTTGCTGCTCGACGACCTTGGCGAGTAGGGCCTTGGCGTACTGGATCTGCAGCGTGCCTTCCCCCGTCACATTGAAGCTAGCGATCGCGGCTCGATTCGCGATGATGTTGTCCATTGGAGTGGAGAACAGCGGGAGGCCATTCGCATCCCGCTCTTGTAGGGAGATCATGATCCTTGGCTGATCCGGGGGGTGTGTGACCAGGCAGGGGGAGCACTGTTTGCCATTGCGCCCGGTGGCGGCCGGGCACTTCCTCCTGGTGGCACATTCTCGCAGGCCACGCGGTCGGCCATGCGGGTCGGGTCGTTCTCATCGTTGAAGTTCAAGGCGCGGCCCTGAATAGTGGGGTTCAGGCGCGACCTGATGAGGCACTAGTGGTAGAGCGAGAGCTCCTGCGCCGTTGCTTGCTCGAGGCGAAATTTTTGCGCTTGGCCTGTTCCTTGCGGACCGCCTCCTCTAGTCGAAGGCGGAGTTCCTCAACCTCCGTCGCCATCGCGGTTGGCGGGATTAGCGTAGAGAAGGGGTCTTGTGGGGCGCTCGTGCCACTCGCCATGTAGGTCACGATGAAGCAACCCGATCCAGCATGGAGGTCGCCAGAGTTCTCCGACCCAGAGTCAGAGTCGAAGATCCCAAGGATGGATGGATCCTCGAAGTCTCCCATGTTGGAGACTTCGGTGATGGAGCCCGCGGGTGATGCAGCGACAATGGATCCGGCGATTGACGCTGGGGTCACCGAGTCGGCGTCGTCGTTGAGGTCCGCGTCGTCCGTGGCCACGCTGGTCTCGGCCATGTTGCTGTTGGCCGAGCCATACTCGGAGGCGAGGCGGTGGATGGTGCGGACCTGACTCTCAGAGAGCCAATCGCGCAGTGGCGACTCGTGGATGCGAGCCGAGTTCTCTGAGACGATAACGTCGGTGAAGCCGACGAAGAGGCTGATCGTGCCGACTGGCATGATCACGTTGTGCATGACGGGGCGTGCTGTCGGGACGTATCTGCTTGGCAAGATCTGGAGGATTTCTCCGATGGCGATCATGCGGCCGGTGGCGATCGTCTCGTTGATTGTAATATTGTATCTTGCCACAGAACACGGGCCTGACCGTCCAGGCCCCACGGTGGGCGCCACTATCGTGGGAATGGCCACGACAGATGCTGCAATCAGTAGTGAGTAGTAGAACGAGGGGCAAGGGTGGCCAGCCATCTGCGGTGCGAGATGAGGGCGGAGACACATGGTTTTTGTAACATCCCAAAAATACTAAACTTGGATCATCAAACTCTAATCATCAAATTTAGGGTTAACAAAAACTTTGCTACATAAAAATATAAATGCATGCATGTGAGTATGCATTTCATTTTGAATCCTTTTGGACCAACTTGTTTGTGTGTTCCTTTGCTTGTAAATGGATGCTTAGGTGAAATAAACATCATCTAAACAATTCCCAAACTTTTCTCAAAGACAAGTAAATCAAAACAAATAAAATAAGGGAATGGTCATTTTGACCAATTTAACTCCCATGCCTACTTTGGCTGTCTCAAACTTTTAGAACTTAACAGAAACTTATTTGGATCTTTACACCCCTTGATATTACTCATAACAAAGTATCAAGGCCCACTTTGTGATCATCCAAAAACTTTCAAATGCATAGTTTAAATGACCATTCAAAATTGAATCTTTATCATATGAGAAGATCCCACTTTTTCAAAAACCACTCAAACAAGATCAACTTTCAAAACACAAGCATCTGCAGACTCACCAGCACCAACCTAGCACACCCACCAAAAATCTTTTCAAAATTCAAAACTTGAGTTCTTGCGGCCATTTCATCAAACACTTGAAAGACACAAATCAAACAAAATCCAAACACTATTGTGAGCAGTGATTGAAGCCTAACTTGTTCCCTCTCTGGTTACAACTAGGTTTTAGTAGATCATCTAGCTCAATTGCACACCCTTAGCATCACTGTAAGCTTGGCATTGCCATCAATGGTAAGCAGGCCGAATGCACACTTGTTACCCCTATGTCGACAGCAAGCTAGGAGAAGAAACAAGCCTAGCCAGCATGTCTGGGAGCAAGCCAACACCCCACCGCCACTCCCTGTCCAGCGCTCGAACGTTGCCAGCCACTGGACCACGCGCACGAACCATGCCAACCTCGCCAGCAACCATGCCGAGAGCACGCCCTGTGCGCCACGCTCGACCGATGCCCACAGACCGCGCGCTGCCCTTGCCGCGTGCATACGTGATCACCACCGTCCCAGCAACCCCGCAGACACGCTCGTTCGCCGCTGCGCGGACCACGCGCGCTATGCGCCATTAAATTCTCCGTCGGGCACGCGCGGAGCACCGTCGTGTTCCGACCAAACTGCACTGCCCCACGTCTCGCCACTGTGTCGTTGAGCATCGCCAGGGAGCACCGCACCGCCCCCTACCATCGCCCACGCTGATAGCCGTTTGTACTGTCGACCACGACGAGCTCACCTTGCGCCCCGTCGGTCCCCTCGCTCCACTATAAATAGAGGCCACCCCCCAGCCGAATTGAGCACACCATCTCACTCCCCTATCCTCACTGATCGTGCCACACCGTTCCCGGAGCAAGGCGATCAGCACTTCGCCGGAATTTCACCGGAGCCCGCCGCCTCTGGAGAAGAAGGGAGCCAGCGATTGGAGCCGCCCCAGGAGAAGCTGTCGGTACCAGGAGAACCGTCGTCGTCTACTTCATCGTTCGCCCACCTCGCCGACCCTCGCCTGAACCCCGGTGAGCCCCCAACGACCCCCACTGGCCGCGCTAGGTTTCTGTCTTGCCGGCGTTGCCCAACGTCAATGATGACTCTCAGCCGTTGGATTAGAACCAGATCGAACGCACCACATCGCCCCATACCGCTTCTCACCACCTCGTCTCACTGACGCGTGGGGGCAGCCACTTATGCAGCCCGTGGAAGCGTTGTGCTTAGCAGGCCGGCCCGTTAACCTTTCCCGCGCAGCCCAGTTATTTGAATTTAACCTTTTTCATTTTATTTCAAACACACTTTTGTACCCTGTTTCAAAAATCAACCCAGGTCGATTCAGTGAACCAAATTGAATGAAACCAATTTTGTTAGAAAGGCCTGGGAATGCTGAATCCAAGCCCGTTGGATTCAAGTCATTTGGATCTGTAGATCATCCATAGTGAAAATAACAAGGCAGAAGCTTTTCTGCATTCAAAAATTTTTCAAATTAAAACCATAATAGCTTTTGAGTTGATTCCAACTCTCAAAAATCACATTTAACCATACCTTTCAGAATATGTAAAAATATATAGGTTTACTTACATAGATAATGTTCAAGTAATAAAAGAATGCCCCATAGGCATTTCTAGCCACTTTAATTAATTAAAATAAAAGAATAAAACCTTATTAAATTGTGACACCACTTTAAAACAAATTCCCATGAACTAAAATATGTGTTGATGACATGTGTCAACATGATCCCGTGTTTGGTTTGAGAATATTAAATCTTAAGTAGTTTCTCAATGAGTAGAAATTACTTTTCTAAAAATAAAAGGAATTAAACCAAACTTTAATCTTGTAATGTTAGTGATGATGCTAGATCATCTATAGGACCCTTTTGTGTGATAATTGCAAGTAGTTAAGTATTGTTTGGTGATTGTGTACATCGTATTTATTTATAGACGCTAGTACCGACCAAGGATACGAGGAGGAAGGAGGATACAACGAAGAAGAAGACGAGGAGAACTTCAACCACTGCTCTGCACAAGGCAAGCTAACACTTGCAAGATACCCTACTAATGCAAGCTATTAACCTTGCAAGCTAACACTTTCAATTTAGCAAGCTTATACTGATATTGATGCAAGCCAATACCTGCTTGCTACCATGCCCACTATATGACTTAAAGCATATATAATCATAACCCCTTGATAAACCAATCCTAGTTTTAGTTGCAAGCTTCTTACTTTATTTCTTTATCAAAGATATTATGTAGAGTTTACTTAAGTAAATTGTAGCTACTAGAAATATAATGGAAGGTTGCATAAAGAGCATAAAATTTGGCCTAAGCTAGATAATCTTGATGTCATCCTAAGGCATGAGATTGAACTTAGTTGAAACTCCATTAGTTTACCACCCCTCAGTAGTACCTACCCCCACTTATAGATGCTAGTGCTAAGCATAAAACTTGACCAACTTTAGATGGGAATACTTGGTGAAAATGGTTATGAGAACCTTAGAATGATGGATCATTCTACTGAGATGTTTTGACATGTGTTTCGGAACACCAGATGATTATGGTGATGAAAATGTTGAGGCATGAGCCTTAGCCCTTTATAAAACTGATGGTTGTCTAGATGCGATACCATTCCAATTTTATCGTACAACCACAATATCCGAAGATTGGGTAGGGCTTGACTGGAAACTTATGTACCTTAGTATTAGTTCCCTCACGGCCAAGGTCTGAGCTGAGGCTACCTTGTGAAGATTGTCCACCTGTGCAGTACCCAAGATGACAGTTGGTCATGGTTGGGAGGCCAAACTCACAGGAGAGGTGCTTATACTAGGGCGTGTAATTGAAAGGTTAGGATTGATTATCCGCATACTGAGTATGGTGAATTCAGGATTTGTTCCTGACGGATGTATCGAATGTTGTGGTGAAAGTGTACAACCTCTGCAGAGTGTCAAACTATTTGAATAGCCGCGTCCGCGGTTATGGATAGTTGGAGTGGCCATACTGTTCCCCCGTCAGACTTTTCAAAATGACTTGTGAAATGAACTGAGACTTTGACTTGACCACAACAGGGTTGTGGCATGAGATACAAGTTCCCACTTAGGTGTTATAAAACCTTAACTAGCATTCATGGTTTCCAAACTTAGTAGAGATAAATATGGCTTTTGCAAAACAACCCTAGAGCCTAGTGTCCTATTATCAAAAACCCCTTTCCCTTGTTAGTATTAGTTTGCGAGTACTTAAAGAGTACTCATGGCTTTGTCCCTGGCTATTCCCATGGCCAAACTATGAAGAGGAGTACCTGGAGGATGGACCCCAGGAAGGTTACGACAACTAGGATCATCTCCCATCGTCAGCATTGCCTGTGACACCGAAGATGGAGCTTCGCCTACGCTACCGTTATTATTACGTATTCCGCTGCTTGAAGTTGTATTAAGAACTGGATCATGAGATCCCTATTTGTGTAAGAACTTATGTACGGTTTGTAATGGATGATGTACTATGGTATCCAATTCTGTTATGTCTCGCAAAAATGGTAATCCTGGGATTGCGATGTATGGCATAACAGGCATCTGGGATTAAAAATCCGGGTGTTGACAGTTTTACCCAGGTTCGGCCCCCGGGAGGGTAAAGACCTACTCCTACTAGATTGTATTGATGAGAGAGTACAAGGGCGAGCTCGATGACTAGGCGGTGAGTCGCAGGGGGTGTATGATGGAACGTGAGTTCTATGCGTACCCTAGGGAGATTTATATAGATGCACCTCACTAGGGTTTACAGATCTATAACCGAGTTGGATAAGGACTCGTAGGGTGTTTGACCTAATCCGACTGGGCCTAGCTACGCTTCTGGGCCTCCAGCTTCCAGTCACCTGGCTCTTTGTTGAGTCTTGATCCAGTCGCCATCCTGCAGGCCCACTTGCTGGCAGTATGGGCCAATGGGAAACGTCCTGCTGGGTATACCCCACTCGGCATATCCCCATCAGTGATGACCCGCTGCCTTTGCTGTTCGATTCCGGTGAGCTCCGGCATTCCCAGTCGATAGTGTTGTGGTTGCCGACACAATCGACGACGCAACTTCTACTGGTCCAATTTGATTCACCGCTCGAGCCCTCCCCTAGTCATACTATCTCCTTATAGGTGGCTAGGGTTTGCGGCTCTCTCGCGGTGCTTTGCTCCGGTGCCTCTATGGTTGCTCTTCTGGTGTTTTGGCGGTGTGGTGATGTAACACCCCCGGTCACTCCGGACCGACGACTGTCACTTCTGGCAGCTCAATAGGATCTCTAGACTAACCCCACAGACCAACACTAGTCTTCTCTGCGCACTTTGTCCTCACTCATGCGCACCGAGTACCCACTTCCCGGTCGGTCACTCATCCTACAATTGCTCTAGGTCAAGCACGCTTAACCTTAGAGTTCTTTTCGAATGAGCTTCCGGAAAAGAAGTTACAACTTGTTGGTATGGGTTTTCTATCAATCCTATTGAGCCATGCGCCAGGGTATTACATACACCCACCCTTAGAAGATCGACGTCCTCATCAATCAACCACAAGCCAGGAACGTCCCCTCTTGGCACACGTCTGTGCATTTAGTGTCGGCACATTGCCATGTCGTGTCCACTTCGGGCCACACGTTCCATGCTACACATGTCCGCCACTAACCCGCACATGCCCCGTGTAACCGCGAGGGTCGGCTCTGATACCACTTGTAACACCCCTGGACACTCCGGACCGACGGCTGTCACTTCTGGCAGCTCAGTTGGATCTCTAGACTAACCCCACAGACCAACACTAGTCTTTTATGCGCACTTTGTCCTCACTCATGCGCACCTGGTACCCACTTCCCGGTCGGTCACCCATCCTACAATTGCTCTAGGTCAAGCATGCTTAACCTTAGAGTTCTTTTCGAATGAGCTTCCGGAAAATAAGTTGCAACTTGTTGGTATGGGTTTTCTATCAATCCTATTGAGCCATGTGCCAGGGTATTATAGGTGATGTCCAGCACCACCGTGTTTCTCCTCTGGATGTCTTGATTGCGGCCTAGGCACGGGTTGCAGCGCCTCTAGGTGCTCCCCGTGCCGCCACCCTGGCTCCCATCACCTCTGTGTTGCTGCCGTCTGCTTCCTATTCTTGAGGACAATCGGGTAAGTTTTTCTCTATCTCCCCCTTCTCTCGGTATGAACCCTAATTCGGGTTCCTCTCTTCAGTTCATGTGTATCTTACAGTAACTTTGCTACAAAATTTGTTTAGTGAGTTTGGCTTGAAGATTTATCTATTTGAATTGGATAGTGGATGGTATTGAATTGTGACCATAGAATAATGAATTTATTCTTATATGAGGTTTAGCTGGTTGTTTAGATGATCCAATATTAATTGGTGTTGATCTAGTTGGTTTGTTGAATTGTTTGGCATTGGCTCCATAATATCCAACATGTGCTGTTGCACTACTTGTGTGGTTTACACCATCACAAGTTGTGTTCTACTGAAATTGATGCTATAACTTGTTGTGGAATTATCTAGAAATAACAGTGGTATTACCCCTGTCCACCTTGTTAATGATATGATCCAATGATAATATGATTTTGTGTTGTATGCTTATCTCACCTACTATGATCAGCTGTAAGCATAAATTAGAACCTTATGAGGCTCATACTTGGCTTGGTCTGGTATTGCCTTGCAGGACCAATTGAATTTCGGAAACTTTATAATTGTTAAAGATGGCAGTGGAATTATATGTACTTGATTCTTAGGGACAATACCTGATGATTCACTAGAATGGTGATTGTGACTTTGCTAATAATTTGGAACTTGGGAGAAGGATCTGACTTCCTGTCTTTATTGATAGGAAAATAATGTATACATTTGATTCCTAGATTCCTATACTAGGAAAATGATAAATCTGTTCTAGCTGAAATTTCTAAGTGGTTATTTCATATGATGAAACTCCCTAGTGGCTTCTATGTATAAGACTGCCACTATAGTGCCTCCATTTTGGAATGTGCACAGTGGTGGATCTTGTTTGTAAGGTCTGCTGTTAGCTTGGTTAGCAAAACTAGGTTGTGGTTGGTAATGATAAGTATTCTTTAAGTGATATGTTGGAATATAAATTGAGTGGTGATACTTGCAACTAATTGATTCCTAGACTTTCTTACTAGGTAAATGATATAAATTGTCTCGTTTGAACAATCTTGATGACTAGCTAATATGGAAACTCGCCCTTGTGGCTTCTGCTGCCTTGGGCTGCTGCTGTGGTGCCTCCAACCTTGGAGTGTGCATAGTGGTAGCCCAGGTAGCATGATTTGCTATTGGGAACCACTACAATAATGTAGTTGATGTTGATATATATAAAAAATAGAGATTTCGCTCATGATGCAAAAGGCTGAATCTAGATTAGTTGGTTAAAATTGTTAAGTGTACCACTGTGGTGCCTCCCCTAGGAGTGTGCACAGTGGTAACATCTCAGATGTGGACTGCTGGATTTCTTTACTTGGCCTATAATGCAAAAGGCCGTGGCCAAATCTTTCTAAGATAAGAACATATGTTTATGTTGGCCTTTAACATCTCTGGGATGAACTAGTGTAGCACTTCTACACTAAACTGAGATCTCTCTATCTCTCTCTCCCCCAACTAATGCTTGTTTTAATTTGACAAGAACAGGTATTAGTATGGTTCTAGTAGCCAACCTGATGCGTGCAGTGGAGATAGATGACTTGGTTGTGGATGTTATGATGATTCCGCTTTGTTGCAAGATCTAGTGCTTGTCTTGCTCCTCCTTCAACTCCTAGCCTTCTCCCTCTTGATCCAGCTATTGATCTGTTCTTGATTAGATAACCATAGTGGCTATGATTTATGGTAGTTTACTGATGACTGCAATCTCAAACAGTTCTCTAATATATGTGTGGGAAATAGATACTATGGTGGTGTTCTTATGTGCTCTTAAGAAAGAACTGATGCTGGTTCTATGGATTGTGAATATATTCTGATGGTTCCTAGAATAGAGAAAGAAAGAAGAAGCAAGCAGGTTGCTTTGCTATAGTTGTTTCCTATTATTATCTACTTCCCAGTACTCCTGGTGTGTTAACAACACACATGTCTACATGTGTTGAGTAAGCTACTTACTTGTGGGACATATAGGTTCAAGTTTCAAGGGCTATGGAAATATCTATTATGGATGAGCTCAAGCTGATAAGTTAATTTGCTGCTTCTTTTACTATGCCTCTCTCTTTGTAGTTGGATCTCTAAATGGTGAAACTTGCCCCTGATTGCCTATGATGTTGAACTAAGGCCAAATTTGAAATAAGAACAGATATTATTTCATTTGGTGAAACTTGCCCCTCTTTCTAAATAAGCTCAATGATGAACAGTGGCAATGCATTTCACTTCAAACACTGAGAGCACACTAATTAACACTACCCCTTTATTTTTGTTTTATTAGTCTTTGTTTGCAGGTACCAAGGGAAATACAAGAGATCAAGTAGATAGGGATTCTAGCTTAGGTTTTTAACTACTGCAATCTTCTTATTTTATTGTAATAACAATGTAATTCTTAAATATTTTATTGAAGCTTTTCTTTTTCTTATTTGTAATTATTCATCTATGTAATGAACTTTAATTTACTTGTATTAATTAAATCTTTTTATTATTAAATAAAGATTTCTTCTTAATTGTATTTCTTTGAATTCCATTAATGTATATGATTTCTTCTTTTCATTTACTTTATTGTAATTTACTTTTATTCTTTTATTGTAAAAGAATAATGTAATACTTCATGGATTATTTTTAATAAATAATTCTTTTATATCCTTATTGTAATAATTTCTTTTTACATAATTATAGTATTATTATTCTTGAATTTTTCAATTCAAATTTGAATTGAATTTGGGAAATTCAAAGTAGAGTTCAAATTCTACCCCTCCACAAACACAAATAATACCTAACGATCATGTCAAAATCTATCGCACTCACTGAGATGGCTAATTTCTAATCCATCAAAGCAAGAGATTCTGATCACTCCAGGGTTTTAGTTTGCGAAAAATTTACCCAGATTTTCAGATGCATGCATGCAGATGCACAAAATCCTAAATCTACCCTTTGTTTAGTCCTAAATGCTGGGATGTTACAGCGGATAATCCGCCCTTGCCAGGGGCCGGATAATCCGCCCCTCCCCCAATCACAAAGGGCGCAAGCGCGCGACTCACTATGTGGGGGGCGGAATATCTCCCGGATTGTCCGACCAGGGCCGGAGTTTTTGCCCAGGCCAGATAATCCGCCCCCCAAGAAGTTGGCAAAGGGAGCCACGGCGCGGCTCTCTGTATGGGGGGCGAAGTTTACCTCGAATTTTCCGGCTCTGGGGTGGATTTCCCCTAGGGCGGATAGTCCGCCCCTAGTAGGGGCGGATACTCCCCCCCCCCCTCGAGTTTTTCCTTCAAGTCAAGATCAGCGCAACGCCCATAGAGGGGGAGGATTTTCCCCCGGACCTTCCGGCCCTGGGCGGATTTTATCCCTAGGGCAAATAGTCCGCCCCTAGTGGGGGTGGATAATCCTCCCCCAAATTGATCTAGCGGCAAGTTCTGGGCAGGGGGTATTTAAACCCATCTTCTCCCTCCTGCCAGAACTCTTGGTTCATTCGAAAAAGACAAGATCTGCTCCTCAAGTTCCGTCCAAGAGATCTCCACCTTCATCCACCCAAAGGCCCCGTTCTTTGGGGAATCGAAGGAGGAGGGCTCGATCTACATCCACAGCATTCAAGCGCTTCACCTCCTCTCCATTCATTTGGAGAACATTTGATCTAGTATTTCTTGCAAATATCTAGATCCTTGTTTTGATTATTTTGATAATCCTTGTTCTTGTGACAGCTTGTTGTCATTATGGGAGCCTCAAATCTGGTTGTGGATGTGTGCCCCGCTAGAGTTGTAAAGGCACCGGTTCCCGCCTCGAAGGGTACCAATAGTGGAGAAGGTGGATCAGGACTTTCATGGCGAGATCCATCGGAGAATAGGGTGAGACCTATTGTGGCGTGGTGGTCTTAGAACCGCCCACCCCTACAACATAGATGTACTTCCCTTAACAAGGAAGGAACTGCGGTAAAACAAATCCATGTGTCTCTGTGTGCTCCACTACGGTTTCCTCGCTCCTCTCTTTACGTGTTTAGTATATAGTTTTGCGTATAGGGAAATTCTCGTAGTTGCATATCTAGAGAATTTACTTTGTGTCAAGCCTAAAACTGAAAAAGAACTAAAAATTGAGTAGCACCTATTCACCCCCCCTTAGGTGCCCATACGATTCATTTCACTTATGTCAAAAGACGACAACCTGATAAGCTTGAACCCAAGTCGGATAAGTGTGTATTCATAGGATACCTTAGAGAACAACTGGACATGTTTTATATCACAGATCTGAGGTTAAAGTGTTTGTTGCAAAGGATGGATCCTTTCTAAGGAATGAGTTTCTCTTGAAATAAGTGAGTGGGAGTAAGGTAGAGCTAGATGAGTTTATTGAACTTTCTTTCGAATTGGAGAGTGGTGCATCACCTTTTTTTTCAAGTGTCTCCTTCACCATGTAGAGAGAAAGTTAATGATAATGATCATGAAGCTCTAGACAAAGCGTTTGCTAAACTTCATAGGTCGACTAAGACACGTACTACTCATGAATGTATGGTAATCCTGTCGTAATGTCATGTTGTTGGACAATGGTGAACATGCGAACTATGAGGAAGCAATGGTGAGCCCGATATCCAGAAATGTCTAGATGCCATGAAATTAGAAATAGGATCCATGTACAAAAACAAAGTATGGACTTTGTTGGACCTTTCCAATGATCGAAAGGCCATCAAATGTAAATGGATCTTTAAGAATAAAACATGCATTGATGGTAATTTTACCATCTATAAATCATGACTTGTTGCAAAGGTTTTCGTCAAATTCAAGGATTTTGTTACAATGAGACTTTCTCACATGTAGCGATGCTAAAGTTTGTTTGGATTCTACTAGCAATTGCTGCATTTTTCAATTATGAAATTTGGTACATGGATGTCAAAACGGTGTTCCTCAACGATAACATTGATGAAGTGTTTTATATGGTCGATCCTAAGGATGCTGGTAAAGTGCGAAAACTCCGGCGTTCTATTTATGAACTGAATTAAGCATCCCGAAGCTACAATCTTCTCTTTTATGAGGCGATCAAAGGTTTTGGATTTATCCAAAATTACACGAAAAGGCATATGTTTACAAGAAAGTGCATTGGAGTTTAGTTATATTTCTGGCTTTATATGTGGATGCCATACTTCTTATTAGAAATGACATAGAACTACTTTAGAGTATAAAAGGTTATCTGAATAGAAGTTTTGCAAAGAAATACCTTGGTGAAGCCACTTATATATTGTGTATTAAGATCTATATAAATAGACCGACATGCATGATAGGTCTTAGTCAAAGTACATACCTTGAAAAGGTTTAGAATGGATCAAGCAAAGAAAGGTTCTTGCCCATGTTGCAAGGTAAGATGTTGAGTTAAACTCGGAGTCTATGACAGATGAAAGATAAAGATGCAAAACATCCACTATCAGCCATAGTGATGCATCCCAACATACAAAAATCACCATTGGTCCATATCATGCTACGCTAACCATTCCTACAAAGGTTAACTCATTCCATCACTTTTTTTCCTTTGGTCATCACTTGAATGTGATCCTACTTGAGCCAAATGCCTCTTGTATGAATAGTGAAAGGGCAAATGCCCTAATCCATTATTTTGGTTAATAATGACATCGGAGCTAGAGTGCGGACTAACATTATCTACTACTGCATAGACATGTTTTAGTCCTCAATTGACAATGAGAGGTGGTGGGAGACCCCCCCATTCGCTATTTAGGGAATGAGCCGGTGTTTTCATAGTTTGTTCTCTCTCTCTTTATTTTTGAGTATATAGGAAACACTGCACTATTAATAGGGGCGGTCTATATGAGTTCTTTTTGGGATGCTTTACACCATATACACATCCTAGCACAAACCATCTCCACACCCACCTGAGAAGATCCGTAGTCATCATGGAAAAATAGCTCGGTTTGGGTTACTGTGAAACCGACGGGATCTTCGGCCAGCCCGACTCTGTCGCTGAACCATTTCAGCCACGGCTGAAATTGCTCTCGGTATAGACATTAGGTTGCCAAACGATTCAGCCGCCGGCGATTGATCCGGCCGAGACTTCGGTCCACCAGACCTAGCTCCGGTTATTTCGACCTGGCATTCAGCCGGCCGGCCGTGCAGCTGATCCGTCCGGCATGCGCTCCGACGCTGCCAGACTTATGACCGGTTCTATCGCAAGAAACCCTAAACGACAAGTTTTCCCCTTTGACTATATATACCCCCTTTCTTCTCCATTGAGAGGTTAGGCCAATCATTCATATTCTTTCTTTGAGCTCTCTCTTTCTCTCTCTTTCTCTCTCTCTCTCTCTCTCTCTCTCTCTCTCTCTCTCTCTCTCTCTCTCTCTCTCTCTCTCTATATATATATATATATATATATATATATCTTTCTCTCTCTCTCCATTGTTGAAACACCAAAAGCTTGAGGATCTCCCATTCTACCCAACCAGATTCAAATCCCTTTAGTAGTAAGCAAGAGGAGATCCCGATCTACGTTACCACCAACCAAAGTTCATTCCCCCTTGAGTTCATCGAGTTTTCTTGATACTCTTGTGTTTATGGGAAACCCTAGGCGGCTAGGGTTGCCCAGAGGCATTTTCCTTGTGATTTGTTCGGTGGAAATTTTGTGAGGGTTTGGAGACTACCTTAAAGTCTACCATGAGTAACTGAGCTATTTCTTCATGGAATAGGCTCGAAGAAGAAGGCGAACCTTTATGGTGTTGGGGAATCCTTCGTGGGACCTCAAACCTCTTCAATGTGATGTAGCCCCTTTCCCAAAGGGATTGAACACAGGAATACATCTTCGTCTCCGCGTGCTTCGGTTATTCCTAAACCGGATCTCTTACTTGTGTTGTTTACTTTGTGATAGCCTTCGTTCTTGAAGTATCTTGTATCATCATCTAGGTTGCCTCAGCTAGTTTGCATTTAGGCACACTTATATTCCGCAAAGCCTAAATCTTGCATAAGATTATAAAGAAATTTATAGAAACCTATTCATCCACCTCTAGGTTAACCATCTTACCCTTTTGAAAGGATACAGATGTCGCCTAGAGGGCGTGAATAGGCGATTAAAACTTTTTCGAGAGTGGCTCAACAAAGGCGGAATAAAACTAACGTTTACTTTGTTAAGCACAGAACCTAGATCAATCTAGGGTTCACCTATGTGCACCAACAACTTATGCTAAGCAAGACAAATAAGTATGTGATAGCAAGATATATACTTCAAGCACGAAGGCTATCACAAAGTAAAGTGCATAAGTAAGAGCTCGGGTATATAGATATAACCAAGGCACGCAGGGACGACGATATTTTACCGAGTTCCTCCCAACATGGAGTACGTCTAGTTTGGAGAGGGGGTGGTATCTAACCACCTATGCCACAAAAGGCCTCCCTTATTCTCCGGTGAATCTCACCCCAACGGGATTGATCCACTCTTCCACTATCGGTGCTCTTGTCGGTGGCAACCGGAACCTCTCACAAGGTTGGGGCACTTCTCCACAACTTAATTGGAGGCTCCCAACAAATGCCACCAAGGCCACAAGGTTGGGGCACTACTCCACAACTTAATTAGAGGCTCCCAACAGATGCCACCAAGGCCTCAACCTGCAACACAACAAACCGTCAAGGGTTCCAAGAACCCAACAGTAAAAAGCTTCTCACCTTTCACTCAAATGAATCCTCACTGAGAACTCAAACCGATGCACCAAATCCAATGGCAAGAACACAAGAAGTGCTCAAATCCTTCTCTCCCAAATTCCACCAAATCTACAAAAGATTGTGGGGGAATAAGAGAGGAAGAACAATGGAGGAAATCCACAAAAGACTCCAAGATCTAGATCCCAAGATGTTCCCCTCACTTAGAGGAGAGATGGATTGGTGGGATTGTAGATCTAGATCTCCTCTTTCAAATACCTAAAGTATATGCAAGAATCAAGGGAGGTATTGAAGGGGGAGCAAGCTCAAGAGGGTCAAGAATGGAGGAGAAAGCCTGTAAAAACTCGACCAGGGACATTGGGGAAGAAGGGCCCCTTTTTATAGGCCCACAGATTTCTGACCGTTTTCTGCCCATTGGGGAAAAGTCAGACCGGAGACTCCGGTCTACACCGAAGATTCCGGCCCAACCTCCGGACTAGCCTCCGGACCATCATATAGAAAGACCCAGCCATGTTCCTGAAGCCTCCACCGGGGACTCCTCCGAAAACTCCGGACCACACCGGAGACTCCGGTCCAGCCAGACTGGAGACTCCGGTCTGGACAAATAAGAGGCAAACTTCAAATGACGATAACTAAAGTTTGGAAACTCCGATTGACCCGAAACCAATTTTGTTGGAAAGAGGACAACAAGAGATTGCACAACATTACTGGAAGCCAATTTTTTTGAAAATATTGGATACCACCAAGTGAGAAAATTTCATGTATTATAATGTGAGATACCTCCCTTGGTGAGAAACCAAAAAACCTCAAAGATCAAAAACGCAATATGATATAAAAGGGAAATCCGTTTTTGATGAACTAGAGCTTGTTATGAATATTACCACAAGCTCTAGAACCTCACATGGATAAGATCCAAATAACAACCAAGAAAGGATGATGCTAAGTATGCAAAGGTTTGAGCTCTCTTTGAAATATATGATCGAGTTACTCGCTTGAGAGCCCCTCTTGATAGTACGGTTGTCTATCCTATAAACCGGTCTCCCCAACTAACACCACGAGACCGGTAAGAAAGAAAACATATCAATATCATACCTTTGCCTTGCGCATATTCCACTTGTTCATGATGTATACGATCTTGTCCTTCTCAAGATGGAACACCTTTCTTGATTGCTCTTGCACGCACTCGCTTGATGAAGACTTGCAAGTTGCTCCCCCATACGACATGGGGAAATCTTTACTTTGACCTTGTCTTCATTGATCCATGATTACCGAGGATGGCAAGCTTCAAGCATGATATCTTCTAGATATGGCACATCTTTAGCTTGCACAACATTACTTCTAACACCATTTGGATTATGTCTTGAAGATACATATGATGAACTCTATCTTCTTCTTCAAGACACCCTTGGAAAAGGCTCAACTCTCACATGACCAATATGTGGATCACTCTTTGAACATCTTGGTCACCACTTGATTCTATTCACTTTCTTCTTCTCCAAACCTTGAAGCCAACATATGGTTCAAGCATTGCCTATGGACAAATCCTACAATTACAACTTGATACAAGCATTAGTCCATAGAGATTGTCATTAATTACCAAAACCACACATGGGGTCCCACATGTTCTTTCACCTTTCAAATGGTATCAGAGCCTAGGTCTATTTTAAAGGCTTTACTTCCTAAGAGAATAGATGGTTTTCTCCGATGATGAGGAGGAAAAGACTTATTCAGTCAAGGAGCTTCGCAAAATCCTTGCCACAAGTGCCCATGAAAAGTCCAAGGAGGATTCTGACCTCCTTGCTCAAATTAGTTTCCTAGAAGGACAAATTAAGGTTATTGGCGAGGGGGCCTTTCTTGGTAACCCTTCGGTAGTACCTCATGGGGGGCGATCGACACCGGAAAGGAGAATGGTGTCAAGTCCACTCATGAGAGTGACCCGACAAAAGTCTCCACCCATCCTAATCAATTCCCTTATATTTATCCTAAGCAAAAGAACACCATGCCTCATATTACGGGCTCGGGTCCCGCACCCAAATATGATGGAACTCATTCTCTCGTTGGAAAGATACCATGAAATCTCATCTTTGCAGTTGCAGTGTGCAGCTTTGGGAGATTGCGTGCAAAGGCTTCAACCCACAAGATCTCAACGACCTTACCCCGAGCGAGTACTATAATCGTCTAACTCAATGCTACGGTTTGTGGCAAGATGGAGATCACATCTCCAAACTGAATTCTGACATACTTCCTCCAAATCATAAATAAATGACACATGGAGCATACATATATCGTTCAAACAATTTGGACTGAAATCTTAATAATCATATCTTTAAATTGTCTAGAAAACTATTTTCATATATTTTTGTCGTTGATTTCATATATACTATTTTCAAAAAAAGCTGTCCAAGTTATTTTTAAAGACCGTGCCATTGCCTAAAATATCACTTAGTTGTGAACTCGGAGAGAGTAGCACGAATGTAAGTTAACATAGTTATACCATTCTAAGAGCATCTCCAAAAGCCTTCCTATAATGGATTGCTAAAAACTGGGTATACCAAGTAGAGAGAGAAGGTATAGCAATTCACAACCCACTTTGCTTCGGCAGCATTCCTAAAACTGGATTGCTATATTTCCCAGCACTTACAATGACACGTGGGGACAAGACACATACATAGCCACACATACACACCGGACCCACATGTCAATGGGATAGAAAAATGAAGGGGACCACTGAATCTGGATTGCTATAATTTAGGAAGTGGGCTAGAGACTTTGCAAATATATCAAGTGGGGTGACAAATATACTCAGCTTGCTATATTTTTTTGGTAAGGAATCACTTTTAGCAATGTTGTTGGAGCAATGTTTTTTAGCTGGATTGCTAAAATAGCAATTGGAGGCAAATATAGGAAGGCTTTTAGAGATGCTCTAACCTTGAAATGAGGGTTACCCATCCCAGCAACCCATGGATGCATGGAAGACGAGGATAGGAAGATTGGGAAGATTTATGCAAAAAAAGAAGTGTCAGCCGCAAAACGGAACGTCGAAATATCACCTCGATCAATCAGCAAGAACGTTTGTACAATTCATTATTCCTCCCGGTGAAAAAGCTCTACACTCGATTAGCTACCAATAGTATCGCCAATCGCCACAACCCAGTTCTTCTACCTACAACACCGCAAGTTGCAAAAACACCAAAACGCCCAAGAAAACGTGCACACTCCTGACACAAACCCCACTGGCGCCGCTGCGGACAGAATTTGCGTCCGACGGTGTCACGTTAGCGGTCAACCTGCCAGGGCCGTGTCCGCCGCTATTTTTCCAGCTCAAGTGCTGCGTCGTGCGGCTCCTGACGCTGTCGCAGTCCGCTACGCCGGCGAGCGCCACGACGCCCTCCAGCCCTTCTTGCTTGGCGTCGTAGCAGAGTCCCTCGTTGCCGCCGACGCGCAGTTTCTTGCCCAGCCTCCATATCATCTGCTTGCCGAATGGTATCGGTCCCACGAGGCGGTTGCCGTCCACGCGGAGCTCGCTCGCCTTCTCCAGCCGCCGGAAGCTCGCCGGTATCACGCCGGTGAACCCGTTGCCCTCCAGCCGTAGCACACGGAGCTGGCTCAGCTCCCCGATGGACTCCGGCAATGACCCTTCCAGTCCCATGCCGGATAGAACCAGCGTCGTCAGCGCCTTGAGCCCCGTGAAGAAGTCGCCGGGGACCGTCGACTTCTGCATCCGGTTGTCTCCGAGGATCAGCGACCGCAGTGCCGACAGCCTGGAGATCGCCGCCGGGATCGGGCCGGCCAACGCGTTGTGGCTGAGGTCCAGCAAGATGAGGTCGGACAGGTCGCCGAGTGCGTCGGGGATCGTGCCGGCTAGGCGGTTCTGGCTGAGGTCGATCTTCAGCAGAGACCGGCATTGCCCGAGACTGGCCGGGACGCGGCCCTGCAGTGCGTTGCGGCTAAGGTCCAGGATGCTGAGGTGTTGGAACCTGATGTTAGGCACGTGGCCGGCGAGCCGGTTGTAGCTGAGGTCCAGCAGCTGGAGCTGGTTCAATGACTGGAAGGTGGCCGGGATGGCGGAGGCGAGATGGTTGCCGTGGAGGTCGAGCACGCGCAGCGCCGTGAGGTTCCCAATCTCCGTCGGTATCGGGCCGACGTGGCCGTTCTGCCGTAAGACGAGAGACCGGAACGCGGGGCCGAGGCGGCCGAGGAACGCCGGGATGGGCTGCGGGTTGGCCGAGAAGCAGCGGTAGAAGAAGAGGGACCGGAGGTGCGGGAGCGCCAGCACGGCGGGGGAGAGCGTGGCGCGCGCCGCGTCGCAGGCCGGGAAGGCGGTGTCGTCGGAGAGCGCGCCGAAGGAGAGGGAGACGACGTGGTAGACGTCGCCTCGGTCGGGCACGCACTCGATGCCGTGCCACCTGCCGCGGCACACGTCCGCGATGCCCGACGCCCAGCCGTTGCCCGTGGCCGCCATCACCTCCAGCACGGCGCGCTGCTCGACCGGGTCGGTGCGCGCCCGGTCCGAGAACCCCGTCTGCGGCGCCTCCACCAGCGGCCCCGAGTCCGGCACCACCACCGTGAACTCGCACCGGCACGTCCACCGCCCGGCGCCAGCCAGCATCACCACGGCCAACACCATCAAGGCAGACAGCGCCGAAGCCATCGGTCGATCGATCGCGACGCGTTTGCCGCGCGATTCCTCTGCACCGGAAAATGCCGCGACCGTTTGGAAATGGAGGGAAAGAAGATGGCAGAGTGCGCAGGTTTTATAGTGTCAGAGGGGCAGAGGCGCGACGAGCAGACTGGCGATTAAATGCGGAGCTGATGATTAAATGTTGGTCACGGGAAGGGGAAGAAATGGAGTGAATGAACTGAGGATTTGCTTGCATTCAATTGGTTTCACGGGAAATCGGTCGGAACGGGGCAAATACTCGCCTCATTCATCAGCTTGCGATCCATCCAGCGTGCGCTGCCAGGTTCTACAGAGAGTGCTACACTGCTACTCCATTCCGTTTGGTGCAGGCTTCAGCAATGTGAATCAACAGCTTCATCAGAAAAGAAATAAGAGAGAAAATGATCGAGCTGGTAACGCAATAGCAGCTAAATGTACACACGAGATGGACACGATGCTGAGCACTTGCCCATCATGGAATTCAAATGTCCATTTTTGTGCATCATGTAGCTGGTGAAGGTTTGCAGGTTACTACACGAGTAACGGTGCTATGACACTATGTTAATTCTGTTGTATCATGCTTTGTCGCTACAACTCTGACCTGTCCCCGAGCACCTCTCAATTAGTTCTGACGGCTTTGATGACTCGGTAAATATTAAGAAAAGGACAAAGGAGTGCCAACGGGAGGGGGGCAGCCCTTGGCTCGATCATCCAATTCACTCCGAGCATGGTTCAGTAGAAGGTCTTCACTTTCGTGTACCCTTTTGGGGGTTCCTTAGGGACCAATTCACTCTGCATTTCCTCTATTCTGTATTGCCACCAATTTTATAGCCATTTCAGAAACTTCAACGATGATGTTGAATAATCCATTTTACTAGGACATCAAGGTGAGAAACCGAGAACTCATTGGCCGAATGTTCAAGCTATCAGAACGCGTCATCCGCAAGGGCAACACCCAAATGTAAGAGTTCTCTTTCTATCTAATTCCTGAGTATCATAGCTATCTTGTCCACTACAATAAAAAGTTGTTTGTTTGTGTTGCTTCTAGCCCATCATGCATGTGACGGCCACCCTTACCCAGACATTAGAGCATCTCGATCCTCCCCTACAGCGTTCGTCGAGAGCTTTCTTTTTCTACTAGCATGCATACACGTGCACAGCACGTTGTTTACATTATGGAGCGAATTTGGTTAAGGGAAAAGGGCTCGCTAATACAATAGATTCAAGCCAAAAATTATTATCAACATCCAATGCAGAAGTTTAGAAAGAAGAAATTAATAAGCAATCACTTTATTGAGTGGACATATACGGAGTAGAAGAAATAAAAACAGGTTCGTACGAAACATGTATCCACTGGGACCCACTTATTTTATCTTTTATTACTTCTCGATCACCGTCCTGCCGGTTGTCTTTTTTTGGGCTAAAGGCAATTTCTGCTGTTGTTGCACCAAGGCCCACGACAGCCAGATTTCCGAGTGAAGGGTAACGGGATGTTTCCATAATAATGTAGAGGCAGGTGCGGTTACTGTTCACCGCGAATCCTACTAATTTCAGCCGTTAGATTGAGGAGACCAACGGTTGAAATTGATGCTTTAGGTCCAGTTTAAAATTCATACACTATATAGTGGTATTTTCTATATGGTTTGTGTGTGTGTGTGTGTGGGTGGGGGGGAGGGAGGGAAGCCCTTCAATAGTCAAAGAAACGTCGTCACATTCGTGTACCCGTCGAACGACATCCCTTCCGGGGTTCCTTAGGGACCGATGCACTCTGCATTGTTCTCTATTATGTATTGCCGCCAAGTTTACAGCCATTTCAGATACTGCAATGATGATGTCGAATAAGCTCTTTTTACTTGGACATCTAGGTGAGAAACTGAGAACGCATTGGTTGAATGTTCAAGCTATCAGAACGCGCCATTCGCAAGAGTTTTTTTTCTATCAAAATCCTGAAAGATCTAAGATAGCTGTTTTGTGCATTGCAAAAAAAAAAGTTGCTCGTTAGTCTTGTTTTCTAACCCATCATGCATGTGGGGCCTCCTTTACCCTGATCTTATAACACGCGCAAAACAACAAAACACTTTTAAAACCCAATATAGGAGACTGTTTGCAAAAAAATAACTTATCTCGAAAATAGAAGTCATGGCGTCGCCTCTTCTCTTCGGCAATGGTGACAGGCCATCTAGTATTTTTTTTTTTTTGAACGGAATCTAGTATTTTTGTGGAGTGGTGTTTTGAGCTTGGTCACGTGTTCTTGGGTTTGGGGAGTGGGCTTGGCCTTGTGGCAAGACTGGGCATGACCCTCTGGTATTGGTGTCGTTGTATGTTTCTGCCTGATTTTCAAAAAATAGATAAGGGAAAGCTATATTTATTTAAAAAAAATCTTAGAAATTCAGATATCTCAAAAATAGTCTAAAAATAACCCATTCGAATGATTCCCACTCCAAGGAGTCATGCAGCCAAATGAGTCATGGTCAATTGCACACACGCACGCACGCACGCACGTACGCAAAGAGCCATGGTCCATAGCATGATGTCTTGAACCACGAGCCATGGTGCACTGAATCAAGGCTGAATCAAGGAGTCATGCTATAGAGCATATGCCCTGATCCTAATGTCATTAAGGCCTTGTTTACTTCTCCGGTATTTTTATCCACAAAAGACGTGGGGATATGCGGGGATTTGGTGTTCGCCCAATACTCTCAAATCCCCTCAAATCCCTTTCCCGAAAATACTCTACCATGATGAAGAGTTTTTAATCTAGTCAAAAATACACTAGTGTGGAGGGGATATTCCGGGATTATCCCCTCAAAACCCGGTCTAGTACACAACATATTGGGGAAATTTCGAGATACAAAATAATCCACTTCCATCCCTTGAAATACCCTAGAAGTAAACAAGGCCTAAAAGATAAGTTTAGAAATTATTTTTGAGATAATTTATTTTATGCTAAACTTTAAAAATGTTATTTCTATTAAAAAAAGTAAATACATGTCTCTCTTCCATCTAATTGTGGAAATCCTCAAAGTTGGGCTGGGCCCATCTTTCGTTAGGGAATGCTGGCTTTCGAGGCCAGAAGACGCGGGTGACGAGCTAGCACAGATCCACGCTCAGCATGAGGGAGAGTTCCTATTTAAGTTGGCTCTAATCTAACTTAGAAACCGAGGTGGGACTAAAAGAGTTGCATTCGTTGCTGCATCAGGTGACATTACGTACATAACAACCACCGCAGCCTCCATGATGCGGGGTCCATGTTGAGCTGCATATGGGGGTGGGGGTCAAAGCAAAAAAAACATCCACGTGTGTACATGCCGCCATGCAAAGCTCCATGTATAGAATCTTTTGTTTCACAAACATTTGACGATGGTCACGGATAGTACCTTTTCTTTTAGAAATGCCTTATAGCCTGCATACAATAGTCTTTCTACAATAACTTGTGAAAAAATAGTGTGCGAAGGAACAAATAATAGACCGCAATTTTTGAGTAGTGAAACAAATCACGAGTAAAAGCAGGAAGAAAAGTTTGAAGCAAAAGGCGGAACAAAGATTTAACACACAAAACACAACTTTGAACAAAGAAGAACAAATCACAAACTCTAGGCTAGCCAAAACTTTTGGACTGAATCGAAGAATTGATAAATTGGAACAAAATATTAGCCAAGGAAGCTAAAATAAATTTTATGAGTGCAAACAAAACTAGCCTAATAAGTAAAATAATTTTGTCTGATGGAAAGAATCATGACAATGGGAGGAACAAGAATATGAACAAAGTGGAAATTTTGAGAACTCCGGGAACAACACAAGAGTATAAGAGGACCAAAAGCTAGACCATGCGAGAACAATTTTAAAGACATGAAAGAACAAATCTTGACTACCTTTAGAACAAAATGGGGGTATTTAGAGCCAAGTGCAAAAGGAAACAAAACCTAAGTGAAATAAAATTTTGACATACATGGAACGAACCATGATGATGAAAAGGAACAAGAATATGAACAAAGTAGAAAAATTTGAGAACTCCTGGAAGAACACAAGAGTATGAGAGGACCAAAAAAATACAATGCGGGAAAAAATTTAGAGACATGAAATAACAAATCTTGACTACCGTAAGAACAAAATATAAGGCTATTTAGAACCAAATGCAAAAGGCAAAAAACCTAAGTGGAATAAAATTTTGACAACCATGGAACAAATCATGATGATGAAAAGGAACAAGAATATGAACAAAGTAGAAAATTTTGAGAACTCCTGGAAGAACAAAAGAGTATGAGACGACCAAAAAATAGATAATGTGAGAACAATTTAAAAAAATGAACGAACAAATCTTGACTACCGTAAGAACATAATATAGGGCTATGTAGAACAAAATGCAAAAGAGAACAAAACCTAAGTGAAATAAAATTTTGATATCCTTGGAGCAAATTATGATAATGCAAAGGAACAAGAATATAAACAAAGTGAAACATAATTTAAACCCGTGAAACAAAACAAGGATACAAGAGGAACAAAAAAGAACTGGAATATGCGGAACAATTTATAATACATAAGGAACAAATCTTGAGTACTATCAGAACAAAAATGTAGACTATTTCGAAAATAAAATAATCACTGGTGGAACAAAATTTAGAACACAATAAAGAAGAAAAGATAAGAGAAGGAAGTAGAAAAAGAAAAAAAGAAAAAAGAATACAAGAGAGAAAAGGAAAAATAAAAATTAGAAAGAAAACCAAAAAATGAAAAGAAAAACAAACAAAAAGAATGAAAAAAATGTAACGAAGAAGAAAAAATTGAGAAATAAAAAATCGTGCGTGAAAGTGGAAGAATGAAAGAATTGAAAGTCAACAAACTAATTTTCAAACTCACAAAAAAATCCCTAAACATACAAAAACATAAATAAATATCAACAAATCGTACGGAAAAATATCAACAAACCAAATCTGTAAGAATTGCTCTTCCTTCATTTCCGGAATTGCAATATATCCTTGTACGTACAAAACAACAAAAGCAAATACCGACGACTGTTGTGCCGCAGCAAAGGAAAAGTGAGCCGGCCCATGCTCGAAATGCTTCAGCGAAACTATAATAAAAAATGGTTGGCGCTACCGAGTCGTTTCCGTTTAGAGTGCCAGCGAACAAACGGAACATATTTTTCAAGCCCAATACACTGCCCAAAAGCCTTATGGGCTCATACGATATAACAGTTGGTCCGAAGTTAGCAAATAATAATATGGTAACGCCATTTATTGATATCTTTTAAACGGATTTGCTAGTTCTCGCGCAACGAGAACTTCTGATGTCTCAATTTAAAAAAAATTCTTATGTCTTAGTCATCTCTCAATGTTGGATTTACCTCGCAATTCGTGCAACGTGAAACTTACACATGAGTTGCAAGTAGATTATAACTAAGATTTAATGAGTTATAATTAGGTTGCAACTAAGAAGTAGTATAAATTGTATAAGTTACAACTAGGTTGCAACTGAGAATTGATAATGTCAGCGACTTAGATATAAAAAGTTTTCATACGCCTAAGATCTAGGCACTCCCTTTTTTAAACGACTGTGTATTTCAACGAAATAAATAAAAAGTTGTCTCGGTTCCTTGCAAAATTTCTCAAGAAAACTCCTATATGTTATACAAGCCCCTAGCATTCTACCTGTAGTATGCCTCTCTATTTTTTGTGACGCTGAAACGTCACTACATGAGAAGCTGAATACGCCGACGGCCGGGCCCCATTGGCGTAGTCCTTAAATGTCGTCGGCGTAGGCTGGCCCGACGGCTGCCGTCGGTGTATGGCCGTTGGCGTACAACCCCGTAGACGTAGTCTCTCTTCCCGTCGGCGTAGAAAAGCTGTCGGGATATATAGCTACGCCGACGGCTTTGCCATCAGCGTAGACCATATGGGGCTCACCTAGATGACTAACGGCCGTTTGGCTACGCCGACAGCAAAGCCGAAAAATCGATTTTTTTTCAAAAAAATTTAACATTTTTAAATTGTTTAACTTGTTAATCTCACATGGACATTTTTAATTTTAAGTATACTTATTCTCAAGTTAAATTGCACAATTAGTCAAACTTCCTAACCGGTCACCCATCCTAATACTACTCCAGCCCAGCACGATTAATTTCTTCGTTCTTTCTACATGAGCTTTCGACAAAGAAACTAAAACTTGTTGTGAATATTACCATATCAAACCTATTAACCATTACACTATAATGTTAGACATATTTATTTTTTTACATTCCATACAATTATTTGAGTAAACAACAATGAATAAGTAATAATAATCTTGAATTCAAATAAAAATAAAATAAATTTATTTATTTTGCTTTTTTCATTTAAATTTGAATAATTCATATCTACAAATCCGTAAATCATAATTCGACAAATAATATATCCAAATCGATCATAAAAATGAGAGGAATCCAAATATGACATCCCTGTAATCTATTTAATTATATATCGTAACTTCTAAATATTAGACCAACTGAAACTATGTCAAAATTCATGAAACACCACGTTTTTGGCACTCGGAAAATAAAAAATGGTTTTTTGGTGGGACGAAAAGAAAAACTTCCTCCTGCAACATTGTTCGTCATCCCATGATATATACGAGTGCACAATATGGACACATTAGCGCAAACTATATCGCGATTCTAGCAATAACATTGGTCATTTGACCTGAAATCCAGAAAACCTCGATTGAGATAGATCATTTTGTGAAGGTTTTTTTTGAGACACGATCAATATACCAAGTTTTGTATTTTTCCATGCAACTATGTCATATAATATGACACCACGTGAAGGTTTTGCATTGTTTCGATCGTTTTTAAATTTTTTATTCCCGTTTCAAACTATCGTCAAACTTTCTAAATCGAGGGGCATGAAAATTCTTAGCTCGGGGCTGAGCCTCACTAAACTTGCATTAGATCTCTGATGAAATATCATATTGTGAACCTAAAAATTATTTTTTTTAAAAAAATCATGAGCATCATATCATGTACCTGTAGTTCAAATCTAACTCATTTCCTACTGATTCGGCAGGAATTTATCTTTTTCACGAGGGATGGATGGAAAGGTTTGAGATACCTCGGTTGGGAAATTGTCCATTTAATATGGTATAGTATTTTTGAAAAATGTGGTATTATCATTTTGAAACTTTTATTTGGTGGTTGTTTCACAAAACGCCCCGTTTTTGCATTCGAAAAATAAAAAATGGCTTTTTGGTGCGACGAAAAGGAAAACTTCCTCCTGCAACATTGTTCGCCATCCCATGATATACACGAGTGCACAATATGGGCACATTAGCGCAAAATATATCGCGATTCTAGCAATAACATTGGTCATTTGGCCTGAAATCTAGAAAACCTCAATTGAGATAGGTCGTTTTGTGAAGGTTTTTTAAGACACGATCAATATACCAAGTTTTGTATTTTTCCATGCAACTATGTCACATAATATGACACCACGTGAAGGTTTTGCATTGTTTCGATCGTTTTTAAATTTTTTATTCCCGTTTCAAACTATCGTCAAACTTTCTAAATCGAGGGGCATGAAAATTCTTAGCTCGGGGCTGAGCCTTACTAAACTTGCATTAGATCTCCGATGAAATATCATATTGTGAACCTAAAAATAATTTTTTTTCAAAAAATCATGAGCATCATATCATGTACCTGTAGTTCAAATCTAACTCATTTCCTACTGATTCGGTAGGAATTTGTCTTTTTCACGAGGGATGGACGGAAAGGTTTGACATAACTCGGTTGGGAAATTGTCCATTTAATATGGTATAGTATTTTTGAAAAATGTGGTATTATCATTTAAAACTTTTATTTGGTGGTTGTTTCACAAAAGGCCCCGTTTTTTGCACTTGGAAAATAAAAAAATAGCATTTTGGTGCGACGAAAAGGAAAACTTCCTCCTGCAATATTGTTCGCCATCCCATGATATACACGAGTACACAATATGAGCACATTAGCGCAAAAACTATATCGCGATTCTAGCAATAACATTGGTCATTTGACCTGAAATCCAGAAAACCTCGATTGAGATAGTTCATTTTGTGAAGGTTTTTTTGAGACACAATCAATATACCAGATTTGGTATTTTTCCATGCAACTATGTCACATAATATGACACCACGTGAAAGTTTTGTATTGGTTCGATCGTTTTTGAATTTTTTATGTCTGTTTCAAACTATCGTCAAACTTTGTAAATCGAGGAGCATGAAGATTCTTAGCTCGGGTCCGAGCCTCACTAAAATTGAATTATATGTCTAATGAAATAGCATATTGTGAACCTAAAAATGATTTTTGCAAAAAATCATGAGCATCATATCATGTACCTGTAGTTCAAATCTAACTCATTTCCTACCGATTCAGCAGGA